>JAJUPC010000198.1:0-611457 GCA_023614405.1 Avena insularis | reverse complement strand
AATAACAGACATCCAATAACTCTAGTGGATCCATATGTGGTTTGTGAAAACAACACACATGCAATGACTCTAGTGGATCTGTGTGGTTTATGAAAAGAACAGACATGCAATGAATCTAGATGTGGTTCACGAAAAGAACACACATGCAATGACACTAGTGGATCCATGTGGTTCATGAAAATAACACACATGGAATGACTCTGGTGGATCCATATGTGGTTTGTGAAAAGAACACACATTCAATTATAGTGGTGGATCCATGTGGTTTAAGAAAAGAACAGACATGTCATGACTCTGGTGGATCCATATAAGGTTTGTGAAAAGAACACACAGTCGATGACTCTAGTTGTGGTTCTTGAAAAGAACACACATGCAATAACACTGGTGGATCCATGTGGTTTATGAAAACACACATGCAATGACTCTAGTGCTGGTTTAGGATAAGAACACACATGCAATGACTCTAGTGGAACCATATGTCGTTCATGAAAAGAAGACACATGCAATGACTGGTGCATCCATATGTGGTTTGTGAAAAGAACAAACATGCAATGACTTTGGTGGATCCATATGTGGTTTATGAAAAGAATAGACATGCAATGACTCTAGTGGATCCACGTGGTTCATGAAAAGAACACCCATTCAATGACAGTGGTGGATCCATGTGGTTTATGAAAAGAATAGACATGCAATGACACCGGTGGAGCCATGTGGTTTATGAAAAGAACACACATGCAATGACTCTAGTGGATCCATGGGGGGGTTTTTAAAAGAACACACATGCAATGACAATGGTGGATCCATGTGGTTTATGGAAAGAATAGGCATGCAATGAGTCTAGTGGATGCTTATATGGTTAATGAAAAGAACACACATGTAATGACAATGGTGGATCCATACATGGTTGTGAAAAGAACACACATTCAATGACTCTAATTGTGGTTCATGAAATGAACACACATGCAATGACATTGGTGGATCCATGTGGTTCAGGAAAATAACACATATGCAATGACTCTAGTGCTGGTTTAGGATAAGAAGACACATGCAATGACTTTAGTGATGGTTTATGATAATAACAAACATGCAATGACTCTAGTTGATCCATATGTGGTTCATGAAAAGAACACACATATAATGACTCTAGTGGATCCATATGTGGTTTGTGAAAATAATACACATGCAATGACTCTAGTTGATCCATGTGTTTTATGAAAAGAACATACATGCAATGACTCTGGTGGATCCATATCTGGTTTGTGAAAATAACACATTCAATGACTCTAGTTGTGGTTAATGAAAAAAACACATGCAAATGACTCTATTGTATCCATATGTGGTTTGTGAAAAGAACACACATGCAATGAATCTAGTGGATCCATGTGGTTTATGAAAAGTACACACATGCAATAACTCTAGCTATGGTTCATGAAAAGAACACACATGCAATGACACTGGTGTATCCATGTGGTTCATGAAAACAACACACATGCAGTGACTCTGGTGGATCCATATGTGGTTTGTGAAAATAACACACATTCAATGATAGTGGTGGATCCATGTGGTTTATGAAAAGAACAAACATGCAATGACTCTGGTGGATCCATATAAGGTTTTCAAAAAGAACACCGTTAGTTGACTCTATATGTGGTTCATGAAAAGAACACACATGCAATGACTCTAGTGGATCCATATGTGGTTCATGAAAATAACACACATGCAATGACTCTGGTGGATCCATATGTGGTTTATGAAAAGAACAGACATGCAATGACTCTAGTAGATCCATGTGCTTCATGAAAATAACACTCATTCAATGATAGTGGTGGATCCATGTGGTTCATGAAAATAACACACATGGAATGACACCTGGATCCATATGTGGTTTATGAAAAGAACACACATGCAATGACACTTGGGATCCATGTGGTTTATGAAAAGAACACGCATGCAATGACTCTAGTGGATCCATATGTGGTTTGTGAAAAGAACACATATGCAATGACAGTGGTGGATCCATGTGGTTTGTGGAAAGAAAAACGGACATAAAATGACTCTAGTGGATCCATATGTGGTTAATGAAAAGAACACACATGCAATGACGATGGTGGATCCGTACATGGTTTGTGAAAAGAACACACATTCAATGACTCTAGTTGTGGTTCATGAAATGAACACACATGCTATGACATTGGTGGATCCATGTGGTTTAGGAAAATAACACACATGCAATGACTCTGGTGGATCCATGTTTTTTATGAAAATAACACACATGTAATGACTCTAGTGATGGTTTATGATAAGAACACACATGCAATGACTCTAGTTGATCCATATGTGGTTCATGAAAAGAACACACATGCAATGACTCTAGTGGATCCATATGTGGTTTGTGAAAAGAACACACATGCAATGACTCTGGTTGATCCATGTGTTTTATGAAAAGAACATACATGCAATGACTCTGGTGGATCCTTATGTGGTTTATGAAAAGAACACACATTCAATGACTCTAGTTGTGGTTAATGAAAATAACACATCCAATAACTCTAGTGGATCCATATGTGGTTTGTGAAAACAACACACATGACTCTAGTGGATCTGTGGTTTATGAAAAGAAACATGCAATGAATCTAGATGTGGTTCACTGAAAAGAACACACATGCAATGACACTAGTGGATCCATGTGGTTCATGAAAATAACACACATGGAATGACTCGGTGGATCCATATGTGGTTTGTGAAAAGAACACACATTCAATTATAGTGGTGGATCCATGTGGTTTAAGAAAAGAAACAGACATGTCATGACTCTGGATCCATATAAGGTTTGTGAAAAGAACACACGATCGATGACTCTACTTGTGGTTCATGAAAATAACACACATTCAATGACACTGGTGGATCCATGTGGGTTAATGAAAAAAACACATGCAATGACTCTAGTGCTGGTTTAGGATAAGAACACACATGCAATGACTCTAGTGGAACCATATATGGTTTGTGAAACGAAGACACATGCAATGACTCTGGTGCATCCATATGTGGTTTGTGAAAAGAACAAACATGCAATGACTTTGGTGGATCCATATGTGGTTTATGAAAAGAATAGACATGCAATGACTCTAGTGGATCCACGTGGTTCATGAAAAGAACACCCATTCAATGACAGTGGTGGATCCATGTGGTTTATGAAAAGAATAGACATGCAATGACACGTGGAGCCATGTGGTTTATGAAAAGAACACACATGCAATGACTCTAGTGGATCCATGGGGTTTTTTAAAAGAACACACAATGACAATGGTGGATCCATGTGGTTTATGGAAAGAATAGGCATGCAATGAGTCTAGTGGATGCTTATATGGTTAATGAAAAGAACACACATGTAATGACAATGGTGGATCCATACATGGTTGTGAAAAGAACACACATTCAATGACTCTAATTGTGGTTCATGAAATGAACACACATGCAATGACATTGGTGGATCCATGTGGTTCAGGAAAATAACACATATGCAATGACTCTAGTGCTGGTTTAGGATAAGAAGACACATGCAATGACTTTAGTGATGGTTTATGATAATAACAAACATGCAATGACTCTAGTTGATCCATATGTGGTTCATGAAAAGAACACACATATAATGACTCTAGTGGATCCATATGTGGTTTGTGAAAATAATACACATGCAATGACTCTAGTTGATCCATGTGTTTTATGAAAAGAACATACATGCAATGACTGGTGGATCCATATCTGGTTTGTGAAAATAACACACATTCAATGACTCTAGTTGTGGTTAATGAAAAAAACACACATGCAAATGACTCTAGTGGATCCATATGTGGTTTGTGAAAAGAACACACATGCAATGAATCTAGTGGATCCATGTGGTTTATGAAAAGTACACACATGCAATAACTCTAGCTATGGTTCATGAAAAGAACACACATGCAATGACACTGGTGGATCCATGTGGTTCATGAAAACAACACACATGCAGTGACTCTGGTGGATCCATATGTGGTTTGTGAAAATAACACACATTCAATGATAGTGGTGGATCCATGTGGTTTATGAAAAGAACAAACATGCAATGACTCTGGTGGATCCATATAAGGTTTTCAAAAAGAACACACGTTAGATTGACTCTATTTGTGGTTAATGAAAAGAACACACATGCAATGACTCTAGTGGATCCATATGTGGTTCATGAAAATAACACACATGCAATGACTCTGGTGGATCCATATGTGGTTTGTGAAAATAATAGAAATGCAATGACTCTGGTGGATACATATGTGGTTTATGAATGGAACAGACATGTAATGACGCTAGTGGATCCATGTGCTTCATGAAAAGAACACTCATTCATTGACAATGGTCGATCCGTGTGGTTTATGAAAAGAATAGACATGCAATGACACTTGTGGATCCATATGTGGTTAATGAAAAGAACACATGCAATGACACTGGTGGATCCATGTGGTTTATGAAAAGAACACACATGTAATGACTCTAAGTGGAAAAAGAACACACATAATGACTCTAGTGGATCCATATGTGGTTTGTGAAAGAACACACATGCAATGATAGTAGGTGGATCCATGTGACAATGGTGGATCCATGTGGTTTATGAAAGAATACATGCAATGACTCTGTGGATCCATATGTGGTTAATGGAAAGAACACACATGCAATGACTAGTGGATCCATGTGGTTATGAAAAGAACAAATGCAATGACACTTGTGGATCCATGTGGTTTATGAAAAGGCCACACCCGCAATTACTCTAGTTGTGGTTTATGGAAAGAACACACATGCAATGACACTTGTGGATCCATGTGGTTTATGAAAAGAACACACATGCAATGACACTTGTGCTGGTTTAGGATAAGAATACACATGCAATGACTCTAGTCATGGTTTATGATAAAAGAACACATTCAATGACTCTAGTTGATCCATATGTGGTTCATGAAAATAACACACATGCAATGACTCTGCTGGAATCCATGTGTGGTTTGTGAAAAAGAACACACACATGCAATGACTCTAGTGGATCATGTGTTTGTGAAAAGAACTCACATGCAATGACTCTGTGGATCCATATGTGGTGAAAAGAACACACATGCAATGACTCTAGTAGATCCATATGTGGTTTGTGAAAAGAATGACATGCAATGACTCTAGTGGATCCATATGGTTTATGAAAAGATGTCACATGCAATGACTCTAGTGGATCCATGTGGTTCATGAAAAGAACACACATTTAATGACTGGTGGATCCATGTGGTTTGTGAAAGAAAACATTCAATGACAGTGGATCCATATGTGGTTTATGAAAAGAACACACATAGCAATGACTCTAGTGGATCCATATAAGGTTGTGAAAAAAGAACACGCATGCAATGACTCTAGTTGTGGATCCATGTGGTTTGTGAAAACACATACACATGAATGACTTGTGGATCCATGTGGTTTATGAAAAGAACACACACACATGAAATGACTCTAGTGGATCCATATGGTTTATGAAAAGAACACACATGCAATGACACTTGTGGATGCATATAATGGTTTGTGAAAGAACACACATTCAATGACTCTAGTTGTGGTTCATGAAAGAACACACATGCAATGACAGTGGATCCATGTGGTTTATGAAAAGAACACACATGCAATGACTCTAGTGTTAGTTTAGGATAAGAACTCATATGCAATGACTCTTGTGGATCCATATGTGGCTCATGAAAAGAACACATAATGACTCTAGTCCATATGTGGTTTGAGAAGAACACATGCAATGACTCTAGTGGATCCATATGTGGTTTATGAAAAGAACACATGCAATGACTCTAGTAGATCCATATGTGCTTCAGAACACACATTGCAATGACTCTGGTGGATCCATGTGTTTTATGAAAAGAACATACATGCAATGACTCATGGATCCATATGTGGTTTATGAAAAGAACACATTCAATGACTCTAGATCCATGTGGTTCATGAAAAGAACACATCCAATGACTCTAGTGGATCTATGTGGTTTGTGAAAAGAAACACATATGCATTGACTGGTGGATCCATGTGGTTTGTGGAAAGAACACACACATGAAATGACTCTAGTGGATCCATATGTGGTTAATGAAAAGAACACACATGCAATGACGGTGGATCCATACATGGTTTGTGAAAGAGACACACATTCAATGACAATGGTGGATCCATGTGGTTTATGAAATGAACACACATGCAATGACTTGGTGGATCCATGTGGTTTGTGAAAAAGAACACATTCAATGACTCTAGTTGATCCATGTTTTTATGAAAATAACACATGAAATGATGACTCTGGATCCATGTGGTTTATGAAAAGAACATGCAATGACTCTAGTGATAGTTTAGGATAAGAACACACATGCAATGACTCTAGTGGATCCATATGTGGTTCATGAAAAGAACACACATGCAATGACTCTGTGGATCCATATGTGGTTTGAAAAGAACACACATGCAATGACTCTGGTGGATCCATATGTGGTTTATGAAAAGAACATACATGCAATGACTCTAGTGGATCCATAGATGAAAAGAACACACATTCAATGACTCTAGTTGATCCATGTGGTTTATGAAAAGAACACACATGCAATGAACTCTAGTGGATCCATATGTGGTTCATGAAAAGAACACACATGCAATGACTCGTGGATCCATGGTTTATGAAAGAACACACATGCAATGACTCTAGTGGATCCATATGTGGTTTGTGAAAAGAACACACATGCAATGACAATGGTGGATCCATGTGGTTTATGAAAGAACACACATGCAATGACTCTGGATCCATATGTGGTTAATGAAACAGAACACACATGCAATGACTCTAGTGGATCCATATGGTTTGTGAAAAGAACACACATTCAATGACTCTAGTGTGGTTCATGAAAAGAACACACATGCAATGACACTGTGATCCATGTGGTTCATGAAATAACACACATGCAATGACTCGTGGATCCATATGTGGTTTGTGAAAAGAACACATTCAATGACCTGGTGGATCCATGTGGTTTATGAAAAGAACACACATGCAATGACTCTAGTGGATCCATATGTGGTTCATGAAAAGAACACATTCAATGACTCTAGTTGTGGTTCATGAAATGAACACACATGCAATGGCACTGTGGATCCATGTAGTTCATGAAAAATAACACACATGCAATGACTGTGGATCCATGTGGTTTATGAAAAGAACACACATGCAATGACTCTAGTGGTTTAGGATAAGAAACACATGCAATGACTCTGGTGGATCCATATGTGGTTTATGAAAATAACACACATGCAATGACTCTAGTGGATCCATGGGATCAGAACACACATGAAATGACACTAGTGGATCCATGGTTTATGAAAGAACATACATGCAATGACTCTGTGGATCCATATGTGGTTATGAAAAGAACACACATGCATGACTCTAGTTGTGGTTCTGAAAAGAACACACATGCAATGACACTGGTGGATCCATGTGGTTTATGAAAAAACACACATGCAATGACTCTAGTGTGGAGGATAAGAACACACATGCAATGACTCTAGTGGATCCATATGTGGTTCATGAAAAGAACACACATGCAATGACTGTGGATCCATGTGGTTTGTGAAAAGACATGACATGCAATGACTTTGGTGGATCCATATGTGTTTATGAAAAGAATAGACATGCAATGACTCTAGTGGATCCATTGGTTCATGAAAAGAACACATTCAATGACAATGATCCATGTGGTTTATGAAAAGAATAGACATGCAATGACACTGTGGATCCATATGTGGTACATGAAAAGAACACACATGCAATGACCTGGTGGATCCATGTGGTTTATGAAAAGAACACACATGCAATGACTCTAGTGGATCCATGTGGTTTTTTAAAAGAACACACATGCAATGACAATGGTGGATCCTTGTGGTTTATGAAAGAATAAATGCAATGAGTCTAGTGGATCCATATGTGGTTTTGAAAAGAACACACATTCGATGACTCTGGATCCATGTGGTTCATGAAAAGAACACACATGCAATGACTCTAGTGGATCCATATATCGCTTTGTGAAAACAACAAACATGCGATTACTCTAGTGGATCGATGTGGTTTATGAAAAGAATGTACATGCAATGACTATAGCTGTGGTTCAGAAAAGAACACACATACAATGACACTGGTGGATCCATGTGGACACATGCAATGACTCTGTGGATCCATATGTGGTTTGTGAAAGAACACACATGCAATGACAATGGTGGATCCATGTGGCATGAAAAGAACAGACATGCAATGACTCGGTGGATCCATATGTGGTTTGTGAAAAGAACACATTCAATGACTCTAGTTGGTTCATGAAAGAACACACATGCAATGACTGGTGGATCCATGTGGTTTATGAAAAGAACACACATGCAATGACTCTAGTGTGGTTTAGGATAAGAACACACATGCAATGACTCTAATGGATCCATATGTGGTTCATGAAAAGAACACACATGCAATGACTCTGTGGATCCATATGTGGTTTATGAAAAGAACACACATGCAATGACTCTAGTGGATCCATATGTGGTTTATGAAAGAACACACATGCAATGACTCTAGTGGATCCATGTGCTTCATGAAAAGAACACATTGCAATGACAGTAGTGGATCCATGTGGTTTATGAAAAGAATAGACATGCAATGACACTTGATGATCCATATGTGGTTCATGAAAAGAAAACACATGCAATGACACCTGTGGATCCATGTGGTTTATGAAACAACACACATGCCATAACTCTAGTGGATCCATATGTGGTTTGTGAAAGAACACACTGCAATGACGGTGGATCCATGTGGTTTATGAAAAGAACACACATGCAATGACTCTACTGGATCCATATGTGGTTAATGAAAAAAACACACATGCAACGACTCTAGTGGATCCATACATGGTTTGTGAAAAGAACACACATTCAATGACTCTATGTGGTTCATGAAAAGAACACACATGCAATGACTCGGTGGATCCATATGTGGTTCATGAAAAGAACACACATGCAATGACTCTGGTGGATCCATATGTGGTTTGTGAAAAGAACACACATTGCATGTGGTTTATGAAAATAACACACATGCAATGACTCGTGGATGCATATAATGTTTGTGAAAAGAACACACATTCAATGACTCTAGTTGTGGTTCATGAAAGAACACACATGCAATGACTGGTGGATCCATGTGGTTTAAAGAAAATAACACACATGCAATGACTGTGGATCCATATGTGGTTTATGAAAAGAACACACATGCAATGACTCTAGTGCTGGTTTAGGATAAGAATACACATGCAATGACTAGTCATGGTTTATGATAAGAACACACAAACAATGACTCTAGTTGATCCATATGTGGTTCAACAAAATAACACACATGCAATGACTCTAGTGGATCCATGTGTGGTTTGTGAAAAGAACACACAAGCAATGAATCTGGGATCCATGTGTTTTATGAAAAGAACATACATGCAATGACTGTGGATCCATATGTGGTTTATGAAAGAACACATTCAATGACTCTAGTTGTGGTTAATGAAAAGAACACACATGCAATGACTCTAGTGGATCCATGTGGTTTTTTAAAAGAACAGACATGCAATGACTCTAGCTCTGGTTCATGAAAAGATGACACATGCAATGACACTGGTGGATCCATGTGGTTCATGAAAAGAACACACATGCGACTCTAGTGGATCCATATGTGGTTTGTGAAAAGAACACACATTCAATGACTCTAGTGGATCCATTTGGTTTATGAAAAGAATGACATGCAATGACTCTAGTGGATCCATATTAGGTTTGTGAAAAGAACACACCTTCCATGACTCTAGTTGTGGTTCATGAAAAGAACGGACATGCAATGACTCTCGTGGATCCATGTGGTTTATGAAAAGAACACATGCAATGACTCTAGTGGTGGTTTAGGATAAGAACACACATGCAATGACTCTAGTGGATCCATATGGTTCATGAAAAGAACACACATGCAATGACTGTGGATCCATATGTGGTTTGTGAAAAATAACACACATGCAATGACTCTAGTTGATCCATCTGTTTTTTATGAAAAGAACACATGTAATGACTCTAGTGGATCCATGTGTTTCATGAAAAGAACACTCATTCAATTACTGGTGGATCCATGTGGTTTATGAAAAGAATAGACATGCAATGACACTTGATGATCCATATGTGGTTCATGAAAAGAAAACACATGCAATGATAACAGTGGATCCATGTGGTTTATAAAAGAACACGCATGCAATGACTCTAGTGGATCCATATGTGGTTTGTGAAAAGAACACACATGCAATGACAATGGTGGATCCATGTGGTTTGAAAGAACAGACATGTAATGACTCTACTGGATCCATATGTGGTTAATGAAAAGAACACACATGCAACGACACTATTGGATACATACATTGTTTGTGAAAAGAACACGCATTCAATGACTCTAGCTGTGGTTAATGAAAAGAACACATGCAATGACACTAGTGGATCCATGTGGTTCATGAAAATAACACACATGCAATGAATGTGGATCCATATGTGGTTTGTGAAAAGAAACACATTTAGTTGACAGGTGGATCCATGTGGTTTATGAAAATAACACACATGCAATGACTCTAGTGGATCCATATAATGTTTGTGAAAAGAACACACATTCAATGACTCTAGTTGTGGTTCATGAAAAGAACACACATGCAATGACTCTGGATCCATGTGGTTTATGAAAAGAACACACATGACTCTAGTGTTAGTTTAGGATAAGAACTCATATGCAATGACTCTTGTGGATCCATATGTGGCTATGAAAAGAACACACATGCAATGACTCTGTAGATCCATATGTGGTTTGTGAAGAATAGACATGCAATGACTCTGGTGGATCCATATATTGTTTATGAAAAGAACAGACATGCAATGACTCTAGTAGATCCATGTGCTTCATGAAAAGAACACTCATTCAATGACAGTGGTGGATCCATGTGGTTTATGAAAAGAATAGACATGGAATGACACTGGATCAATATGTGGTTTATGAAAAGAACACATATAATGACACTTGGGATCCATGTGGTTCATGAAAAGAACGCATGACTTTAGTGGATCTATGTGGTTTGTCAAAAGAACACATATGCAATGACACTAGTGGATCCATGTGGTTTGTGAAAAGAACACATGAAATGACTCTAGTGGATCCATATGTGGTTAATGAAAAGAACACACATGCAATGACGATGGTGGATCCATACATGGTTTGTGAAAAGAACACTTTCAATGACTCTAGTTGTGGTTCATGAAATGAACACACATGCAATGACATTGGTGGATCCATGTGGTTCATGAAAATAACACACATGCAATGACTCTGGTGGATCCATGTTTTTATGAAATAACACACATGCAATGACTCTAGTGCTAGTTTAGGATAATAATACACATGCAATGACTCTAGTGATGGATATAAGAACACACATGCAATGACTCTAGTTGATCCATATGTTGTTCATGAAAAGAACACATCAATGACTCTAGTGGATCCATATGTGGTTTGTGAAAAGAACACACATGCAATGACTCTAGTTGATCCATGTGTTTTATGAAAAGAACATACATGCAATGACTCGGTGATCCATATGTGGTTTGTGAAAGAACACACACATTCAATGACTCTAGTTGTGGTTAATGAAAGAACACACATCCAATGACTCTAGTGGATCCATATGTGGTTTGTGAACACACATGCAATGACTCTAGTGGATCCATGTGGTGGTTTATGAAAAGAACAGACATGCAATGACTCTAGACGTGGTTCATGAAAAGAACACATCCAATGACACTAGTGGATCCATGTGGTTCATGAAAATAACACACATGGAATAACTCTGGTGGATCCATATGTGGTTTGTGAAAAGAACACACATTCAATTATAGTGGTGGATCCATGTGGTTTAAAAAACAGACATGCCATGACTCTAGTGGATCCATATATAAGGTTTGTGAAAAAGAACACACATGCAATGACTCTAGTGCTGGTTTAGGATAAGAACACACATGCAATGACTCTAGTGGATCCAAATGTGGTTGTGAAAGAACACACATGCAATGACTCGTGCATCCATATGTGGTTTGTGAAAAGAAACAGACATGCAATGACTTTGGATCCATATGTGGTTTATGAAAAGAATAGACATGCAATGACTCTAGTGGATCCATATGTGGTCATGAAAAGAACACTCATTCAATGACAGTGGTGGATCCATGTGGTTTATGAAAAGAATACATGCAATGACACTTGTGGATCCATATGTGCTACATGAAAAGAACACACATGCAATGACTCTGGAGCCATGTGGTTTATGAAAAGAACACACATGCAATGACTCTAGTGGATCCATGTGGTTTTAAAAGAACACACATGCAATGACAATGGTGGATCCATGTGGTTTATGGAAAGAATAGGCATGCAATGAGTCTATTGGATGCATATGTGGTTAATGAAAAGAACACACATGTAATGACAATGGTGGATCCATGATTGTGAAAAGAACACACATTCAATGACTCTAATTGTGGTTCATAAAATGAACACATGCAATGACATTGGTGGATCCATGTGGTTCAGAAAAATAACACATATGCAATGACTCTAGTGCTGGTTTAGGATAAGAAGCCACATGCAATGACTCTAGTGATGGTTTATGATAAGAACAAACATGCAATGACTCTAGTGATCCATATGGTTTGAAGAACACACATATAATGACTCTTGTGGATCCATATGTGGTTTGTGAAAAGAACACATATGCAATGACTCTGTCGATCCATGTGTTTTATGAAAAGAACATACATGCAATGACTCTGGTGGATCCATATGTGTTTGTGAAAATACACATTCAATGACTCTAGTGTGGTTAATGAAAAGAACACACATGCAATGACTCTAGGGTATCCATGTGGTTTGTTTAAAGAACAAAAATGCACTGACTCTAGAGGATCCAAATGTGGTTTATGAAAAGAACACACAAGCAATGACTCTAGCTTTGGTTCATGAAAAGAACACACATGCAATGACCGTGGATCCATGTGGTTCATGAAAACAACACACATGAATTTACCCTGGTGGATCCATATGTGGTTAATGAAAATAAAACACATTCAATGACAAGTGGTGGATCCATGTGGTTTATGAAAAGAATAGACATGCAATGACTCTGTGGATCCATATAAGGTTTTCAAAAGAACACACATTCGATGACTCTATTTGTGGTTCATGAAAAGAACACACATGCAATGACTCTAGTGGATCCATATGTGGTTCATGAAAAATAACACATGCAATGACTGTGGATCCATATGTGGTTTGTGAAAATAACACATGCAATGACTCGTGGATACATATGTGGTTTATGAATGGAACATACATAATGACTAGTGGATCCATGTGCTTCATGAAAGAACACTCATTCATTGACAATGGTATCCATGTGGTTTATGAAAAGAACACACATAATGACTCTAGTGGATCCATATGTGGTTTGTGAAAGATCACACATGCAATGATAGTGGTGGATCCATGTGGTTTGTGGAAAGAATACACATGCAATGACTCTAGTGGATCCATATGTGGTTAATGAAAGAAACATGCAATGACAATGGTGGATCCATACATGGTTTGTGAAAAACACACATTCAATGACTCTAGTTGTGGTTTATGAAATGAATAGACATGCAATGGCCTGGTGGATCCATGTGGTTCAGAAAATAACACACATGCAATGACTCTGGTGGATCCATGTGGTTTATGAAAAGAACACATGCAATGACTCTAGTGCTGGTTTAGGATAAGAATACACATGCAATGACTCTAGTCATGGTTTATGATAAGAACACATGCAATGACTCTAGTTGATCCATATGTGGTTCAACAAAATAACACACACGCAATGACTCTAGTGGATCCATGTGGTTTGTGAAAATAACACATGCAATGACTCTGGTTGATCCATGTGTTTATGAAAAGAACATACATGCAATGACTCTTGTGGATCCATATGTGGTTTGTCAAAATAACGCACATTCAATGATTCTAGTTGTGGTTAATGAAAAGAACACACATGCAATGACTCTAGTGGATCCATGTGGTTTATGAAAAGAACATGTACATGCAATGACTCTAGTTCTGGTTCATGAAAAAGATGACACATGCAATGACATGGTGGATCCATGTGGTTCATGAAAAGAACACACATGCATGACTCTGTGGATCCATACGTGGTTTGTGAAAAGAACACACATTCAATGACAAGTGGATCCATTTGGTTTATGAAAAGAACATACATGCAATGACTCTGGTGGATCCATATGTGGTTTGTAAGAAAAGAACACGTTGTTGTGGTTCATGAAAAGAACACACATGCAAATGGTGGATCCATGTGGATGAAAAGAACACATGCAATGACTCTAGTGCTGGTTTAGGATAAGAACACACATGCAATGACTCTATGGATCCATATGTGGTTCATGAAAAAAAACACATGCTCTGGTGGATCCATAAGTGGTTTGTGAAAAATAACACATGCAATGACTTTGGTGGATCCATATGTGGTTTATGAAAGAACACACATATGTAATTACTAGTGGATCCATGTGTTCATGAAAAGAACACTTATTCAATGAGTGGATCCATGTGGTTTATGCAAAGAATAGACATGCAATGACACTTGATCCATATGTGGTTCATGAAAAGAAAACACATACAATGACACTGGTGGATCCATGTGTGGTTTCAAACGAACACACATGACTCTGGATCCATATGTGGTTTGTGAAAAGAACACACATGCAATGACTGGTGGATCCATGTGGTTTGTGGAAAGAACGACATGAAATGACTCTAGTGGATCCATATGGTGTATGAAAAGAACACATGCAATGACGATGGTGGATCCATACATGGTTTGTGAAAAGAACACATTCAATGACTCTAGTTGTGGTTCATGAAAGATCACACATGCAATGACCAGGTGGATCTATGTGGTTATGAAAATAGGACACATGCAATGACTCTAGTGGATCCATGTGCTTTATGAAAAGAAACACATGTAATGTCTCGAAAAGTGTGGTTTAGGATAAGAATACACATGCAATAACTCTAGTGATGGTTTAGGATAAGAATACACATGCAATGACTCTAGTGATGGTTTATGATAAGAACACACATGGAATGACTCTAGTTGATCCATATGTGGTTCAACAAAACAACACACATGCAATGACTCTAGTGGATCCATGAGTTTTATGAAAAGAACATGACATGCAATGACTCTAGTGGATCCATGAGTTTATGAAAAGAACAGACATGCAATGACTCTAGTTGATCCATATGTGGTTCATGAAAAGAACACACATGCAATGGCTCTGGTTGGATCCATGTGGTTTATGAAAATAACACACATGCAATGACTCTAGTGGATCCATATGTGGTTTGTGAAAAGACACACATTCAATGACTCTAGCTGTGGTTAATGAAAAGAAAACATGCACACTCTAGTGGATCCATATGTGGTTTTGTGAAAAGAACACACATGCAATGACAGTGTGGATCCATGTGGTTTGTGAAAGAACGAACATGCAATGACTCTAGTGGATCCATATGGTTAATGAAAAGAACACATATGCAATGACTCTAGTGATCCATGTGGTTTATGAAAAGAACACACATGCAATGACTCTTGTGGATCCATATGTAGTTTGTGAAAAGAACACACATTCAATGACTCTAGTTGTGGTTAATGAAAAAAAAAACATGCAATGACTCTAGTGGATCCATATGTGGTTTGTGAAAAGAACACACATGCAATGAATCTAGTGGATCAATGTGGTTTATGAAAAGAACACATGCAATGACTATAGCTATGGGAAAAGAACACATGCAATGACAGTGGTGGATCCATGTGGTTAATGAAAATAACACACATGTGATGACTCTAGTGGATCCATATGTGGTTTGTGAAAGAACACACATTAATGACTCTAGCTATGGTTTAATGAAAAGAACACACACACAATGACTCTAGTGGATCCATATGTGGTTTGTGAAAAGAACACACATGTAATGACTCTAGTGGATCATGTGGTTTATGAAAAGAACAGACATGCAATTACTATACCTGTTGTTCATGAAAAGAACACACATACAATGACACTGTGGATCCATGTGGTTCATGAAAATAACACACATGCAATGACTCTGGTGGACCCATATGTGGTTTGTGAAAAGAACACATTCAATGACTTGACCTATGGTTAATGAAAAGAACACACACAAGGAATCTAGTGGATACATATGTGGTTTGTGAAAAGAACACACATACAATGACTCTAGTGGATCCATGTGGTTTATGAAAAGAACAGACATGCAATGACTCTAGTGGATCCATATGTGGTTTGAAAAGAACACACATGCAATGACTCTAGTGGATCCATATGGTCAATGAAAAGAACACACATGCAATGACTCTAGTGGATCCATATGTGGTTAATGAAAAGAACACACATGCAATGAATGTGGATCCATATGTGGTTTTGAAAGAATAGACATGCAATGACTAGTGGATCCATGTGGTTTGTGAAAAGAACACACATGCAATGACTCTAGTTGTGGTTCATGAAAGACACACATCTAATGACACTGGTGGATCCATGTGGTTCATGAAAAATAACACACATGCAATGACTCTGGTGGATCCATGTGCTTTATGAAAAGAACACACATGAAATGAATCTAGTGCTGGTTTAGGATAAGAACACACAAGCAATGACTCTAGTGCTGGTTTGATAAGAACACACATGCAATGACTCTGTGGATCCATATGTGGTATGAAAAGAACACACATGCAATGACTCTAGTGGATCCATGAGTTTTATAAAAAGAACACACATGCAATGACTCTAGTGGATCCATATGTGGTTCATGAAAAGAACACACATGCAATGACTGGTGGATCCATGTGGTTTATGAAAATAACACACATGCAATGACTCTAGTGGATCCATATGTGGTTTCTGAAAAGAACACACATTCAATGACTCTAGCTATGGTTAATGAAAGAACACACATGCAATGACTCTAGTGGATCCATATGTGGTTTGTGAAAAACAACACATGGAATGATAGTGTTGATCCATGTGGTTTGTGGAAAGAAATGCACATGCAATGACTCTAGTGGATCCATATGTGGTTATGAAAAGAACACACATGCAATGACTGGTGGATCCTTATGTGGTTTGTGAAAATAACACACATGCAATGACTCTAGTGGATCCATATGTGGTTTGTGAAAAGAACACACATTCAATGACTCTAGTTTTTGTTAATGAAAAGAACACACATGCAATGACTCTAGTGGATCCATATGTGGTTTGTGAAAAGAACACACATTCAATGACTCTAGCTCTGGCTAATGAAAAGAACACACATGCAATGACTCTAGTGTGTCGATATGTGGTTTATGAAAACAACACACATTCAATGAATCTAGTGGATCGATGTGGTTGTGAAAAAACACATGCAATGACTATAGATGTGGTTCATGAAAAGAACACACATACAATGACTGTGGATCCATGTGTGGTTTTGAAAAGACACACATGCAATGACTCTAGTGGATCCATGTGTTTTATGAAAAGAACATACATGCAATGACTCTGGTGGATCCATATGTGGTTTGTCAAAAGAACGCACATTCAATGACTCTAGTTGTGGTTAATGAAAAGAACACACATGCAATGACTCTGGTGGATCGATGTGGTTTATGAAAAGAACAGACATGCAATAACTATAGCTATGGTTCATGAAAAGAACACACATCCAATGACAGTGGATCCATGTGGTTCATGAAATAACACACATGCAATGACTCGTGGATCCAGATGTGGTTTGTGAAAAGAACACACATTCAATGACTCTAGCTCGGTTAATGAAAAGAACACACATGCAACTCTAGTGGATCCATATGTGGTTTGTGGAAAGAACACATGGAATGACTCTAGTGGATCGATGTTGTTTATGAAAAGAACAACATGCAATGACTATAGTTGTGGTTCATGAAAAGAACACACATGCAATGACTCGTGGATCCATGTGGTTCATAAAAAATAACACACATGCAATAACTCTATGGATCCATATGTGGTTTGTGAAAAGAACACACACTCAATGAAAGTGGTGGATCCATGTGGTTTATGAAAGAACACACATGCAATGACTAGTGGATCCATATGTGGTTTGTGAAAAGAACACACATTTCAAGGACTCTAGTTCTCATTCAAGAAAAGAACACACATGCAATGCCACTGGTGGATCCATGTGGTTTATGAAATGAACACACATGCAATGACTCTAGTGCGGGTTTAGGATAAGAACACACATGCAATGAGACTAGTGTGGTTTAGGATAAGAACACACATGCAATGAATCTAGTGGATCCATATGGTTCATTAAAGAAAACACATGCAATGACTCAGTGGATCCATATGTGGTTTATGAAAACAACACACATGCAATGATTCTGGTGGATCCAAGTGCTTTATGAAAAGAATACACATGCAATGACTCTAGTTCTCGTTTAGGATAAGAACACACATACAATTACTCTAGTGCTGGTTTAGGATAAGAACACAAATGCAATGACTCTGTTGGATCCATATGTGGTTCATGAAAAGAACACACATGCAATGACTCTAGTGGATCCATGAGTTTTATGAAAAGAACATACATGCAATGAATCTAGTGGATCCATATGTGGTTCATGAAAGAACACACATGCAATGACTCTAGATCCATGTGGTTTATGAAAATAACACATGCAATGACTCTGGTGGAT
Source organism: Avena insularis (assembly GCA_023614405.1). NCBI lineage: Eukaryota > Viridiplantae > Streptophyta > Magnoliopsida > Poales > Poaceae > Avena > Avena insularis. Next base: position 592,453 of record JAJUPC010000198.1, on the reverse strand, counting down.
CCATATGTGGTTTGTGAAAAGAACACACATTCAATGACTCTATGTGGTTAATGAAAAGAACACACATGCAATGACTCTAGTGGATCCATATGTGGTTTGTGAAAGAACACACATGCAATGACTCTAGTGGATCCATGTGGTTTATGAAAAAAAACACATGCAATAACTATAGATATAGGCCATGAAAAGAACACACATGCAATCTGTGGATACATGTGGTTCATGAAAATAAACACATGCAATGACTCTAGTGGATCCATATGTGGTATGTGAAAAGAACACACATTCAATGACTCTAGTGTGGTTAATGAAAAGAACACACATGCAATACTCTAGTGGATCTATATGTGGTTTGTGAAAAGAACACACATGCAATGACTCTAGTGGAATCGATGTGGTTTATGAAAAGAACACACATGCAATGACTATAGTTGTGGTTCATGAAAAGAACACACATGCAATGACACTGTGGATCCATGTGGTTCATGAAAATAACACACATGCAATAACTCGTGGATCCATATGTGGTTTGTGAAAAGAACACACACTCAATGAAAGTGGTGGATCCATGTGGTTTATGAAAGGATCACATGCAATGACTCTAGTGGATCCATATGTGGTTTGTGAAAGAACACACATTTCAAGGACTCTAGTTGTCATTCAAGAAAAGAACACACATGCAATGCCACTGGTGGATCCATGTGGTTTATGAAAAGAACACACATGCAATGACTCTAGTGCTGGTTTAGGATAAGAACACACATGCAATGAGACTAGTGCTGGTTTAGGATAGAACACATGCAATGAATCTAGTGGATCCATATGTTCATTAAAAGAAAACACATGCAATGACTCTGTGGATCCATATGTGGTTTATGAAAAACACACATGCAATGATTCTAGTGGATCATGTGGTTTATGAAAAGAACACATGCAATGACTCTAGTGAGCTCCTTCATGAAAAACACACACATGCAATGACACTGGTGGATCCATGTGGTTCATGAAAATAACACACATGATGACTCGTGGATCCATATGTGGTTTATGAAAAGACACACAGCCGTGGATCCGTATGTGGTTTTGAAAAGAACATACATGCAATGACTCTAGTGGATCCATATGTGGTCAATGAAAATAACACACATGCAATGACTCTAGTGGATCTATATGTGGTTAATGAAAAGAACACACATGCAATGACTTTGGTGGATCCATATGTGGTTTGTGAAAAGAATAGACATGCAATGACTCTAGTGGATCCATGTGGTTTGTGAAAAGAACACACATGCAATGGCTCTAGTTGTGGTTCATGAAAAGAACACATCCAATGACTTGGTGGATCCATGTGGTTCATGAAAATAACACACATGCAATGATTGTGGATCCAAGTGTTTATGAAAAGAATACACATGCAATGACTCTAGTTCTCGTTTAGGATAAGAACACACATACAATTACTCTAGCTGGTTTAGATAAGAACACAAATGCAATGACTCTGTTGGATCCATATGTGGTTCATGAAAAGAACACATGCAATGACTCTAGTGGATCCATGAGTTTTATGAAGAACATACATGCAATGAATCTAGTGGATCCATATGTGGTTCATGAAAAGAACACACATGCAATGACTCTGGTTGGATCCATGTGGTTTATGAAAATAACACAAATGCAATGACTCTAGTGGATCCATGTGGTTTGTGAAAAGAACACACATTCAATGACTCTATCTGTGGTTAATGAAAAGAACACACATGCAATGACTCTAGTGGATCCATATGTGGTTTGTGAAAGAACACACATGCAATGACTCTAGTGGATCGATGTGGTTTATGAAAAAAACACATGCAATAACTATAGATATAGGCCATGAAAAGAACACACATGCAATGACACTGGTGGATACATGGTTCATGAAAAATAAACACATGCAATGACTCTAGTGGATCCATATGTGGTATGTGAAAAGAACACATTCAATGACTCTAGCTGTGGTTAATGAAAAGAACACACATGCAATGACTTCTAGTGGATCTATATGTGGTTTGTGAAAAGAACACACATGCAATGACTCCTGAATCGATGTGGTTTATGAAAACAACACACATGCAATGACTCTTGTTGTTGTTAGTAAAGAGCACACATGCAATGACCTTGGTGGATCCATAGGTGGATTGGGAAAAGAACACACATGCAATGACACTGGTGGATCCATATATGGTATATGAAAAGAACACACATGCAATGACTCTGGTTGTTGTTAGTAAAAAGAACACACATGCAATGACACTGGTGGATCCATAGGTGGATTGTGAAAAGAGCACACATGCAATGACACTAGTGGATCCATATGTGGTATGTGAAAAGAACACACGTTTCAATGACTACGGTTGTTGTTAGTAAAAGAACACACATGCAATGACCTTTGGTGGATCCATGTGTGGTCTCTGAAGAAGAACACACATGCAATGACACTGGTGGATCCATATGTGGTATGTGAAAAGAACACACATGCAATGACTCCAGTTGTTGTTAGTAAAAAGAACACACATGCAATGACATTGGTGGATCCATATGTGGTATGTGAAAAGAACACACATGAAATGACTCTGGTTGTTGTTAGTGGAAAGAACACACATGCAATGACATTGGTGGATCAATGTGTGGTCTCTGAAGAGAACACACATTTCCATGACTCACGGTTGTTGTTAGTAAAAATAACACACATGCAATGACCTTTGGTGGATCCATGTGTGGTCTCTAAAGAAAACACACATGCAATGACTCTGGTTGTTGTTAGTAAAAGAGCACACATCCAATGACCTTGGTGGATCCATAGGTGGATTGTGAAAAGAACACACATGCAATGATTTGGTGGATCCATATGTGGTATGTGAAAAGAACACACATTCAATGACTCTTGTTGTTGTTAGGAAAAAGAACACACATGCAATGACACTAGTGGATCCATGTGGTCTCTAAAGAACACACATGCAATGACTCTGGTTGTTGTTACTAAAAAGAACACACATGCAATGACACTGGTGGATCCATAGGTGGATTGTGAAAAGAGCACACATGCAATGACACTAGTGGATCCATATGTGGTATGTGAAAAGAACACACATTTCAATGACTCTGGTTGTTGTTAGTAAAAAGAACACACATGCAATGACCTTTGGTGGATCCATGTGTGGTCTCTGAAAAGAACACAGGCAATGACTCTAGTTGTTGTTAGTAAAAAGAACACACATGCAATGACACTGGTGGATCCATATGTGGTCTCTGAAGAGAACACACATTACAATGAAACTGGTGTATCAATATGTGGTATTTGAAAAGAACACACATGAAATGACTCCAGTTGTTGTTAGTAAAAAGAACACACATGCATTGACACTAGTAGATCCATATGTGGTATGTGAAAAGAACACACTTGAAATGACTCTGGTTGTTGTTAGTGAAAAGAACACACATGCAATGACACTTGTGGATCCATGTGTGGTCTCTGAAGAGAACACACATTTCAATGACTCTGGTTGTTGTTACTAACAAGAACACACATGCAATGACACTGGTGGATCCATAGGTGGATTGTGAAAAGAGCACACATGCAATGACACTGGTGGATCCATATGTGGTATGTGAAAAGAACACACATGAAATGACTCCAGTTGTTGTTAGTAAAAAGAACACACATGCAATGACACTTGTAGATCCATATGTGGTATGTGAAACGAACACACTTGAAATGACTCTGGTTGTTGTTAGTCAAAAGAACACACATGCAATGACACTAGTGGATCCATGTGTGGTATGTGAAAAGAACACACATGAAATGACTCTGGTTGTTGGTAGTGAAAAGAACACACATGCAATGACACTGGTGGATCCATGTGTGGTCTCTGAAGAGAACACAAATTTCAATGACTCTGGTTGTTTTTAGTAAAAAGAACACACATGCAATGAGACTGGTGGATCCATTTGTGGCCTCTGAAAAAACACACATGTAATGACTCTAGTTGTTGTTAGTAAAAAGAGCACACATGCAATGACACCGGTGGATCCATAGGTGGATTGTGAAAAGAGCACACATGCAATGACACATGTGGATCCATATGTGGTATGTGAAAAGAACACACATGCAATGACTCCAGTTGTTGTTAGTAAAAAGAACACACATGCAATGACACTAGTGGATCCATGTGTGGTCTCTGAAGAAAACACACATTTCAATGACTCTGGTTGTTGTTAGTAAAAAGAACACACATGCAATGACACTAGTGGATCCATGTGTGGTCTCTAAAGAGAACACACATGCAATGACTCTGGTTGTTGTTAGTAAAAAGAGCACACATGCAATGACACTGGTGGATCCATAGGTGGATTGTGAAAAGAGCACACATGCAATGACACTAGTGGATCCATATGTGGTATGTGAAAAGAACACACATTTCAATGACTCTGGTTGTTGTTAGTAAAAAGAACACACATGCAATGACACTGGTGGATCCATGTGTGGTCTCTGAAGAGAACACACAGGCAATGACTCTAGTTCTTGTTAGTAAAAAGAACACACATGCAATGACACTGGTGGATCCATATATGGTCTCTGAAGAGAACACACATTTCAATGACACTGGTGGATCCATATGTGGTATTTGAAAAGAACACACATGAAATGACTCCAGTTGTTGTTAGTAAAAAGAACACACATGCATTGACACTAGTAGATCCATATGTGGTATGTGAAAAGAACACACTTGAAATGACTCTGGTTGTTGTTAGTGAAAAGAACACACATGCAATGACACTTGTGGATCCATGTGTGGTCTCTGAAGAGAACACACATTTCAATGACTCTGGTTGTTGTTACTAACAAGAACACACATGCAATGACACTGGTGGATCCATAGGTGGATTGTGAAAAGAGCACACATGCAATGACACTGGTGGATCCATATGTGGTATGTGAAAAGAACACACATGAAATGACTCCAGTTGTTGTTAGTAAAAAGAACACACATGCAATGACACTTGTAGATCCATATGTGGTATGTGAAACGAACACACTTGAAATGACTCTGGTTGTTGTTAGTCAAAAGAACACACATGCAATGACACTAGTGGATCCATGTGTGGTATGTGAAAAGAACACACATGAAATGACTCTGGTTGTTGGTAGTGAAAAGAACACACATGCAATGACACTGGTGGATCCATGTGTGGTCTCTGAAGAGAACACAAATTTCAATGACTCTGGTTGTTTTTAGTAAAAAGAACACACATGCAATGAGAATGGTGGATCCATTTGTGGCCTCTGAAAAAACACACATGTAATGACTCTAGTTGTTGTTAGTAAAAAGAGCACACATGCAATGACACCGGTGGATCCATAGGTGGATTGTGAAAAGAGCACACATGCAATGACACTGGTGGATCCATATGTGGTATGTGAAAAGAACACACATGCAATGACTCCAGTTGTTGTTAGTAAAAAGAACACACATGCAATGACACTAGTGGATCCATGTGTGGTCTCTGAAGAAAACACACATTTCAATGACTCTGGTTGTTGTTAGTAAAAAGAACACACATGCAATGACACTAGTGGATCCATGCGTGGTCTCTAAAGAGAACACACATGCAATGACTCTGGTTGTTGTTAGTAAAAAGAGCACACATGCAATGACACTGGTGGATCCATAGGTGGATTGTGAAAAGAGCACACATGCAATGACACTAGTGGATCCATATGTGGTATGTGAAAAGAACACACATTTCAATGACTCTGGTTGTTGTTAGTAAAAAGAACACACATGCAATGACACTGGTGGATCCATGTGTGGTCTCTGAAGAGAACACACATGCAATGACTCTAGTTCTTGTTAGTAAAAAGAACACACATGCAATGACCTTTGGTGGATCCATATATGGTCTGAAGAGAACACACATTTCAATGACCTTTGGTGGATCCATATGTGGTATTTGAAAAGAACACACATGAAATGACTCCAGTTGTTGTTAGTAAAAAGAACACACATGCAATGACACTAGTAGATCCATATGTGGTATGTGAAAAGAACACACATGAAATGACTCTGGTTGTTGTTAGTGAAAAGAACACACATGCAATGTCGGGGATATAACCCCAGGTACCCCAGAGTTGGTCTATAAGTAAGCCAATAAAGAGACAAGAATAAACGAGAGTGTATTTAATAAAAGAATATAGAAAAGGAAAAGGACAGTCTGGGCCGAATAAGGTATAATTCGGCCTATACTAAATACTCATGGACCGAATTAACCTCTCTTGGGCCGAACCATGGGAAAACGGGCCGAGTTAAGTCCATCCGACCTTGCAGCAGCTTCGAAGTGCATGAGCACGATCATCTCGTCACCTCGGCACCTCCTCCCGACAAACCTCGTCAGCATTACCTTCTTCACACGCTCCCCCTGACTCCCGCGCGGCGTCGCCCAGCGCCAATCTAGTGCCCATCGATGGAGAAACCCGCGTGGGCCAACAGTAGCTGTAGCGGCCCACTACAGGCCAGCATTCCCCGTCGCCCACGTGCTCTTCCCCGGATGGGCCGCCAGGAGCAACATGACCCACCTTGAGGGCCGACCTTCGCCATCATCCCGGAGCCGACATGTCTCCACGGTCCGCCAAGCCACCTCGGGTGGGCCGACACAGAGAACCCGGCCCACCACGGGATCAAGGCAGCCGAATCATCCAGAGACCCCGGCTGGGCTGCTGTGTTGCCTTACCTGGGCCGACTTAAGCTAAAACCCGGCCGGGCTGGCATTCTTCCTCTTGGGCCACTCCGCCCAGGCCGAATTAACTGACTGCCAGGCCGAATCTGCTCTACCCAAGGCCGAACTACACTCCCAGCAAAGTCATTTGGGCCAAGGTATATTGCTCCAGGTACCAGTCTATTCATCTCCAGATAAAGCACATCATCAGATCAAGCCAAGACAAGCTACACAAGTATTATGCCAGTTCTGGGACCCAACCAAGTCAGACAGGCACATGGCAAAAGGAATATGCCCTAGGCATCTAAGAATATGCTAAGGAATATGCCGTGGCATCTCCGAAGATGCCAAGGCATATGCTGAGCATCTGAGAAGATGCCGGGAATATGCTATGTAGATGCCAAGCGTGTGGAACAAGCCTTGTCCCCTGGGCTCCCCTTTATAAGGAGCACCAGGGGGATCGTTCTAGGAGAGGCCCCCGAAGGGCTCCTCTCCTTTCTGCTCACTAGGAGCTCTCCTTCTTCCTCTTCCTCCACTCTCACAGAGAGCTTAGATAGAAGCATAGGGGAAACAGCTCAAGGAGCACGATTGTAGCCACAAGTATGGCAAGATTATAAGGGATTAGATGTATAGAATGAGGTGTTATCTCCACTTGAGAGCTTCAATCCAATATTCATTGTATTTCTCTTCGTTCATATGAGTGCGGTCTTCACCGCATCATCCCTCCCCGGATTCCTCCACGTCCATCGGCCCCAACTTTAGCCTACCCATGGCATATGCCGTGATACCACCACGACATTTGGCGCCCACCGTGGGGCCTCCTAGTGGCGTTGGTTGGGATTCCATCCGGACGGGAACATCTTCATCAACTTCTTCCTCACAAGGCTCATTCAGCTTCACCAAGTCAACAGAAAACAAAGAGTAAGCGCAGAGACTCTCCAAGTCTAACTCATCAAAGCAGGTAAGACTCAGCAAGAAGGACTCAAGCACTACTCCAAGTTTACTGTAAGTACCAAGTAACTCAGCAGGGCAAGTATGACCTAGCAAGACTCACCCAAACACTTCTCCAAGTATGCTGTAAGTACCAGGTAACTCAGCCACATATACTCAATCCTTCATCCCAGGGAGAAAATAACTCAGCCCGGGGACTAGTCAACCTATCCGTAGAATCACCTTTAGATTAAGAGAGCATTATGTTGATTTAGATCTATACTTCAGCCAGCTTATCTGTTAACTCGGCCATAGGTTGAACCATCTTATTTGAGATTCAGATAGATTTTGAGTCAGTTAATATATGTTTAGGATTATCCATTAACTCAGCTCATCAGCCAGCTTATATGTTAACTCGGCCATCAGTTGAATCAGCTTATTTATAACCCGGATAGAATATGAGTCAGCTTATTTACGAGTCGGATGGAATTTGAGTCAGTGTATTTATACTTTGGTTTGTCCTTTAACTCGGCTTACCGGCCAGCTTATTGTTAATTCGGATATAACTTGAAGTCAATTTGTTTATGCTTTGAATTGACCTTTAACTCAGCTCAGTAGATTGTCTCTGATTCAAACTAACATTTGATTCAGCTTTCCAGGGTATATTATAATTCGGATTGGCATTCAGACTCGGCGTACTAATCATATCTCAGATTTGGGCCGAAGCTTTAGTTCACCAGATTGCCAGGTTATGTTATGACTCGGATTGATATCTCACCATCTCGCCAGATTATCCCGTACCTCGGATGACAATTGGCCAGCTCATCATATCTCGAATCTATATCTCATATCTACATCTCGAATCAGATCTCTCAGCGGTTAGCCCTATTATCATATCCCAAAGCTCAATCTCGGATCTATATCTGGATCCATATCAAAGGCTAAATCATCACGCCAAATCAAGCTATATCATGAAAGGTAGATACTTCGGATTTTGGATGAGTTAACTCGGTTTGAGTCGGATGACTGATTAGGATGCAAGTCTAAATTGAGTAAAGTAACTCGGATTTTGGATGAGTTAACTCGGATTTGAGTCAGATGACTCAGATTCGGGATGCAAGTCAAAATTGAGTAAAGTAACTCGGATTTTGGATGAGTTAACTCGGATTTGAGTCAGATGACTCAGATTCGGGATGCAAGTCTAAATTGAGTAAAGTAACTCGGATTTAGGATGAGTTAACTCGGATTTGAGTCAGAAGACTCAGATTCGGGATGCAAGTCAAAATTGAGAAAAGTAACTCGGATTTTGGATGAGTTAACTCGGATTTGAGTCAGAAGACTCAGATTCGGGATGCAAGTCAAAATTGAGTAAAGTAACTCGGATTGAGGATGAGTTAACTCGGATTTGAGTCAGAAGACTCAGATTCGGGATGCAAGTCAAAATTGAGTAAAGTAACTCGGATTTAGGATGAGTTAACTCGGATTTGAGTAATGTCACTCAGATTTGAGCCAGATGACTCAAACTTACGTATGAGTCAATTTTGAGTAAAGTAACTCGGATTTGGGATGAGTTAACTCGGATTTGAGCCATACAACTCGGATTTGAATCAGATGACTCAAGACATAAAGTCAGAATCAAGTAAACTAACTCGGATTTGGGATAAGTTAACCCGGATTTAATCATGTAACTCGGAGTTGAGTCAAATGACTCAGACTTAGGCATAAAGTCAATTTTGAGTAAGGAAACTCGGATTTGGAATCAGATGACTCGGATAATAACTTACCCAATGGGGTTAAAAGAGAAATGCCAAAGAAGGCAAGAACTTGTAACTTACCCAATGGGGTTAAAAGAGCAGAGCCCAATATGGCCAGAGCTCATAACTTACCCAAAGAGGTTAAAAGAGCAGTGCCCAAGAAGGCCAGAGCTCATAACTTACCCAATGAGGTTAAAAGAGCGATGCCAAAGGCGGCAAGAACTTGTAACTTACCCAATGGGGTTAAAAGAGCAGAGCCCAATAAGGCCAGAGCTCATACTTACCCAAAGAGGTTAAAAGAGTAGTGCCCAAGAAGGCCAGAGCTCATAACTTACCCAATGAGGTTAAAAGAGCGATGCCAAAGAAGGCAAGAACTTGTAACTTACCCAATGGGGTTAAAAGAGCAGAGCCCAATAAGGCCAGAGCTCATACTTACCCAAAGAGGTTAAAGCGGTGCCCAAGAAGGCGAGCTCATAACTTACATAATAAGGTTAAAAGGATAATGCCCAAGAAGGCGAACTCGTAACTTATCAATGAGTTTAAAAGAGCATTGCCCAAGAAGGCAGGAACTCGTAACTTACCCAATGAGGTTAAAAGAGCACTGCCCAAGAAGGCAGGAATTCATAACTTACCCAATGGGGTTAAAAGAGCAATGCCCGAAAAGGCAGGAACTCGTAATTTACCCAAAGAGGTTATGACCAGAGCCAGAGAAGGCCGGAAGTCAAAAAAGCATCCCGAGAAGGTTGTGGCAGAGCCCAAAGAAGGCCGAAATCACAAAGTTACCCAAAAGGATTATCACGACCAAGAAATGTATGACAAAGAAGTTGTATAACAACTCGGGATATTTTAGATATAAAGCCCATGGCGATTCTCTGAATCCCACATGGCCTCGGGACTAATGTCGGGATATAACCCCGTACCCCGAGTTGGTCTATAAGTAAGCCAATAAAGAGACAAGAATAAGCGAGAGTGTATTTAATAAAGAATATAGAAAAGGAAAAGGATGGGCGAATAAGGTATAATTCGCCTATACTAAATACTCATGGACGAATTAACCTCTCTTGGGCGAACCATGGGAAAAGCAGGCAGAGTTAAGTCCATCCGACCTTGGCAGCTTCGAGGTCGCCAGAGCACGATCACCTCGTCACCTCGGCACCTCCTCCCGACAAACCTCGTCAGCATTACCTTCTTCCCACGCTTCCCCTGACTCCCGCGCGGCGTCGCCCAGCGCCAATCTAGTGCCCATCGATGGAGAAACCCGCGTGGGCCAACAGTAGCTATGTGAAGCGCCCACTACAGCCAGCATTCCCGTCATACGTGCTCTTCCCGGATGGGCCGCCAGAGCAGCTTGGCCACCATGGGCCTTCGTCGCCATCATCCGGAGCCGACATGTCTCCACGGTCGCCAAGCCACCTGGGTGGTGAACGAAGAACCCGGCCCATCACGGGATCAAGTCAGCTGAATCATCCAGAGACCCCGGCTGGGCTGATGTGTTGCCTTACCTGGGCCGACTTAAGCTAAAACCCGGCCGGGATGGCATTCTTCCTCTTGGGCCACTCCGCCCAGGCCGAATTAACTGACTGCCAGGCCGAATCTGCTCTACCCAAGGCCGAACTACACTCCCAGCAAAGTCATTTGGGCCAAGGTATATTGCTCCAGGTACCAGTCTATTCATCTCCAGATAAAGCACATCATCAGATCAAGCCAAGACAAGCTACACAAGTATTATGCCAGTTCTGGGACCCAACCAAGTCAGACAGGCACATGGCAAAAGGAATATGCCCTAGGCATCTAAGAATATGCTAAGGAATATGCCGTGGCATCTCCGAAGATGCCAAGGCATATGCTGAGCATCTGAGAAGATGCCGGGAATATGCTATGTAGATGCCAAGCGTGTGGAACAAGCCTTGTCCCCTGGGCTCCCCTTTATAAGGAGCACCAGGGGGATCGTTCTAGGAGAGGCCCCCGAAGGGCTCCTCTCCTTTCTGCTCACTAGGAGCTCTCCTTCTTCCTCTTCCTCCACTCTCACAGAGAGCTTAGATAGAAGCATAGGGGAAACAGCTCAAGGAGCACGATTGTAGCCACAAGTATGGCAAGATTATAAGGGATTAGATGTATAGAATGAGGTGTTATCTCCACTTGAGAGCTTCAATCCAATATTCATTGTATTTCTCTTCGTTCATATGAGTGCGGTCTTCACCGCATCATCCCTCCCCGGATTCCTCCACGTCCATCGGCCCCAACTTTAGCCTACCCATGGCATATGCCGTGATACCACCACGACATGCAATGACACTGGTGGATCCATGTGTGGTCTCTGAAGAGAACACACATTTCAATGACTCTGGTTGTTGTTAGTAACAAGAACACACATGCAATGACACTGGTGGATCCATAGGTGGATTGTGAAAAGAGCACACATGCAATGACACTGGTGGATCCATATGTGGTATGTGAAAAGAACACACATGCAATGGCTCTCGTTGTTGTTATTAAAAAAACACACATGCAATGACACTGGTGGATCCATGTGTGGTCTCTAAAGAGAACACACATGCAATGACTCTTGTTGTTGTTAGTAAAAAGAGCACACATGCAATGACACTGGTGGATCCATAGGTGGATTGGGAAAAGAACACACATGCAATGACACTGGTGGATCCATATATGGTATGTGAAAAGAACACACATGCAATGACTCTGGTTGTTGTCAGTAAAAAGAACACACATGCAATGACACTGGTAGATCCATAGGTGGATTGTGAAAAGAGCACACATGCAATGACACTAGTGGATCCATATGTGGTATGTGAAAAGAACACACATTTCAATGACTCGGGTTGTTGTTAGTAAAAAGAACACACATGCAATGACACTGGTGGATCCATGTGTGGTCTCTGAAGAGAACACACATGCAATGACACTGGTGGATCCATATGTGGTATGTCAAAAGAACACACATGCAATGACTCCAGTTGTTGTTAGTAAAAAGAACACACAGGCAATGACATTGGTGGATCCATATGTGGTATGTGAAAAGAACACACATGAAATGACTCTGGTTGTTGTTAGTGGAAAGTAAACACAAGCAATGACCTTTGGATCCATGTGTGGTCTGAAGAGAACACACATTTCAATGAATCTGGTTATTGTTAGTAAAAATAACACACATGCAATGACACTGGTGGATCCATGTGTGGTCTCTGAAGAAAACACACATGCAATGACTCTGGTTGTTGTTACTAAAAGAGCACATCCAATGACCTTTGGTGGATCCATAGGTGGATTGTGAAAAGAACACACATGCAATGACACTGGTGGATCCATATGTGGTATGTGAAAAGAACACACATTTCAATGACTCTGGTTGTTGTTAGGAAAAAGAACACACATGCAATGACACTAGTGGATCCATGTGTGGTCTCTAAAGAGAATACACATGTAATGACTCTGGTTGTTGTTACTAAAAAGAACACACATGCAATGACACTGGTGGATCCATAGGTGGATTGTGAAAAGAGCACACATGCAATGACACTAGTGGATCCATATGTGGTATGTGAAAAGACCACACATTTCAATGACTCTGGTTATTGTTATTAAAAAGAACACACATGCAATGACAGTGGTGGATCCATGTGTGGTCTCTGAAGAGAACACACATGCAATGACTCTAGTTCTTGTTAGTAAAAAGAACACACATGCAATGACACTGGTGGATCCATATATGGTCTCTGAAGAGAACACACATTTCAATCACACTGGTGGATCCATATGTGGTATTTGAAAAGAACACACATGAAATGACTGCAGTTTATGTTAGTAAAAAGAACACACATGCAATGACACTAGTAGATCCATATGTGGTATGTGAAAAGAACACACATGAAATGACTCTGGTTGTTGTTAGTGAAAAGAACACACATGCAATGACACTGGTGGATCCATGTGTGGTCTCTGAAGAGAACACACATTTCAATGACTCTGGTTGTTGTTAGTAACAAGAACACACATGCAATGACACTGGTGGATCCATAGGTGGATTGTGAAAAGAGCACACATGCAATGACACTGGTGGATCCATATGTGGTATGTGAAAAGAACACACATGCAATGGCTCTCGTTGTTGTTATTAAAAAGAACACACATGCAATGACACTGGTGGATCCATGTGTGGTCTCTAAAGAGAACACACATGCAATGACTCTTGTTGTTGTTAGTAAAAAGAGCACACATGCAATGACACTGGTGGATCCATAGGTGGATTGGGAAAAGAACACACATGCAATGACACTGGTGGATCCATATATGGTATGTGAAAAGAATACACATGCAATGACTCTGGTTGTTGTTAGTAAAAAGAACACACATGCAATGACACTGGTAGATCCATATGTGGTATGTGAAAAGAACACACATTTCAATGACTCGGGTTGTTGTTAGTAAAAAGAACACACATGCAATGACACTGGTGGATCCATGTGTGGTCTCTGAAGAGAACACACATGCAATGACACTGGTGGATCCATATGTGGTATGTGAAAAGAACACACATGAAATGACTCTGGTTGTTGTTAATAAAAAGAACGCACATGCAATGAAATTGGTGGATCCATATGTGGTATGTGAAAAGAACACACATGAAATGACTCTGGTTGTTGTTAGTGGAAAGAACACACATGCAATGACACTGGTGGATCCATGTGTGGTCTCTGAGGAGAACACACATTTCAATGAATCTGGTTGTTGTTAGTAAAAATAACAAACATGCAATGACACTGGTGGATCCATGTGTGGTCTCTAATGAAAACACACATGCAATGACTCTGGTTCTTGTTACTAAAAAGAGCACACATCCAATGACACTGGTGGATCCATAGGTGGATTGTGAAAAGAACACACATGCAATGACACTGGTGGATCCATATGTGGTATGTGAAAAGAACACACATTTCAATGACTCTGGTTGTTGTTAGGAAAAAGAACACACATGCAATGACACTAGTGGATCCATCTGTGTTCTCTAAAGAGAACACACATGCAATGACTCTGGTTGTTGTTACTAAAAAGAACACACATGCAATGACACTGGTGGATCCATAGGTGGATTGTGAAAAGAGCACACATGCAATGACACAAGTGGATCCATATGTGGTATGTGAAAATAACACACATTTCAATGACTGGTTATTGTGAGTAAAAAGAACACACATGCAATGAAACTGGTGGATCCATGTGTGGTCTCTGAAGAGAACACACATGCAATGACTCTAGTTCTTGTTAGTAAAAAGAACACACATGCAATGACACTGGTGGATCCATATATGGTCTCTGAAGAGAACACACATTTCAATGACACTGGTGGATCCATATGTGGTATTTGAAAAGAACACACATGAAATGACTCCAGTTGTTGTTAGAAAAAATAACACACATGCAATGACACTAGTAGATCCATATGTGGTATGTGAAACGAACACACTTGCAATGACTCTGGTTGTTGTTAGTGAAAAGAACACACATGCAATGACACTAGTGGATCCATGAGTGGTCTCTGAAGAGAACACACATTTCAATGACTCTGGTTGTTGTTAGTAACAAGAACACACATGCAATGACACTGGTGGATCCATAGGTGGATTGTGAAAAGAGCACACATGCAATGACACTGGTGGATCCATATGTGGTATGTGAAAAGAACACACATTTCAATGACTCTGGTTGTTGTTAGTAAAAAGAACACACATGCAATGACACTGGTGGATCCATGTGTGGTCTCTGAAGAGAACACACATGCAATGACTCTATTTCTTGTTAGTAAAAAGAACACACATGCAATGACACTGGTGGATCCATATATGGTCTCTGAAGAGAACACACATTTCAATGACACTGGTGGATCCATATGTGGTATTTGAAAAGAACACACATGAAATGACTCCAGTTGTTGTTAGTAAAAAGAACACACATGCAATGACAATAGTAGATCCATATGTGGTATGTGAAAAGAACACACATGAAATGACTCTGGTTGTTGTTAGTGAAAAGAACACACATGCAATGACACTGGTGGATCCATGTGTGGTCTGTGAAGAGAACACATTTCAATGACTCTGGTTGTTAGTAACAAGAACACACATGCAATGACACTGGTGGATCCATAGGTGGATTGTGAAAAGAGCACACATGCAATGACACTTGTGGATCCATATGTGGTATGTGAAAAGAACACACATGCAATGGCTCTCGTTGTTGTTATTAAAAAGAACACACATGCAATGACACTAGTGGATCCATGTGTGGTCTCTAAAGAGAACACACATGCAATGACACTGGTGGATCCATAGGTGGATTGGGAAAAGAACACACATGCAATGACACTGGTGGATCCATATATGGTATGTGAAAAGAACACACATGCAATGACTCTGGTTGTTGTTAGTAAAAAGAACACACATGCAATGACACTGGTAGATCCATAGGTGGATTGTGAAAAGAGAACACATGCAATGACACTAGTGGATCCTATGTGGTATGTGAAAAGAACACACATTTCAATGACTCTGGTTGTTGTTAGTAAAAAGAACACACATGCAATGACACTGGTGGATCCATGTGTGGTCTCTAAAGAGAACACACATGCAATGACACTGGTGGATCCATATGTGGTATGTGAAAAGAACACACATGCAATGACTCCAGTTGTTGTTAGTAAAAAGAACACACATGCAATGACACTGGTGGATCCATGTGTGGTCTCTGAAGAGAACACACATTTCAATGACTCTGGTTGTTGTTAGTAACAAGAACACACATGCAATGACACTGGTAGATCCATAGGTGGATTGTGAAAAGAGCACACATGCAATGACACTGGTGGATCCATATGTGGTATGTGAAAAGAACACACATGCAAATGCTCTCGTTGTTGTTATTAAAAAGAACACACATGCAATGACACTGGTGGATCCATGTGTGGTCTCTAAAGAGAACACACATGCAATGACTCTTGTTGTTGTTAGTAAAAAGAGCACACATGCAATGACACTGGTGGATCCATAGGTGGATTGGGAAAAGAACACACATGCAATGACACTGGTGGATCCATATATGGTATGTGAAAAGAATACACATGCAATGACTCTGGTTGTTGTTAGTAAAAAGAACACACATGCAATGACACTGGTAGATCCATAGGTGGATTGTGAAAAGAGCACACATGCAATGACACTAGTGGATCCATATGTGGTATGTGAAAAGAACACACATTTCAATGACTCGGGTTGTTGTTAGTAAAAAGAACACACATGCAATGACCTTTGGATCCATGTGTGGTCTCTGAAGAGAACACACATGCAATGACACTGGTGGATCCATATGTGGTATGTGAAAATAACACACATGAAATGACTCTGGTTGTTGTTAATAAAAAGAACACACATGCAATGACATTGGTGGATCCATATGTGGTATGTGAAAAGAACACACATGAAATGACTCTGGTTGTTGTTAGTGGAAAGAACACACATGCAATGACACTGGTGGATCCATGTGTGGTCTCTGAAGAGAACACACATTTCAATGAATCTGGTTGTTGTTAGTAAAAATAACAAACATGCAATGACACTGGTGGATCCATGTGTGGTCTCTAAAGAAAACACACATGCAATGACTCTGGTTGTTGTTACTAAAAAGAGCACACATCCAATGACACTGGTGGATCCATAGGTGGATTGTGAAAAGAACACACATGCAATGACACTGGTGGATCCATATGTGGTATGTGAAAAGAACACACATTTCAATGACTCTGGTTGTTGTTAGGAAAAAGAACACACATGCAATGACACTAGTGGATCCATCTGTGGTCTCTAAAGAGAACACAAATGTGTGTTCTTTTCACATACCACATATGGTTGTTGTTAGTAAAAAGAACACACATGCAATGACATTGGTGGATCCATATGTGGTATGTGAAAAGAACACACATGAAATGACTCTGGTTGTTGTTAGTGGAAAGACCACACATGCAATGACACTGGTGGATCCATGTGTGGTCTCTGAAGAGAACACACATTTCAATGAATCTGGTTGTTGTTAGTAAAAATAACACACGTGCAATGACCTGGTGGATCCATGTGTGGTCTCTAAAGAAAAGACACATGCAATGACTCTGGTTGTTGTTACTAAAAAGAGCACACATCCAATGACACTGGTGGATCCATAGGTGGATTGTGAAAAGAACACACATGCAATGACACTGGTGGATCCATATGTGGTATGTGAAAAGAACACACATTTCAATGACTCGGGTTGTTGTTAGTAAAAAGAACACACGTGCAATGACACTGGTGGATCCATGTGTCTCTGAAGAGAACACACATGCAATGACACTGGTGGATCCATATGTGGTATGTGAAAAGAACACACATGCAATGACTCCAGTTGTTGTTAGTAAAAAGAACACACATGCAATGACATTGGTAGATCCATATGTGGTATGTGAAAAGAACACACATGAAATGACTCTGGTTGTTGTTAGTGGAAAGAACACACATGCAATGACACTGGTGGATCCATGTGTGGTCTCTGAAGAGAACACACATTTCAATGAATCTGGTTGTTAGTAAAATAACACACATGCAATGACACTGGTGGATCCATGTGTGGTCTCTAAAGAAAACACACATGCAATGACTCTGGTTGTTGTTACTAAAAAGAGCACACATCCAATGACACTGGTGGATCCATAGGTGGATTGTGAAAAGAACACACATGCAATGACACTGGTGGATCCATATGTGGTATGTGAAAAGAACACACATTTCAATGACTCTGGTTGTTGTTAGGAAAAAGAACACACATGCAATGACACTAGTGGATCCATCTGTGGTCTCTAAAGAGAACACACATGCAATGACTCTGGTTGTTGTTACTAAAAAGAACACACATGCAATGACACTGGTGGATCCATAGGTGGATTGTTGAAAGAGCACACATGCAATGACACAAGTGGATCCATATGTGGTATGTGAAAATAACACACATTTCAATGACTGGTTATTGTGAGTAAAAAGAACACACATGCAATGAAACTGGTGGATCCATGTGTGGTCTCTGAAGAGAACACACATGCAATGACTCTAGTTCTTGTTAGTAAAAAGAACACACATGCAATGACACTGGTGGATCCATATATGGTCTCTGAAGAGAACACACATTTCAATGACACTGGTGGATCCATATGTGGTATTTGAAAAGAACACACATGAAATGACTCCAGTTGTTGTTAGAAAAAATAACACACATGCAATGACACTAGTAGATCCATATGTGGTATGTGAAACGAACACACTTGCAATGACTCTGGTTGTTGTTAGTGAAAAGAACACACATGCAATGACACTAGTGGATCCATGTGTGGTCTCTGAAGAGAACACACATTTCAATGACTCTGGTTGTTGTTAGTAACAAGAACACACATGCAATGACACTGGTGGATCCATAGGTGGATTGTGAAAAGAGCACACATGCAATGACACTGGTGGATCCATATGTGGTATGTGAAAAGAACACACATTTCAATGACTCTGGTTGTTGTTAGTAAAAAGAACACACATGCAATGACACTGGTGGATCCATGTGTGGTCTCTGAAGAGAACACACATGCAATGACTCTATTTCTTGTTAGTAAAAAGAACACACATGCAATGACACTGGTGGATCCATATATGGTCTCTGAAGAGAACACACATTTCAATGACACTGGTGGATCCATATGTGGTATTTGAAAAGAACACACATGAAATGACTCCAGTTGTTGTTAGTAAAAAGAACACACATGCAATGACAATAGTAGATCCATATGTGGTATGTGAAAAGAACACACATGAAATGACTCTGGTTGTTGTTAATAAAAAGAACACACATGCAATGACATTGGTGGATCCATATGTGGTATGTGAAAAGAACACACATGAAATGACTCTGGTTGTTGTTAGTGGAAAGAACACACATGCAATGACACTGGTGGATCCATGTGTGGTCTCTGAAGAGAACACATATCAATGAATCTTGTTGTTGTTAGTAAAAATAACAAACTTGCAATGACAGTGGTGGATCCAAGTGTGGTCTCTAAAGAACACACATGCAATGACTCTGGTTGTTGTTACTAAAAAGAGCACACATCCAATGACACTGGTGGATCCATAGGTGGATTGTGAAAAGAACACACATGCAATGACACTGGTGGATCCATATGTGGTATGTGAAAAGAACACACATTTCAATGACTCTGGTTGTTGTTAGGAAAAAGAACACACATGCAATGACACTAGTGGATCCATCTGTGGTCTCTAAAGAGAACACAAATGTGTGTTCTTTTCACATACCACATATGGTTGTTGTTAGTAAAAAGAACACACATGCAATGACATTGGTGGATCCATATGTGGTATGTGAAAAGAACACACATGAAATGACTCTGTTGTTGTTAGTGGAAAGACCACACATGCAATGACCTTTGGATCCATGTGTGGTCTCTGAAGAGAACACATTTCAATGAATCTGGTTGTTGTTAGTAAAAATAACACACATGCAATGACACTGGTGGATCCATGTGTGGTCTCTAAAGAAAAGACACATGCAATGACTCTGGTTGTTGTTACTAAAAAGAGCACACATCCAATGACACTGGTGGATCCATAGGTGGATTGTGAAAAGAACACACATGCAATGACACTGGTGGATCCATATGTGGTATGTGAAAAGAACACACATTTCAATGACTCGGGTTGTTGTTAGTAAAAAGAACACACGTGCAATGACACTGGTGGATCCATGTGTCTCTGAAGAGAACACACATGCAATGACACTGGTGGATCCATATGTGGTATGTGAAAAGAACACACATGCAATGACTCCAGTTGTTGTTAGTAAAAAGAACACACATGCAATGACATTGGTAGATCCATATGTGGTATGTGAAAAGAACACACATGAAATGACTCTGGTTGTTGTTAGTGGAAAGAACACACATGCAATGACACTGGTGGATCCATGTGTGGTCTCTGAAGAGAACACACATTTCAATGAATCTGGTTGTTGTTAGTAAAAATAACACACATGCAATGACACTGGTGGATCCATGTGTGGTCTCTAAAGAAAACACACATGCAATGACTCTGGTTGTTGTTACTAAAAAGAGCACACATCCAATGACACTGGTGGATCCATAGGTGGATTGTGAAAAGAACACACATGCAATGACACTGGTGGATCCATATGTGGTATGTGAAAAGAACACACATTTCAATGACTCTGGTTGTTGTTAGGAAAAGAACACACATGCAATGACACTAGTGGATCCATCTGTGGTCTCTAAAGAGAACACACATGCAATGACTCTGGTTGTTGTTACTAAAAAGAACACACATGCAATGACACTGGTGGATCCATAGGTGGATTGTGAAAAGAGCACACATGCAATGACACAAGTGGATCCATATGTGGTATGTGAAAATAACACACATTTCAATGACTGTTTATTGTGAGTAAAAAGAACACACATGCAATGAAACTGGTGGATCCATGTGTGGTCTCTGAAGAGAACACACATGCAATGACTCTAGTTCTTGTTAGTAAAAAGAACACACATGCAATGACACTGGTGGATCCATATATGGTCTCTGAAGAGAACACACATTTCAATGACACTGGTGGATCCATATGTGGTATTTGAAAAGAACACACATGAAATGACTCCAGTTGTTGTTAGAAAAAATAACACACATGCAATGACACTAGTAGATCCATATGTGGTATGTGAAACGAACACACTTGCAATGACTCTGGTTGTTGTTAGTGAAAAGAACACACATGCAATGACACTGGTGGATCCATGTGTGGTCTCTGAAGAGAACACACATTTCAATGACTCTGGTTGTTGTTAGTAACAAGAACACACATGCAATGACACTGGTGGATCCATAGGTGGATTGTGAAAAGAGCACACATGCAATGACACTGGTGGATCCATATGTGGTATGTGAAAAGAACACACATTTCAATGACTCTGGTTGTTGTTAGTAAAAAGAACACACATGCAATGACACTGGTGGATCCATGTGTGGTCTCTGAAGAGAACACACATGCAATGACTCTATTTCTTGTTAGTAAAAAGAACACACATGCAATGACACTGGTGGATCCATATATGGTCTCTGAAGAGAACACACATTTCAATGACACTGGTGGATCCATATGTGGTATTTGAAAAGAACACACATGCAATGACAATAGTAGATCCATATGTGGTATGTGAAAAGAACACACATGAAATGACTCTGGTTGTTGTTAGTGAAAAGAACACACATGCAATGACACTGGTGGATCCATGTGTGGTCTCTGAAGAGAACACACATTTCAATGACTCTGGTTGTTGTTAGTAACAAGAACACACATGCAATGACACTGGTGGATCCATAGGTGGATTGTGAAAAGAGCACACATGCAATGACACTTGTGGATCCATATGTGGTATGTGAAAAGAACACACATGCAATGGCTCTCGTTGTTGTTATTAAAAAGAACACACATGCAATGACACTAGTGGATCCATGTGTGGTCTCTAAAGAGAACACACATGCAATGACACTGGTGGATCCATAGGTGGATTGGGAAAAGAACACACATGCAATGACACTGGTGGATCCATATATGGTATGTGAAAAGAACACACATGCAATGACTCTGGTTGTTGTTAGTAAAAAGAACACACATGCAATGACACTGGTAGATCCATAGGTGGATTGTGAAAAGAGAACACATGCAATGACACTAGTGGATCCTATGTGGTATGTGAAAAGAACACACATTTCAATGACTCTGGTTGTTGTTAGTAAAAAGAACACACATGCAATGACACTGGTGGATCCATGTGTGGTCTCTAAAGAGAACACACATGCAATGACACTGGTAGATCTATATGTGGTAGGTGAAAAGAACACACATGCAATGACTCAGTTGTTGTTAGTAAACAGAACACACATGCAATGACCCTGGTGGATCCATGTGTGGTCTATGAATAGAACACACATTTCAATGACTCTGTTTGTTAGTAAAAAGAACACACATGCAATGACACTAGTGGATCCATAGGTGTATTGTGAAAATAGCACACATGCAATGACACTGGTGGATCCATATGTGGTATGTGAAAAGAACACACATGCAATGGCTCTCGTTGTTGTTATTAAAAAGAACACACATGCAATGACACTGGTGGATCCATGTGTGGTCTCTAAAGAGAACACACATGCAATGACTCTTGTTGTTGTTAGTAAAAAGAGCACACATGCAATGACACTGGTGGATCCATAGGTGGATTGGGAAAAGAACACACATGCAATGACACTGGTGGATCCATATATGGTATGTGAAAAGAATACACATGCAATGACTCTGGTTGTTGTTAGTAAAAAGAACACACATGCAATGACACTGGTAGATCCATAGGTGGATTGTGAAAAGAGCACACATGCAATGACACTAGTGGATCCATATGTGGTATGTGAAAAGAACACACATTTCAATGACTCGGGTTGTTGTTAGTAAAAAGAACACACATGCAATGACACTGGTGGATCCATGTGTGGTCTCTGAAGAGAACACACATGCAATGACACTGGTGGATCCATATGTGGTATGTGAAAATAACACACATGAAATGACTCTGGTTGTTGTTAATAAAAAGAACACACATGCAATGACATTGGTGGATCCATATGTGGTATGTGAAAAGAACACACATGAAATGACTCTGGTTGTTGTTAGTGGAAAGAACACACATGCAATGACACTGGTGGATCCATGTGTGGTCTCTGAAGAGAACACACATTTCAATGAATCTGGTTGTTGTTAGTAAAAATAACAAACATGCAATGACATCAGGATCCATGTGTGGTCTCTAAAGAAAACACACATGCAATGACTCTGGTTGTTGTTACTAAAAAGAGCACACATCCAATGACACTGGTGGATCCATAGGTGGATTGTGAAAAGAACACACATGCAATGACACTGGTGGATCCATATGTGGTATGTGAAAAGAACACACATTTCAATGACTCTGGTTGTTGTTAGGAAAAAGAACACACATGCAATGACACTAGTGGATCCATCTGTGGTCTCTAAAGAGAACACAAATGTGTGTTCTTTTCACATACCACATATGGTTGTTGTTAGTAAAAAGAACACACATGCAATGACATTGGTGGATCCATATGTGGTATGTGAAAAGAACACACATGAAATGACTCTGGTTGTTGTTAGTGGAAAGACCACACATGCAATGACACTGGTGGATCCATGTGTGGTCTCTAAAGAGAACACACATTTCAATGAATCTGGTTGTTGTTAGTAAAAATAACACACATGCAATGACACTGGTGGATCCATGTGTGGTCTCTAAAGAAAAGACACATGCAATGACTCTGGTTGTTGTTACTAAAAAGAGCACACATCCAATGACACTGGTGGATCCATAGGTGGATTGTGAAAAGAACACACATGCAATGACACTGGTGGATCCATATGTGGTATGTGAAGAGAACACACATTTCAATGACTCGGGTTGTTGTTAGTAAAAAGAACACACGTGCAATGACACTGGTGGATCCATGTGTCTGAAGAGAACACATGCAATGACACTTGTGGATCCATATGTGGTATGTGAAAAGAACACACATTAAATGACTCAGTTGTTGTTAGTAAAAAGAACACACATGCAATGACATTGGTAGATCCATATGTGGTATGTGAAAAGAACACACATGAAATGACTCTGGTTGTTGTTAGTGGAAAGAACACACATGCAATGACACTGGTGGATCCATGTGTGGTATCTGAAGAACACACATTTCAATGAATCTGGTTGTTGTTAGTAAAAATAACACACATGCAATGACACTGGTGGATCCATGTGTGGTCTCTAAAGAAAACACACATGCAATGACTCTGGTTGTTGTTACTAAAAAGAGCACACATCCAATGACACTGGTGGATCCATAGGTGGATTGTGAAAAGAACACACATGCAATGACACTGGTGGATCCATATGTGGTATGTGAAAAGAACACACATTTCAATGACTCTGGTTGTTGTTAGGAAAAAGAACACACATGCAATGACACTAGTGGATCCATGTGTGGTCTCTAAAGAGAACACACATGCAATGACTCTGGTTGTTGTTACTAAAAAGAACACACATGCAATGACACTGGTGGATCCATAGGTGGATTGTGAAAAGAGCACACATGCAATGACACTAGTGGATCCATATGTGGTATGTGAAAAGACCACACATTTCAATGACTCTGGTTATTGTTATTAAAAAGAACACACATGCAATGACAGTGGATCCATGTGTGGTCTCTGAAGAGAACACACATGCAATGACTCTAGTTCTTGTTAGTAAAAAGAACACACATGCAATGACACTGGTGGATCCATATATGGTCTCTGAAAAGAACACATTTCAATGACACTCGTGGATCCATATGTGGTATTTGAAAAGAACACACATGAAATGACTGCAGTTGTTGTTAGTAAAAAGAACACACATGCAATGACACTAGTAGATCCATATGTGGTATGTGAAAAGAACACACATGAAATGACTCTGGTTGTTGTTAGTGAAAAGAACACACATGCAATGACACTGGTGGATCCATGTGTGGTCTCTGAAGAGAACACACATTTCAATGACTCTGGTTGTTGTTAGTAACAAGAACACACATGCAATGACACTGGTGGATCCATAGGTGGATTGTGAAAAGAGCACACATGCAATGACACTGGTGGATCCATATGTGGTATGTGAAAAGAACACACATGCAATGGCTCTCGTTGTTGTTATTAAAAAGAACACACATGCAATGACACTGGTGGATCCATGTGTGGTCTCTAAAGAGAACACACATGCAATGACTCTTGTTGTTGTTAGTAAAAAGAGCACACATGCAATGACACTGGATCCATAGGTGGATTGGGAAAGAACACACATGCAATGACACTGGTGGATCCATATATGGTATGTGAAAAGAATACACATGCAATGACTGGTTGTTGTTTGTAAAAATAACACACATGCAATGACTCTGGTAGATCCAGAGGTGGATTGTGAAAAGAGCACACATGCAATGACACTAGTGGATCCATATGTGGTATGTGAAAAGAACACACATTTCAATGACTCGGGTTGTTGTTAGTAAAAAGAACACACATGCAATGACCTTTGGTGGATCCATGTGTGGTCTCTGAAGAAGAACACACATGCAATGACACTTTGGTGGATCCATATGTGGTATGTGAAAATAACACACATGAAATGACTCTGGTTGTTGTTAATAAAAAGAACACACATGCAATGACATTGGTGGATCCATATGTGGTATGTGAAAAGAACACACATGAAATGACTCTGGTTGTTGTTAGTGGAAAGAACACACATGCAATGACATGGTGGATCCATGTGTGGTCTGAAGAGAACACACATTTCAATGAATCTGGTTGTTGTTAGTAAAAATAACAAACATGCAATGACACTGGTGGATCCATGTGTGGTCTCTAAAGAAAACACACATGCAATGACTCTGGTTGTTGTTACTAAAAAGAGCACACATCCAATTAGACTGGTGGATCCATAGGTGGATTGTGAAAAGAACACACATGCAATGACACTGGTGGATCCATATGTGGTATGTGAAAAGAACACACATTTCAATGACTCTGGTTGTTGTTAGGAAAAAGAACACACATGCAATGACACTAGTGGATCCATCTGTGGTCTCTAAAGAGAACACAAATGTGTGTTCTTTTCACAAACCACAGATGGTTGAGGGTAGTAAAAAGAACACACATGCAATGACATTGGTGGATCCATATGTGGTATGTGAAAGAACACACATGAAATGACTCTGTTGTTGTTAGTGGAAAGACCACATGCAATGACCTTTGGTGGATCCATGTGTGGTCTCTGAAGAGAACACACATTTCAATGAATCTGGTTGTTGTTAGTAAAAATAACACACATGCAATGGCACTGGTGGATCCATGTGTGGTCTCTAAAGAAAAGACACATGCAATGACTCTGGTTGTTGTTACTAAAAAGAGCACACATCCAATGACACTGGTGGATCCATAGGTGGATTGTGAAAAGAAAACACATGCAATGACACTGGTGGATCCATCTGTGGGATGTGAAGAACACTCATTTCAATGACTCGGGTTGTTGTTAGTAAAAAGAACACACGTGCAATGACACTGGTGGATCCATGTGTCTCTGAAGAGAACACACATGCAATGACACTGGTGGATCCATATGTGGTATGTGAAAAGAACACACATGCAATGACTCCAGTTGTTGTTAGTAAAAAGAACACACATGCAATGACATTGGTAGATCCATATGTGGTATGTGAAAAGAACACACATGAAATGACTCTGGTTGTTGTTAGTGGAAAGAACACACATGCAATGACATGGTGGATCCATGTGTGGTCTCTGAAGAACACACATTTCAATGAATCTGGTTGTTGTTAGTAAAAATAACACACATGCAATGACACTGGTGGATCCATGTGGTCTCTAAAGAAAACACACATGCAATGACTCTGGTTGTTGTTACTAAAAAGAGCACACATCCAATGACACTGGTGGATCCATAGGTGGATTGTGAAAAGAACACACATGCAATGACACTGGTGGATCCATATGTGGTATGTGAAAAGAACACACATTTCAATGACTCTGGTTGTTGTTAGGAAAAAGAACACACATGCAATGACACTAGTGGATCCATGTGTGGTCTCTAAAGAGAACACACATGCAATGACTCTGGTTGTTGTTACTAAAAAGAACACACATGCAATGACACTGGTGGATCCATAGGTGGATTGTGAAAAGAGCACACATGCAATGACACTAGTGGATACATATGTGGTATGTGAAAAGACCACACATTTCAATGACTCTGGTTATTGTTATTAAAAGAACACACATGCAATGACAGGTGGTGGATCCATGTGGTCTCTGAAGAAACACACATGCAATGACTCTAGTTCTTGTTAGTAAAAGAACACACATGCAATGACACTGGTGGATCCATATATGGTCTCTGAAGAGAACACACATTTCAATGACACTGGTGGATCCATATGTGGTATTTGAAAAGAACACACATGAAATGACTGCAGTTGTTGTTAGTAAAAAGAACACACATGCAATGACACTAGTAGATCCATATGTGGTATGTGAAAAGAACACACATGAAATGACTCTGGTTGTTGTTAGTGAAAAGAACACACATGCAATGACATAGGTGGATCCATGTGTGGTCTCTGAAGAGAACACACATTTCAATGACTCTGGTTGTTGTTAGTAACAAGAACACACATGCAATGACACTGGTGGATCCATAGGTGGATTGTGAAAAGAGCACACATGCAATGACACTGGTGGATCCATATGTGGTATGTGAAAAGAACACACATGCAATGGCTCTCGTTGTTGTTATTAAAAAGAACACACATGCAATGACCTTTGGTGGATCCATGTGTGGTCTCTAAACAGAACACACATGCAATGACTCTTGTTGTTGTTAGTAAAAAGAGCACACATGCAATGACACTGGTGGATCCATAGGTGGATTGGGAAAGAACACACATGCAATGACCTTTGGTGGATCCATATATGGTATGTGAAAAGAATACACATGCAATGACTCTGGTTGTTGTTAGTAAAAAGAACACACATGCAATGACACTGGTAGATCCATAGGTGGATTGTGAAAAGAGCACACATGCAATGACACTAGTGGATCCATATGTGGTATGTGAAAAGAACACACATTTCAATGACTCGGGTTGTTGTTAGTAAAAAGAACACACATGCAATGACACTGGTGGATCCATGTGTGGTCTCTGAAGAGAACACACATGCAATGACACTGGTGGATCCATATGTGGTATGTGAAAAGAACACACATGCAATGACTCACGTTGTTAGTAAAAAGAACACACATGCAATGACATTGGTGGATCCATATGTGGTATGTGAAAAGAACACACATGAAATGACTGGTTGTTGTTAGTGGAAAGAACACACATGCAATGACCTGGTGGATCCATGTGTGTTCTCTGAAGAGAACACACATTTCAATGAATCTGGTTGTTGTTAGTAAAAATAACAAACATGCAATGACCTTTGGTGGATCCATGTGTGGTCTCTAAAGAAAACACACATGCAATGACTCTGGTTGTTGTTACTAAAAGAGCACACATCCAATGACCTTTGGTGGATCCATAGGTGGATTGTGAAAAGAACACACATGCAATCACACTGGTGGATCCATATGTTGTATGTGAAAAGAACACACATTTCAATGACTCGGGTTGTTGTTAGTAAAAAGAACACACGTGCAATGACACTGGTGGATCCATGTGTCTCTGAAGAGAACACAAATGCAATGACACTGGTGGATCCATATGTGGTATGTGAAAAGAACACACATGCAATGACTCCAGTTGTTGTTAGTAAAAAGAACACACATGCAATGACATTGGTAGATCCATATGTGGTATGTGAAAAGAACACACATGAAATGACTCTGGTTGTTGTTAGTGGAAAGAACACACATGCAATGACACTGGTGGATCCATGTGTGGTCTCTGAAGAGAACACACATTTCAATGAATCTGGTTGTTGTTAGTAAAAATAACACACATGCAATGACACTGGTGGATCCATGTGTGGTCTCTAAAGAAAACACACATGCAATGACTCTGGTTGTTGTTACTAAAAAGAGCACACATCCAATGACACTGGTGGATCCATAGGTGGATTGTGAAAAGAACACACATGCAATGACACGGGTGGATCCATATGTGGTATGTGAAAAGAACACACATTTCAATGACTCTGGTTGTTGTTAGGAAAAAGATCACACATGCAATGACACTAGTGGATCCATGTGTGGTCTCTAAAGAGAACACACATGCAATGACTCTGGTTGTTGTTACTAAAAAGAACACACATGCAATGACACTGGTGGATCCATAGGTGGATTGTGAAAAGAGCACACATGCAATGACACTAGTGGATCCATATGTGGTATGTGAAAAGACCACACATTTCAATGACTCTGGTTATTGTTATTAAAAAGAACACACATGCAATGACAGTGGTGGATCCATGTGTGGTCTCTGAAGAGAACACACATGCAATGACTCTAGTTCTTGTTAGTAAAAAGAACACACATGCAATGACACTGGTGGATCCATATATGGTCTCTGAAGAACGCACATTTCAATGACACTCGTGGATCCATATGTGGTATTTGAAAAGAACACACATGAAATGACTGCAGTTGTTGTTAGTAAAAAGAACACACATGCAATGACACTAGTAGATCCATATGTGGTATGTGAAAAGAACACACATGAAATGACTCTGGTTGTTGTTAGTGAAAAGAACACACATGCAATGACACTGGTGGATCCATGTGTGGTCTCAAGAGAACACATTTCAATGACTCTGGTTGTTGTTAGTAACAAGAACACACATGCAATGACACTGGTGGATCCATAGGTGGATTGTGAAAAGAGCACACATGCAATGACACTGGTGGATCCATAGGTGGATTGTGAAAAGAGCACACATGCAATGACACTGGTGGATCCATATGTGGTATGTGAAAAGAACACACATGCAATGGCTCGTTGTTGTTATTAAAAGAACACACATGCAATGACATCGGTGGATCCATGTGTGGTCTCTAAAGAGAACACACATGCAATGACTCTTGTTGTTGTTAGTAAAAAGAGCACACATGCAATGACACTGGTGGATCCATAGGTGGATTGGGAAAAGAACACACATGCAATGACACTGGTGGATCCATATATGGTATGTGAAAAGAATACACATGCAATGACTCTGGTTGTTGTTAGTAAAAAGAACACACATGCAATGACACTGGTAGATCCATAGGTGGATTGTGAAAAGAGCACACATGCAATGACACTAGTGGATCCATATGTGGTATGTGAAAAGAACACACATTTCAATGACTCGGGTTGTTGTTAGTAAAAAGAACACACATGCAATGACACTGGTGGATCCATGTGTGGTCTCTGAAGAGAACACACATGCAATGACACTGGTGGATCCATATGTGGTATGTGAAAAGAACACACATGCAAAGACTAAAGTTGTTGATAGTCAAAACAACACACATGCAATGACATTGGTGGATCCATATGTGGTATGTGAAAAGAACACACATGAAATGACTCTGGTTGTTGTTAGTGGAAAGAACACACATGCAATGACACTGGTGGATCCATGTGTGTTCTCTGAAGAGAACACACATTTCAATGAATCTGGTTGTTGTTAGTAAAAATAACACACATGCAATGACACTGGTGGATCCATGTGTGGTCTCTAAAGAAAACACACATGCAATGACTCTGGTTGTTGTTACTAAAAAGAGCACACATCCAATGACACTGGTGGATCCATAGGTGGATTGTGAAAAGAACACACATGCAATGACACTGGTGGATCCATATGTGGTATGTGAAAAGAACACACATTTCAATGACTCTGGTTGTTGTTAGGAAAAAGAACACACATGCAATGACACTAGTGGATCCATGTGTGGTCTCTAAAGAGAACACACATGCAATGACTCTGGTTGTTGTTACTAAAAAGAACACACATGCAATGACACTGGTGGATCCATAGGTGGATTGTGAAAAGAGCACACATGCAATGACACTAGTGGATCCATATGTGGTATGTGAAAAGACCACACATTTCAATGACTCTGGTTATTGTTATTAAAAGAACACACATGCAATGACGGTGGATCCATGTGTGGTCTCTGAAGAGAGAACACATGCAATGACTCTAGTTCTTGTTAGTAAAAAGAACACACATGCAATGACACTGGTGGATCCATATATGGTCTCTGAGAGAACACACATTTCAATGACATGGTGGATCCATATGTGTTATTTGAAAAGAACACACATGAAATGACTAGGTTGTTGTTAGTAAAAAGAACACACATGCAATGACACTAGTAGATCCATATGTGGTATGTGAAAAGAACACACATGAAATGACTCTGGTTGTTGTTAGTGAAAAGAACACACATGCAATGACACTGGTGGATCCATGTGTGGTCTCTGAAGAGAACACACATTTCAATGACTCTGGTTGTTGTTAGTAACAAGAACACACATGCAATGACACTGGTGGATCCATAGGTGGATTGTGAAAAGAGCACACATGCAATGACACTGGTGGATCCATATGTGGTATGTGAAAAGAACACACATGCAATGGCTCTCGTTGTTGTTATTAAAAAGAACACACATGCAATGACACTGGTGGATCCATGTGTGGTCTCTAAAGAGAACACACATGCAATGACTCTTGTTGTTGTTAGTAAAAAGAGCACACATGCAATGACACTGGTGGATCCATAGGTGGATTGGGAAAAGAACACACATGCAATGACACTGGTGGATCCATATATGGTATGTGAAAAGAATACACATGCAATGACTCTGGTTGTTGTTAGTAAAAAGAACACACATGCAATGACACTGGTAGATCCATAGGTGGATTGTGAAAAGAGCACACATGCAATGACACTAGTGGATCCATATGTGGTATGTGAAAAGAACACACATTTGAATGACTCGGGTTGTTGTTAGTAAAAAGAACACACATGCAATGACACTGGTGGATCCATGTGTGGTCTCTGAAGAGAACACACATGCAATGACACTGGTGGATCCATATGTGGTATGTGAAAAGAACACACATGCAATGACTCCAGTTGTTGTTAGTAAAAAGAACACACATGCAATGACATTGGTGGATCCATATGTGGTATGTGAAAAGAACACACATGAAATGACTCTGGTTGTTGTTAGTGGAAAGAACACACATGCAATGACACTGGTGGATCCATGTGTGGTCTCTGTAGAGAACACACATTTCAATGAATCTGGTTGTTGTTAGTAAAAATAACACA
Organism: Avena insularis; assembly: GCA_023614405.1. NCBI lineage: Eukaryota > Viridiplantae > Streptophyta > Magnoliopsida > Poales > Poaceae > Avena > Avena insularis. The sequence goes on along the minus strand of JAJUPC010000198.1, from coordinate 559,909 downwards.
CATGCAATGACCTTTGGTGGATCCATGTGGTCTCTAAAGAAAACACACATGCCATGACTCTGGTTGTTGTTACTAAAAAGAGCACACATCCAATGACACTGGTGGATCCATAGGTGGATTGTGAAAAGAACACACATGCAATGACACTGGTGGATCCATATGTGGTATGTGAAAAGAACACACATTTCAATGACTCGGGTTGTTGTTAGTAAAAAGAACACACATTCAATGACACTGGTGGATCCATGTGTGGTCTCTGAAGAGAACACACATGCAATGACACTGGTGGATCCATATGTGGTATGTGAAAAGAACACACATGCAATGACTCTAGTTGTTGTTAGTAAAAAGAACACACATGCAATGACATTGGTGGATCCATATGTGGTATGTGAAAAGAACACACATGAAATGACTCTGGTTGTTGTTAGTGGAAAGAACACACATGCAATGACACTGGTGGATCCATGTGTGGTCTCTGAAGAGAACACACATTTCAATGAATCTGGTTGTTGTTAGTAAAAATAACACACATGCAATGACACTGGTGGATCCATGTGTGGTCTCTAAAGAAAACACATGAAATGACTCTGGTTGTTGTTACTAAAAAGAGCACACATCCAATGACACTGGTGGATCCATAGGTGGATTGTGAAAAGAACACACATGCAATGACACTGGTGGATCCATATGTGGTATGTGAAAAGAACACACATTTCAATGACTCTGGTTGTTGTTAGGAAAAAGAACACACATGCAATGACACTAGTGGATCCATGTGTGGTCTCTAAAGAGAACACACATGCAATGACTCTGGTTGTTGTTACTAAAAAGAACACACATGCAATGACACTGGTGGATCCATAGGTGGATTGTGAAAAGAGCACACATGCAATGACACTAGTGGATCCATATGTGGTATGTGAAAAGACCACACATTTCAATGACTCTGGTTATTGTTATTAAAAAGAACACACATGCAATGACAGTGGTGGATCCATGTGTGGTCTCTGAAGAGAACACACATGCAATGACTCTAGTTCTTGTTAGTAAAAAGAACACACATGCAATGACACTGGTGGATCCATATATGGTCTCTGAAGAGAACACACATTTCAATGACACTCGTGGATCCATATGTGGTATTTGAAAAGAACACACATGAAATGACTGCAGTTGTTGTTAGTAAAAAGAACACACATGCAATGACACTAGTAGATCCATATGTGGTATGTGAAAAGAACACACATGAAATGACTCTGGTTGTTGTTAGTGAAAAGAACACACATGCAATGACACTGGTGGATCCATGTGTGGTCTCTGAAGAGAACACACATTTCAATGACTCTGGTTGTTGTTAGTAACAAGAACACACATGCAATGACACTGGTGGATCCATAGGTGGATTGTGAAAAGAGCACACATGCAATGACACTGGTGGATCCATATGTGGTATGTGAAAAGAACACACATGCAATGGCTCTCGTTGTTGTTATTAAAAAGAACACACATGCAATGACACTGGTGGATCCATGTGTGGTCTCTAAAGAGAACACACATGCAATGACTGTAAGATCCCTCCTTATTAAAGGAAAAGATCCCTGTGATTGCAATGCTAGTCCCTGGATCATTGCTAGCATCCACAGTTTAAGATGAAGTATACAGATACAAAGGTCGTTTATTACAGTCATTCCAGAGATAAAACATAGTCTTTTACAACTCATGGCCAAAGGCCTAGTACAAGAGTTTATGGAATATGTAAATAAACATAAGTCTTCATCTTCATGTGCCACAGGCAAGCATGTTGAGTGTAGACTCATGACTCCTATTCATCATCGGAGTAACCTGCAACATCATAAGTTACAGCCACAGAGGGTCAATACTTTGGAATAGTATTGGCAAGTGATACCTTAGTATATATTTAAGTGGACTATAATACTATATGCATTTGGCTGGTGGAGCTTAGGCTTGCATTGCTCAAAATAGATTTTTCCTTAACTTTTGAAAACACTAAGTTTTTGCTTGACAAAGTCCATCCCAAGGTATCTACCAATCAAAGACTGAAGATCCACTCAGGGCATCTACCAATCAAAGACTGAAGATCCTTTAACCCTTGTTCACCCACAAGTTTTATTTAGAAATTGGAGTGATGAGATTCTTGAAGTTTCCATGTCTTGATGCTCAAATTGTCATTTACGGGGACATGGCTAAGTACTTAGGTTTTACACTCTGCAGAGGTGGTGCACTTTCCCACAAGCCTTGGTTTCCCAAGACATGATCCTTCAGTAGCCTTTCCTTAGTCAAATGGGGCGCTCCAACCTATCAACCCATCTACCACCCACTGTCCAAGAGACTAAGTTCCAGCATCCTAAGATCATGGCAGAGCCCATATTACCATGTGGTTGCACTTGAAGCTTCTCAACATTTGACAACTCAAATCTCTTTGTTCCTGGGTGGCCATCCACAAGTGAGATACACAAGGTTCACCAGTACCCCTGGCCTTGTGTAACCACTCAACATAACCCAATCTTTCCATTCCACCTGGTGATTCATTAACTTAGTTGTTTTGTTAAATAAAAACAAGTCCTTAGACTTAGAATATTTTTCCATAGTGTGAATATATAAACCACCCTTGTTTTCTAGTAGCTAGGCTAAGCATGGCATGGCAACTTGTCCTTAGGGAATTTCCTAGCAATTCTAGCATTCTATTCTAAATAGGATTTCCCTTCATTAGTTGACAAAAGTAGCATGCAAGTCCTAACAAAATATATCTAATGCAAGTATAAAATATAGGTAGGGAATATTCATGAAGATATCACTTGCCTTGGTAGTGTGGAGAGTAGCACTTGTCACAATCACAATCACTAGCAAAATCTACACACAAAGTTGTAGCATACAATTACACATATATATACAAACAAAAGTATTATGAATGCATGCATGCATGAATCTACCAAGTGATGATTTTTGAAAACTTCAACCAAACAAGTGCATGAATACAGAAACTAAACTAGTCACAAAGTAGCCAAGAAAACTTAAATAACCCTAAAACAAAATACTAAACTAAATCTATACTTAAAATGGCCTCAAACATGTCTCTGCATTTTAAGCTAATCAAATGGTTACTATTTGCTAAACAAAAAGGATAGGCAGAAAGGTCTTGTTTTCTGAATCCAACGGTATAAAGTTTGCAAAATTCCAACGTGGGGTTCAAAAGATATAGGCAATTGAATTCTGGATCAAAATCTGTTTTAAATTCTATTTTCAGATCTTAAACTAGCCACGCGTCATGTTTTTATTCGTCCGTACCGGTTCGCACTGGATCGAGCTCCACAGCCGTAGGATCTAAATGAAATCTGGCGGCTCAGATCGCGTACCGCTTCGGGGTTAAGTGATCTATCGTATGCGTCGATCCAGATCTAACGGCTACTACTACGCCACAGATGGCGGCGCTCTGGCGGTGGCTACCGGGCGGAATCGTCGATCGACGACGTTGCCGATGATGCACGGCGAGGAGAAGGAGGTAGCTCACCGGGCTCGGAGGTCCTGGCGAAGCTTGTCGTACTCGCGGTTGGTCAAGGCGCTCGCACGGCTGTGATTGCTCACCGGAGTTAAATGGCGGCGTCGGGTGCGTCGGGTGGTCGTCGGGGCGTCGTGAATCACCCAAGGCAAGATAATGACACGGTTAGGTTCACAGCGTCAAAAGCGTAGTCGTAGCGTGAACTAGAAGCGGCAGGCGATGCATGCCCACCACTAGAGTTCGCGGAGTTCGTGCGAGCGTCGGTGGCGACTAGTCGATGATGTTGCGAAGCTACGGTCCATGCGAGAGCAAGCGGAATGTGTTAAAGAAGCGCGAGGATTCACTAAAACAGTTTGCAGAACAAGAGGCGGAGGGGCTCTGGACTCACCGAATCGCCGGCGCGTCGTCGGAGGCAGCGGTTTCGAGCAATACGCGACTGGTGGCGCTCTGGGTTGAGGTTTGAGGAGAAGAGAGAGGAACAGAGGGGTTCTTATAGCCGGTCACGGCGAGAATCACTTTCGACCAATAACTCGAATTGACACCGCGAATTTAAACGAAGCGCCGCGTTGATTTGGGGATGAACGGGTCGTGCGGGTGGAGCAGCGGTGGCGTGGAGAAGGCCTTTGTCGGCGAGGAGCGCGAGTGCAGGTGGGGCTTGTCGGCGCCTGTCTGCGTGGGCTTCAGCGTGAGAGAAGTAAAAAGGAGATCCGGGTGGGCTTGCTGGGCTTCATCATTCTTTGGGCCAGATTCGGCGTGGCCTTTTCTTTTCTTTAAGCTTTTCTTTTCTAATTTTATTTTCTGGATAGAATTTGATATGAATTCAAATCCTTTTGAATTCAAACTTCTTCAGGGATTTTGCAGGGTTCTGTGGGTTCAAAAATGAGTCGATGACCATGTGGTTACTAGCAAGGCTTGGTCAAGCTTGGGTCTTTGAAATAAGCAGAGACTTTGTCTCTTTATCTCTAGTTGCAAATATTTGGAATAGGGTTTTAGAAAATATTTCTAAATTGAAGTCTTGGGTTTAAAAGCTACTCCTAATCTTTCCAACCATGGAGGCAAGCAAACAAGTACCTAAGCATTCAAATCTCAAAGGGTGATGGCCAATTGAGATAAAATGCCCACATGAAATCATAGCTCAAACTTACATCTCCAAATGATTTTTGAGAAAAACCCTATATGAATGAATGATGCAAGAATGATATGAATGAGTTTTGAAACATGATTTTTTAGGGATGTTACAAATCTAACCCCCTTAAAATGAATCTCGCCCTCGAGATTCGGATTGGCTAACAAATAGGTGAGGTGGTCTTTCCAGATCATCTTCTCTTTCCCATGTTGCTTCTTCTTGAATGATGATTCCATTGTACTTTGCAAAACTTGATAGTCTTTGTTCTCGTGACTCTTTACGTGGTCTCAAGTATCTTGTGAGGCTTTTCTTCATAGGTGAGATCACTTTCTAGTTGAACTTCTTCCAAAGATATGGTATCTTTCAAAGATGTTTCTTCCATTTGGGTGACATTTCTTGAGTGGCTCACATGAAAAACATTATGAATTGCTAGTAAAGATCTTTGGCGATTCGATTTCATATGACTTCTCCCTTGCGACTTAAAATATTGAATGGTCCCACATATCTTGGTGCTAACTTTCCTTTGACTCCAAATCTTTTTACTCCAGAGTGGTGATACTCTAAGATAAGCTCTATCCCCAACTTCGTAAGTGACTTCTCTCGCTTAGCATCTGCGTAGCTTTTCTGTCTAGACTATGCTATCTTCAATCTGTCTCTGACCAATTTGACCTTTTCTTCGGCGTCTTTGATAAGGTCTGGTCCAAACAAACTTCTTTCTCCCACACCATTCCATAGCAGTGGGGTGGTACACCTTCTTCCGTATAGAAACTCAAATGGTGCCATCCCAATACTAGATTGGTGACTGTTGTTGTAAGAGAACTGCGTAAGCGGACTTTCATCCCAACTTGCTCCATAGTCTAGGGCACATGCCCTCAACATGTCTTCAAGAATTTGATTAGTCCTTTCTGTTTGTCCATCAGTTTGAGGATGAAAAGCAGTGCTGAATTCCAACCTCGTTCCTAGAGATTCATGAAGCTGTCTCCAAAAGTGAGAAGTGAACTGAGTTCCTCTATCAGACACAATACTCTTAGGTACACCGTGGAGGCATACAATTCTGCTCATGTAGATTTTGGCTAACTTTGCACTGGTATAAGTTGTCTTCTGGGTATAAAATGAGCCACTTTAGTTAGGCGATCTACTATTACCCATATGGAATCATACCCTGACCTGGTCCTTGGTAATCCGGTAATGAAATCCATACCAATATTTTCCCACTTCCATTCAGGAATAGGCATTGGTTGAAGCAATCCTGCTGGTTTCTGATGCTCCGCTTTCACTCTACTACATACATCACACAAAGCAATGTGTTCGGCGATGTCCCTTTTGAGATTGTTCCACCAAAATCTTTCTTTCATATCCATGTACATTTTGGTGTTTCCCGGGTGAATAGAATATGGAGAGTTATGGGCTTCTTGCGAATCGTTTCCGCATTTCGGATCTTGTGGAACACAAATCGTTTCTCGTGCCATAAAGTACCTTGTTTGTCCATATGGAAACTTTTAGCTTTCCTTGGCTAATCCTTTCCTTAATCTCTTGATTTCTTTATCCATCTTTTGGGCTTCTTTAATCTTATCCAGCAGTGGGTTGAACATCCAAAGACATGAGATGTCCTTCTGGCACAATCTCCAACCTGAGTTCCTTGAATTGCTTACACAAATCATCAGGCAATTCACCTTTGGTAAGACCATTTACAAACGCCTTACGACTTAGAGCATTTGCTACTACATTTGCTTTACCGGGGTGGTATTGCAAATTTAAGTCATAATCCTTGATAAGTTCTAGCCATCTTCTTTGTCTCATATTGATCTCATACGTGAAGATATATTTCAAACTCTTATGGTGGTGAATACTTCACAGCGTTTTCCCAAAGGTAATGTCTCCATGTTTTGAGTGCATGGACAACAGCTAACTCTAAATCATGAGTAGGATAATTTACTTCATGAGTTTTGAGTTGTCTCGAGGCATAAGCCACAACTTTTCCGCCTTGCATAAGTACGGCTCCTAATCCTTGATGAGAAGCATCACAATACACTTGGAAATCCTTTTCCAAATCTGGTAGGCACAGAACTGGTGCTGACACAAGTCTCTTCTTTAATTCTTGAAAGCTGAGTTCACATCCTTCAGACCAAGCAAATTTCTTATCTTTCTTTAACAATTCCGTCATTGGTTTAGCAACCTTAGAAAAATTTTCAATGAACCTTCTGTAATAACCTGCTAAACCAAGGAAACTACAAACCTCTTTTACATTCTTAGGAGATTCCCATTACATCACATGAAACTTTAGCGGGATCAGCTACACCATCCTTTGTCATAACATGACCAAGAAATCAACTTCCCTAACCAAAACTCACACTTGCTGAATTTGGCATAAAGTTTATGTTCCCTTAGTTTCTCAAGTATCAAGCGTAGATGTCTTTCATGTTCTTCCTTGCTCTTGGAGTAGACTAAGATGTCATCGATGAAAACGACAACAAACTTGTCGAGAAATTCCATGAACACTTTGTTCGTCATATTCATGAAGTATGCTGGAGCGTTGGTTAAACCAAAAGGCATCACCGTGTACTCATACAATCCATACCTTGTGGTAAATGCTGTTTTAGGTATGTCTTGCTCTCTTATCTTGAGTTGAAAATAGCGACCAGAAGGTCAATCTTTGAGAACACACAAGCTCCTTCTAGCTGATCAAACAAGTCATTGATTCTTGGCAAAGGATATTTGTTCTTGATGGTTACCTCGTTGAGAGAAGCGGTAATCTATGCATAGTCTTTGAGTTCTATCTCTCTTTTCTCTGAACAAAGCTGGAGCTCCCCAAGATGAAGAACTTGGCTGGATGAATCCTTTCTGCAATTGTTCTCCAAGTTGTTTCTTGAGTTCCTTAAGTTAAATCCTTGACATTTTATAAGGCCTTTTGCCCTTGGTCCGAAACTGGTACCAATTCTATTATAAATTCCACATCTCTATCTGGTGGCATTCTGGTAATTCTTAGGAACACATCCGGATACTCACACCTAATTGGCACCATGTCCATGCTAACCCCTTAAGAGAATTTAGCTTACTCCTTTTGATTTAAATTTGGACTTAAATGTTATCCTCTTACTGCGGGGTTGTGAGGAAATTGTGCGATTTGCACAATCTAGTACTCCCTCATACTTAGCCATCAATCCATTCCCAAAATTACATCCAATCCTTGGGAATTTAGGATTATTAGGTTTATTGAAACTTATGTTTTCCGATCTCTATGACTAGATCCGGCATCCAAGACTCACTATCATATCCCTCCGGAGAGCTAACTTTTATCGGACACCCAATGTTTTCAGATGCAAACCCATTTCTTCGACAAATGCTTTAGATATGAATGAATGAGATGCACCAGTGTCAAAGAGTACAAATGCTGAGATGGAATTGAGTCTGAACTTACCGACAGCGGCATCGGGTTCTTCATAGACTTCCTCCACATTGATGTGGTTAACCTGTCCTTTACGAAAAGGATTGGGTTTGTTAGGTCCTTCAACGTTCTTCTCGGGGCACTCATTAGCATAATGCCCCACTTCTTGCATTTGAAGCATTCAACTTTGTTGTTGTCCTTCTTAGGTTGACTTCCACTTCCACTTCCACTTCCACTATGGTGGCTCTTATATCCACTCTTGTGGTTCTTGTACTTATCATTGTCATGATTGCGATGATGCTTGTTGTCATGACGGTTGTGGTTGTGGTGCTTGTTAAACTTCCCATGCTTGTGGGATCCTGGTGACACTATCATCATAGTGAGATCGTTTATAATCTGATCGAGCTATGCTTGTCAGATGTTTCCTCTTTCTACTCTCAACTTGCTTCATTTTATTTTCCACAATAACAGCCTTGTCACACTGGCCCGATAAGTTGGAACATATGCCACGCAGACCGCAGATTTAGCTCATCATTCAAGCCTTCTAGAAACTTTTCCTTCCTTTTGGCATCGATGTCAACCTCATCCGGTGCATAGCGCCATGATTGTTGAACTCTTCGATGTATTCAGCCACTTATTGGTGGTGATATTGTCAGGTTGTGAAATTCCTTCTTTTCAGGCTCATCATACCTGGTGAGATATGAGTGGTCTGAAATCCATCTTCAAAGATAGCCCAAGTTACCTCATCAATAGGCGTGGTAACTGGAAGTTGTCCCACCATGCGCGGCTGGTCCTTCCAGATGTCTTGCAAACTGACCTTTTCAGCATCTGTGCATCCTGGTCACTAAGTCTTTGTTCACGAGCGTAGCCAATCATTGGCCACCATGGGATCGATCGTTCGAAAACTTAGTGGCCTTAGACGAAATCTGGTGAGCATATCAAAACACGGAGGGTTGTTGTTGTTGTTGGGATTGGGTTGTTGTTGTTGTTGTTCGGTTACGGATGAACGTCGTCATCATTTGCATAAGCTGTTTGCGCATTCATCATTTGTTGCATTTCGGGTAATGTTGGGGTTGGGGTTGGTGTTTGCTTGTGACGGGAGGCATCATGGTTTATTCATATAGAGATAAGAATGAGATACCCTTACATGATTTATGCACAATACATTACACAAGCAAACACATAGCAAGCAACACTAGGATAAAAGCTAAACAACAAGATAACAAAAAGTCTCAAAGTGGCAAGCCATCCACATGTCGGATGGTCCAACAATAAGTTCATAAATAACAAGTGAGGTAAATAAAGATAAGCGAGTAGTCAAATCTACAATCGGCATCAATCTCCTCCTCGACAAAGGTAAGACCTGCGTTCTCCATTGCGGTCTTGTTCTCCTCGAAGGTAGTGGTCAAAGAGTCGATCGTGGCCTAGAGAGTACTCTTCTAGGAGCAAGCCTCTCAATCATTTGTCTGCTTCTGCTCTAACTCAAGTCCTTGGACTGCAGGTTCCTCGGTCATATCACGAATCCTCTTGTTCCTATCACAGACACGCTTCTCTTGACTCTTGAACTTACGGTCTTGGGTCTCGAACTTCGTCTCCATCTCCTTGACTATCTCGTCTGCTTTGAAAGAGCTTGTCCTTCTCGCGAAGCTGCACCTGGAGCTCGTCATTACTAAGCATGACGTTGGTCCTATCGGTATCCACGTGCCTAATAAGAGTCTCTAAGTCCTGGAGGTACAGGCGTATCGGCTCTGCTGCGACCCTTGAGTCGTCCTCAAAGTCAATGGACTCTCCGTCATCATCTCGCCTTCCGAAGGCGTGGAAGTGAGTGCCTCTAACCTGTCGGGGATATAACCCCAGGTACCCCAGAGTTGGTCTATAAGTAAGCCAATAAAGAGACAAGAATAAACGAGAGTGTATTTAATAAAAGAATATAGAAAAGGAAAAGACGATCTGGGCGAATAAGGTATAATTCGGCCTATACTAAATACTCATGGACCGAATTAACCTCTCTTGGGCCGAACCATGGGAAAACGGGCCGAGTTAAGTCCATCCGACCTTGCAGCAGCTTCCAGGGTCGCCAGAGCACGATCATCTCGTCACCTCGGCACCTCCTCCCGACAAACCTCGTCAGCATTACCTTCTTCACACGCTCCCCCTGACTCCCGCGCGGCGTCGCCCAACGCCAATCTAGTGCCCATCGATGGAGAAACCCGCGTGGGCCAACAGTAGCTGTAGCGGCCCACTACAGGCCAGCATTCCCCGTCGCCCACATGCTCTTCCCCGGATGGGCCAGAGCAGGGCTGCCCATCATGAGGGCTCGTTGCCATCATCCCGGAGCCGACATGTCTCCACGGTCCGCCAAGCCACCTCGGGTGGGCCGACACAGAGAACCCGGCCCACCACGGGATCAAGGCAGCCGAATCATCCAGAGACCCCGGCTGGGCTGCTGTGTTGCCTTACCTGGGCCGACTTAAGCTAAAACCCGGCCGGGCTGGCATTCTTCCTCTTGGGCCACTCCGCCCAGGCCGAATTAACTGACTGCCAGGCCGAATCTGCTCTACCCAAGGCCGAACTACACTCCCAGCAAAGTCATTTGGGCCAAGGTATATTGCTCCAGGTACCAGTCTATTCATCTCCAGATAAAGCACATCATCAGATCAAGCCAAGACAAGCTACACAAGTATTATGCCAGTTCTGGGACCCAACCAAGTCAGACAGGTACATGGCAAAAGGAATATGCCCTAGGCATCTAAGAATATGCTAAGGAATATGCCGTGGCATCTCCGAAGATGCCAAGGCATATGCTGAGCATCTGAGAAGATGCCGGGAATATGCTATGTAGATGCCAAGCGTGTGGAACAAGCCTTGTCCCCTGGGCTCCCCTTTATAAGGAGCACCAGGGGGATCGTTCTAGGAGAGGCCCCCGAAGGGCTCCTCTCCTTTCTGCTCACTAGGAGCTCTCCTTCTTCCTCTTCCTCCACTCTCACAGAGAGCTTAGATAGAAGCATAGGGGAAACAGCTCAAGGAGCACGATTGTAGCCACAAGTATGGCAAGATTATAAGGGATTAGATGTATAGAATGAGGTGTTATCTCCACTTGAGAGCTTCAATCCAATATTCATTGTATTTCTCTTCGTTCATATGAGTGCGGTCTTCACCGCATCATCCCTCAGATTCCTCCGTCCATCGGCCCCAACTTTAGCCTACCCATGGCATATGCCGTGATACCACCACGACATTTGGCGCCCACCGTGGGGCCTCCTAGTGGCGTTGGTTGGGATTCCATCCGGACGGGAACATCTTCATCAACTTCTTCCTCACAAGGCTCATTCAGCTTCACCAAGTCAACAGAAAACAAAGAGTAAGCGCAGAGACTCTCCAAGTCTAACTCATCAAAGCAGGTAAGACTCAGCAAGAAGGACTAAAGCACTACTCCAAGTTTACTGTAAGTACCAAGTAACTCAGCAGGGCAAGTATGACCTAGCAAGACTCACCCAAACACTTCTCCAAGTATGCTGTAAGTACCAGGTAACTCAGCCACATATACTCAATCCTTCATCCCAGGGAGAAAATAACTCAGCCCGGGGACTAGTCAACCTATCCGTAGAATCACCTTTAGATTAAGAGAGCATTATGTTGATTTAGATCTATACTTCAGCCAGCTTATCTGTTAACTCGGCCATAGGTTGAACCATCTTATTTGAGATTCAGATAGATTTTGAGTCAGTTAATATATGTTTAGGATTATCCATTAACTCAGCTCATCAGCCAGCTTATATGTTAACTCGGCCATCAGTTGAATCAGCTTATTTATAACCCGGATAGAATATGAGTCAGCTTATTTACGAGTCGGATGGAATTTGAGTCAGTGTATTTATACTTTGGTTTGTCCTTTAACTCGGCTTACCGGCCAGCTTATTGTTAATTCGGATATAACTTGAAGTCAATTTGTTTATGCTTTGAATTGACCTTTAACTCAGCTCAGTAGATTGTCTCTGATTCAAACTAACATTTGATTCAGCTTTCCAGGGTATATTATAATTCGGATTGGCATTCAGACTCGGCGTACTAATCATATCTCAGATTTGGGCCGAAGCTTTAGTTCACCAGATTGCCAGGTTATGTTATGACTCGGATTGATATCTCACCATCTCGCCAGATTATCCCGTACCTCGGATGACAATTGGCCAGCTCATCATATCTCGAATCTATATCTCATATCTACATCTCGAATCAGATCTCTCAGCGGTTAGCCCTATTATCATATCCCAAAGCTCAATCTCGGATCTATATCTCGGATCCATATCAAAGGCTCGTCATCACGCCAAATCAAGCTATATCATGAAAGGTAGATAACTCGGATTTTGGATGAGTTAACTCGGATTTGAGTCAGATGACTCAGATTCGGGATGCAAGTCTAAATTGAGTAAAGTAACTCGGATTTTGGATGAGTTAACTCGGATTTGAGTCAAATGACTCAGATTCGGGATGCAAGTCTAAATTGAGTAAAGTAACTCGGATTTTGGATGAGTTAACTCGGATTTGAGTCAGATGACTCAGATTCGGGATGCAAGTCTAAATTGAGTAAAGTAACTCGGATTTAGGATGAGTTAACTCGGATTTGAGTCAGAAGACTCAGATTCGGGATGCAAGTCAAAATTGAGAAAAGTAACTCGGATTTTGGATGAGTTAACTCGGATTTGAGTCAGAAGACTCAGATTCGGGATGCAAGTCAAAATTGAGTAAAGTAACTCGGATTGAGGATGAGTTAACTCGGATTTGAGTCAGAAGACTCAGATTCGGGATGCAAGTCAAAATTGAGTAAAGTAACTCGGATTTAGGATGAGTTAACTCGGATTTGAGTAATTCACTCAGATTTGAGCCAGATGACTCAAACTTACGTATGAGTCAATTTTGAGTAAAGTAACTCGGATTTGGGATGAGTTAACTCGGATTTGAGCCATACAACTCGGATTTGAATCAGATGACTCAAGACATAAAGTCAGAATCAAGTAAACTAACTCGGATTTGGGATAAGTTAACCCGGATTTAATCATGTAACTCGGAGTTGAGTCAAATGACTCAGACTTAGGCATAAAGTCAATTTTGAGTAAGGAAACTCGGATTTGGAATCAGATGACTCGGATAATAACTTACCCAATGGGGTTAAAAGAGAAATGCCAAAGAAGGCAAGAACTTGTAACTTACCCAATGGGGTTAAAAGAGCAGAGCCCAATATGGCCAGAGCTCATAACTTACCCAAAGAGGTTAAAAGAGCAGTGCCCAAGAAGGCCAGAGCTCATAACTTACCCAATGAGGTTAAAAGAGCGATGCCAAAGGCGGCAAGAACTTGTAACTTACCCAATGGGGTTAAAAGAGCAGAGCCCAATAAGGCCAGAGCTCATACTTACCCAAAGAGGTTAAAAGAGTAGTGCCCAAGAAGGCCAGAGCTCATAACTTACCCAATGAGGTTAAAAGAGCGATGCCAAAGAAGGCAAGAACTTGTAACTTACCCAATGGGGTTAAAAGAGCAGAGCCCAATAAGGCCAGAGCTCATACTTACCCAAAGAGGTTAAAAGAGCAGTGCCCAAGAAGGCCAGAGCTCATAACTTACCCAATAAGGTTAAAAGGATAATGCCCAAGAAGGCAGGAACTCGTAACTTATCCAATGAGGTTAAAAGAGCAATGCCCAAGAAGGCAGGAACTCGTAACTTACCCAATGAGGTTAAAAGAGCACTGCCCAAGAAGGCAGGAATTCATAACTTACCCAATGGGGTTAAAAGAGCAATGCCCGAAAAGGCAGGAACTCGTAATTTACCCAAAGAGGTTATGACCAGAGCCAGAGAAGGCCGGAAGTCAAAAAACTGTCCCAGAAAGGTTGTGAGCAGAGCCCAAAGAAGGCCGAAATCACAAAGTTACCCAAAAGGATTATGCGACCAAGAAATGTATGACAAAGAAGTTGTATAACAACTCTGGGGATATTTTAGATATAAAGCCCATGAGCGATTCTACGAATCCCACATGGCCTCGGGGACTAATGTCGGGGATATAACCCCAGGTACCCCAGAGTTGGTCTATAAGTAAGCCAATAAAGAGACAAGAATAAACGAGAGTGTATTTAATAAAAGAATATAGAAAAGGAAAAGGACAGTCTGGGCCGAATAAGGTATAATTCGGCCTATACTAAATACTCATGGACCGAATTAACCTCTCTTGGGCCGAACCATGGGAAAACGGGCCGAGTTAAGTCCATCCGACCTTGCAGCAGCTTCCAGGGTCGCCAGAGCACGATCACCTCGTCACCTCGGCACCTCCTCCCGACAAACCTCGTCAGCATTACCTTCTTCACACGCTCCCCCTGACTCCCGCGCGGCGTCGCCCAGCGCCAATCTAGTGCCCATCGATGGAGAAACCCGCGTGGGCCAACAGTAGCTGTAGCGGCCCACTACAGGCCAGCATTCCCCGTCGCCCACGTGCTCTTCCCCGGATGGGCCGCCAGGAGCAGCGCGGCCCACCGCGGGGCCTTCGTCGCCATCATCCCGGAGCCGACATGTCTCCACGGTCCGCCAAGCCACCTCGGGTGGGCCGACACAGAGAACCCGGCCCATCACGGGATCAAGGCAGCTGAATCATCCAGAGACCCCGGCTGGGCTGATGTGTTGCCTTACCTGGGCCGACTTAAGCTAAAACCCGGCCGGGATGGCATTCTTCCTCTTGGGCCACTCCGCCCAGGCCGAATTAACTGACTGCCAGGCCGAATCTGCTCTACCCAAGGCCGAACTACACTCCCAGCAAAGTCATTTGGGCCAAGGTATATTGCTCCAGGTACCAGTCTATTCATCTCCAGATAAAGCACATCATCAGATCAAGCCAAGACAAGCTACACAAGTATTATGCCAGTTAAGGACCCAACCAAGTCGAGGCACATGGCAAAGGAATATGCCCTAGGCATCTAAGAATATGCTAAGGAATATGCCGTGGCATGTCCGAAGATGCCAAGGCATATGCTGAGCATCTGAGAAGATGCCGGGAATATGCTATGTAGATGCCAAGCGTGTGGAACAAGCCTTGTCCCCTGGGCTCCCCTTTATAAGGAGCACCAGGGGGATCGTTCTAGGAGAGGCCCCCGAAGGGCTCCTCTCCTTCTACGCTCACTAGAGCTCTCCTTCTTCCTCTTCCTCCACTCTCACAGAGCTTAGATAGAAGCATAGGGGAAACAGCTCAAGGAGCACGATTGTAGCCACAAGTATGGCAAGATTATAAGGGATTAGATGTATAGAATGAGGTGTTATCTCCACTTGAGAGCTTCAATCCAATATTCATTGTATTTCTCTTCGTTCATATGAGTGCGGTCTTCACCGCATCATCCCTCCAGTTCCTCCACGTCCATCGGCCCAACTTTAGCCTACCCATGGCATATGCCGTGATACCACCACGACATGCAATGACACTGGTGGATCCATGTGGTCTCTGAAGAGAACACACATTTTAATGACTCTGGTTGTTGTTAGTAACAAGAACACACATGCAATGACACTGGTGGATCCATAGGTGGATTGTGAAAAGAGCACACATGCAATGACACTGGTGGATCCATATGTGGTATGTGAAAAGAACACACATGCAATGGCTCGCGTTGTTGTTATTAAAAAACACACATGCAATGACATCTGGTGGATCTATGTGTGGTCTCTAAGAGAACACACATGCAATGACTCTTGTTGTTGTTAGTAAAAGAGCACACATGCAATGACACTGGTGGATCCATAGGTGGATTGGGAAAAGAACACACATGCAATGACACTGGTGGATCCATATATGGTATGTGAAAAGAACACACATGCAATGACTCTGGTTGTTGTCAGTAAAAAGAACACACATGCAATGACACTGGTAGATCCATAGGTGGATTGTGAAAAGAGCACACATGCAATGACACTAGTGGATCCATATGTGGTATGTGAAAAGAACACACATTTCAATGACTCGGGTTGTTGTTAGTAAAAAGAACACACATGCAATGACACTGGTGGATCCATGTGTGGTCTCTGAAGAGAACACACATGCAATGACACTGGTGGATCCATATGTGGTATGTCAAAAGAACACACATGCAATGACTCCAGTTGTTGTTAGTAAAAAGAACACACAGGCAATGACATTGGTGGATCCATATGTGGTATGTGAAAAGAACACACATGAAATGACTCTGGTTGTTGTTAGTGGAAAGAACACACATGCAATGACACTGGTGGATCCATGTGTGGTCTCTGAAGAGAACACACATTTCAATGAATCTGGTTATTGTTAGTAAAAATAACACACATGCAATGACACTGGTGGATCCATGTGTGGTCTCTGAAGAGAACACACATGCAATGACTCTGGTTGTTGTTACTAAAAAGAGCACACATCCAATGACACTGGTGGATCCATAGGTGGATTGTGAAAAGAACACACATGCAATGACACTGGTGGATCCATATGTGGTATGTGAAAAGAACACACATTTCAATGACTCTGGTTGTTGTTAGGAAAAAGAACACACATGCAATGACACTAGTGGATCCATGTGTGGTCTCTAAAGAGAACACACATGCAATTACTCTGGTTGTTACTAAAAAGAACACGCATGCAATGACACTGGTGGATCCATAGGTGGATTGTGAAAAGAGCACACATGCAATGACACTAGTGGATCCATATGTGGTATGTGAAAAGACCACACATTTCAATGACTCTGGTTATTGTTATTAAAAAGAACACACATGCAATGACAGTGGTGGATCCATGTGTGGTCTCTGAAGAGAACACACATGCAATGACTCTAGTTCTTGTTAGTAAAAAGAACACACATGCAATGACACTGGTGGATCCATATATGGTCTCTGAAGAGAACACACATTTCAATGACACTGGTGGATCCATATGTGGTATTTGAAAAGAACACACATGAAATGACTGCAGTTGTTGTTAGTAAAAAGAACACACATGCAATGACACTAGTAGATCCATATGTGGTATGTGAAAAGAACACACATGAAATGACTCTGGTTGTTGTTAGTGAAAAGAACACACATGCAATGACACTGGTGGATCCATGTGTGGTCTCTGAAGAGTGCACACATTTCAATGACTCGGTTTGTTGTTAGTAACAAGAACACACATGCAATGACACTGGTGGATCCATAGGTGGATTGTGAAAAGAGCACACATGCAATGACACTGGTGGATCCATATGTGGTATGTGAAAAGAACACACATGCAATGGCTCTCGTTGTTGTTATTAAAAAGAACACACATGCAATGACACTGGTGGATCCATGTGTGGTCTCTAAAGAGAACACACATGCAATGACTCTTGTTGTTGTTAGTAAAAAGAGCACACATGCAATGACACTGGTGGATCCATAGGTGGATTGGGAAAAGAACACACATGCAATGACACTGGTGGATCCATATATGGTATGTGAAAAGAATACACATGCAATGACTCGGTTGTTGTTAGTAAAAAGAACACACATGCAATGACACTGGTAGATCCATAGGTGGATTGTGAAAAGAGCACACATGCAATGACACTAGTGGATCCATATGTGGTATGTGAAAAGAACACACATTTGAATGACTCGGGTTGTTGTTAGTAAAAAGAACACACATGCAATGACACTGGTGGATCCATGTGTGGTCTCTGAAGAGAACACACATGCAATGACACTGGTGGATCCATATGTGGTATGTGAAAAGAACACACATGCAATGACTCCAGTTGTTGTTAGTAAAAAGAACACACATGCAATGACATTGGTGGATCCATATGTGGTATGTGAAAAGAACACACATGAAATGACTCTGGTTGTTGTTAGTGGAAAGACCACACATGCAATGACACTGGTGGATCCATGTGTGGTCTCTGAAGAGAACACACATTTCAATGAATCTGGTTGTTGTTAGTAAAAATAACACACATGCAATGACACTGGTGGATCCATGTGTGGTCTCTAAAGAAAAGACACATGCAATGACTCTGGTTGTTGTTACTAAAAAGAGCACACATCCAATGACACTGGTGGATCCATAGGTGGATTGTGAAAAGAACACACATGCAATGACACTGGTGGATCCATATGTGGTATGTGAAAAGAACACACATTTCAATGACTCGGGTTGTTGTTAGTAAAAAGAACACACGTGCAATGACACTGGTGGATCCATGTGTCTCTGAAGAGAACACACATGCAATGACACTGGTGGATCCATATGTGGTATGTGAAAAGAACACACATGCAATGACTCCAGTTGTTGTTAGTAAAAAGAACACACATGCAATGACATTGGTGGATCCATATGTGGTATGTGAAAAGAACACACATGAAATGACTCTGGTTGTTGTTAGTGGAAAGAACACACATGCAATGACACTGGTGGATCCATGTGTGGTCTCTGAAGAGAACACACATTTCAATGAATCTGGTTGTTGTTAGTAAAAATAACACACATGCAATGACACTGGTGGATCCATGTGTGGTCTCTAAAGAAAACACACATGCAATGACTCTGGTTGTTGTTACTAAAAAGAGCACACATCCAATGACACTGGTGGATCCATAGGTGGATTGTGAAAAGAACACACATGCAATGACACTGGTGGATCCATATGTGGTATGTGAAAAGAACACACATTTCAATGACTCTGGTTGTTGTTAGGAAAAAGAACACACATGCAATGACACTAGTGGATCCATGTGTGGTCTCTAAAGAGAACACACATGCAATGACTCTGGTTGTTGTTACTAAAAAGAACACACATGCAATGACACTGGTGGATCCATAGGTGGATTGTGAAAAGAGCACACATGCAATGACACTAGTGGATCCATATGTGGTATGTGAAAAGACCACACATTTCAATGACTCTGGTTATTGTTATTAAAAAGAACACACATGCAATGACAGTGGTGGATCCATGTGTGGTCTCTGAAGAGAACACACATGCAATGACTCTAGTTCTTGTTAGTAAAAAGAACACACATGCAATGACACTGGTGGATCCATATATGGTCTCTGAAGAGAACACACATTTCAATGACACTCGTGGATCCATATGTGGTATTTGAAAAGAACACACATGAAATGACTGCAGTTGTTGTTAGTAAAAAGAACACACATGCAATGACACTAGTAGATCCATATGTGGTATGTGAAAAGAACACACATGAAATGACTCTGGTTGTTGTTAGTGAAAAGAACACACATGCAATGACACTGGTGGATCCATGTGTGGTCTCTGAAGAGAACACACATTTCAATGACTCTGGTTGTTGTTAGTAACAAGAACACACATGCAATGACACTGGTGGATCCATAGGTGGATTGTTAAAAGAGCACACATGCAATGACACTGGTGGATCCATAGGTGGATTGTGAAAAGAGCACACATGCAATGACACTGGTGGATCCATATGTGGTATGTGAAAAGAACACACATGCAATGGCTCTCGTTGTTGTTATTAAAAAAAAACACAAGCAATGACACTGGTGGATCCATGTGTGGTCTCTAAAGAGAACACACATGCAATGACTCTTGTTGTTGTTAGTAAAAAGAGCACACATGCAATGACACTGGTGGATCCATAGGTGGATTGGGAAAAGAACACACATGCAATGACACTGGTGGATCCATATATGGTATGTGAAAAGAATACACATGCAATGACTCTGGTTGTTGTTAGTAAAAAGAACACACATGCAATGACACTGGTAGATCCATAGGTGGATTGTGAAAAGAGCACACATGCAATGACACTAGTGGATCCATATGTGGTATGTGAAAAGAACACACATTTCAATGACTCGGGTTGTTGTTAGTAAAAAGAACACACATGCAATGACACTGGTGGATCCATGTGTGGTCTCTGAAGAGAACACACATGCAATGACACTGGTGGATCCATATGTGGTATGTGAAAAGAACACACATGCAATGACTCCAGTTGTTGTTAGTAAAAAGAACACACATGCAATGACATTGGTGGATCCATATGTGGTATGTGAAAAGAACACACATGAAATGACTCTGGTTGTTGTTAGTGGAAAGAACACACATGCAATGACACTGGTGGATCCATGTGTGTTCTCTGAAGAGAACACACATTTCAATGAATCTGGTTGTTGTTAGTTAAAATATCACACATGCAATGACACTGGTGGATCCATGTGTGGTCTCTAAAGAAAACACACATGCAATGACTCTGGTTGTTGTTACTAAAAAGAGCACACATCCAATGACACTGGTGGATCCATAGGTGGATTGTGAAAAGAACACACACGCAATGACACTGGTGGATCCATATGTGGTATGTGAAAAGAACACACATTTCAATGACTCTGGTTGTTGTTAGGAAAAAGAACACACATGCAATGACACTAGTGGATCCATGTGTGGTCTCTAAAGAGAACACACATGCAATGACTCTGGTTGTTGTTACTAAAAAGAACACGCATGCAATGACACTGGTGGATCCATAGGTGGATTGTGAAAAGAGCACACATGCAATGACACTAGTGGATCCATATGTGGTATGTGAAAAGACCACACATTTCAATGACTCTGGTTATTGTTATTAAAAAGAACACACATGCAATGACACTGGTGGATCCATGTGTGGTCTCTGAACAGAACACACATGCAATGACTCTAGTTCTTGTTAGTAAAAAGAACACACATGCAATGACACTGGTGGATCCATATATGGTCTCTGAAGAGAACACACATTTCAATGACACTGGTGGATCCATATGTGTTATTTGAAAAGAACACACATGAAATGACTGCAGTTGTTGTTAGTAAAAAGAACACACATGCAATGACACTAGTAGATCCATATGTGGTATGTGAAAAGAACACACATGAAATGACTCTGGTTGTTGTTAGTGAAAAGAACACACATGCAATGACATGGTGGATCCATGTGTGGTCTCTGAAGAACACACATTTCAATGACTCTGGTTGTTGTTAGTAACAAGAACACACATGCAATGACACTGGTGGATCCATAGGTGGATTGTGAAAAGAGCACACATGCAATGACACTGGTGGATCCATATGTGGTATGTGAAAAGAACACACATGCAATGGCTCTCGTTGTTGTTATTAAAAAGAACACACATGCAATGACACTGGTGGATCCATGTGTGGTCTCTAAAGAGAACACACATGCAATGACTCTTGTTGTTGTTAGTAAAAAGAGCACACATGCAATGACACTGGTGGATCCATAGGTGGATTGGGAAAAGAACACACATGCAATGACACTGGTGGATCCATATATGGTATGTGAAAAGAATACACATGCAATGACTCTGGTTGTTGTTAGTAAAAAGAACACACATGCAATGACACTGGTAGATCCATAGCTGGATTGTGAAAAGAGCACACATGCAATGACACTAGTGGATCCATATGTGGTATGTGCAAAGAACACACATTTGAATGACTCGGTTTGTTGTTAGTAAAAAGAACACACATGCAATGACACTGGTGGATCCATGTGTGGTCTCTGAAGAGAACACACATGCAATGACACTGGTGGATCCATATGTGGTATGTGAAAAGAACACACATGCAATGACTCCAGTTGTTGTTAGTAAAAAGAACACACATGCAATGACATTGGTGGATCCATATGTGGTATGTGAAAAGAACACACATGAAATGACTCTGGTTGTTGTTAGTGGAAACAACACACATGCAATGACACTGGTGGATCCATGTGTGGTCTCTGAAGAGAACACACATTTCAATGAATCTGGTTGTTGTTAGTAAAAATAACACACATGCAATGACACTGGTGGATCCATGTGTGGTCTCTAAAGAAAACACACATGCAATGACTCTGGTTGTTGTTACTAAAAAGAGCACACATCCAATGACACTGGTGGATCCATAGGTGGATTGTGAAAAGAACAGACATGCAATGACACTGGTGGATCCATATGTGGTATGTGAAAAGAACACACATTTCAATGACTCGGGTTGTTGTTAGTAAAAAGAACACACATTCAATGACACTGGTGGATCCATGTGTGGTCTCTGAAGAGAACACACATGCAATGACACTGGTGGATCCATATGTGGTATGTGAAAAGAACACACATGCAATGACTCTAGTTGTTGTTAGTAAAAAGAACACACATGCAATGACATTGGTGGATCCATATGTGGTATGTGAAAAGAACACACATGAAATGACTCTGGTTGTTGTTAGTGGAAAGAACACACATGCAATGACACTGGTGGATCCATGTGTGGTCTCTGAAGAGAACACACATTTCAATGAATCTGGTTGTTGTTAGTAAAAATAACACACATGCAATGACACTGGTGGATCCATGTGTGGTCTCTAAAGATAACACCCATGCAATGACTCTGGTTGTTGTTACTAAAAAGAGCACACATCCAATGACACTGGTGGATCCATAGGTGGATTGTGAAAAGAACACACATGCAATGACACTGGTGGATCCATATGTGGTATGTGAAAAGAACACACATTTCAATGACTCTGGTTGTTGTTAGGAAAAAGAACACACATGCAATGACACTAGTGGATCCATGTGTGGTCTCTAAAGAGAACACACATGCAATGACTCTGGTTGTTGTTACTAAAAAGAACACACATGCAATGACACTGGTGGATCCATAGGTGGATTGTGAAAAGAGCACACATGCAATGACACTAGTGGATCCATATGTGGTATGTGAAAAGACCACACATTTCAATGACTCTGGTTATTGTTATTAAAAAGAACACACATGCAATGACAGTGGTGGATCCATGTGTGGTCTCTGAAGAGAACACACATGCAATGACTCTAGTTCTTGTTAGTAAAAAGAACACACATGCAATGACACTGGTGGATCCATATATGGTCTCTGAAGAGAACACACATTTCAATGACACTCGTGGATCCATGTGGTATTTGAAAAGAACACACATGAAATGACTGCAGTTGTTGTTAGTAAAAAGAACACACATGCAATGACACTAGTAGATCCATATGTGGTATGTGAAAAGAACACACATGAAATGACTCTGGTTGTTGTTAGTGAAAAGAACACACATGCAATGACACTGGTGGATCCATGTGTGGTCTCTGAAGAGAACACACATTTCAATGACTCTGGTTGTTGTTAGTAACAAGAACACACATGCAATGACACTGGTGGATCCATAGGTGGATTGTGAAAAGAGCACACATGCAATGACACTGGTGGATCCATATGTGGTATGTGAAAAGAACACACATGCAATGGCTCTCGTTGTTGTTATTAAAAAGAACACACATGCAATGACACTGGTGGATCCATGTGTGGTCTCTAAAGAGAACACACATGCAATGACTGTAAGATCCCTCCTTATTAAAGGAAAAGATCCCTGTGATTGCAATGCTAGTCCCTGGATCATTGCTAGCATCCACAGTTTAAGATGAAGTATACAGATACAAAGGTCGTTTATTACAGTCATTCCAGAGATAAAACATAGTCTTTTACAACTCATGGCCAAAGGCCTAGTACAAGAGTTTATGGAATATGTAAATAAACATAAGTCTTCATCTTCATGTGCCACAGGCAAGCATGTTGAGTGTAGACTCATGACTCCTATTCATCATCAGAGTAACCTGCAACATCATAAGTTACAGCCACAGAGGGTCAATACTTTGGAATAGTATTGGCAAGTGATACCTTAGTATATATTTAAGTGGACTATAATACTATATGCATTTGGCTGGTGGAGCTTAGGCTTGCATTGCTCAAAATAGATTTTTCCTTAACTTTTGAAAACACTAAGTTTTTGCTTGACAAAGTCCATCCCAAGGTATCTACCAATCAAAGACTGAAGATCCACTCAGGGCATCTACCAATCAAAGACTGAAGATCCTTTAACCCTTGTTCACCCACAAGTTTTATTTAGAAATTGGAGTGATGAGATTCTTGAAGTTTCCATGTCTTGATGCTCAAATTGTCCTTTACCAGGGACATGGCTAAGTACTTAGGTTTTACACTCTGCAGAGGTGGTGCACTTTCCCCACAAGCCTTGGTTTCCCAAGACATGATCCTTCAGTAGCCTTTCCTTAGTCAAATGGACGCGCTCCAACCTATCAACCCATCTACCCCCCCCTGTCCAAGAGACTAAGTTCCAGCATCCTAAGATCATGGCAGAGCCCATATTACCATGTGGTTGCACTTGAAGCTTCTCAACATTTGACAACTCAAATCTCTTTGTTCCTGTGTGGCCATCCACAAGTGAGATACACAAGGTTCACCAGTACCCCTGGCCTTGTGTAACCACTCAACATAACCCAATCTTTCCATTCCACCCAGGTGATTCATTAACTTAGTTGTTTTGTTAAATAAAAACAAGTCCTTAGACTTAGAATATTTTTCCATAGTGTGAATATATAAACCACCCTTGTTTTCTAGTAGCTAGGCTAAGCATGGCATGGCAACTTGTCCTTAGGGAATTTCCTAGCAATTCTAGCATTCTATTCTAAATAGGATTTCCCTTCATTAGTTGACAAAAGTAGCATGCAAGTCCTAACAAAATATATCTAATGCAAGTATAAAATATAGGTAGGGAATATTCATGAAGATATCACTTGCCTTGGTAGTGTGGAGAGTAGCACTTGTCACAATCACAATCACTAGCAAAATCTACACACAAAGTTGTAGCATACAATTACACACATATATATACAAACAAAAGTATTATGAATGCATGCATGCATGAATCTACCAAGTGATGATTTTTGAAAACTTCAACCAAACAAGTGCATGAATACAGAAACTAAACTAGTCACAAAGTAGCCAAGACAACTTAAATAACCCTAAAACAAAATACTAAACTAAATCTATACTTAAAATGGCCTCAAACATGTCTCTGCATTTTAAGCTAATCAAATGGTTACTATTTGCTAAACAAAAAGGATAGGCAGAAAGGTCTTGTTTTTCTGAATCCAACGGTATAAAGTTTGCAAAATTCCAACGTGGGGTTCAAAAGATATAGGCAATTGAATTCTGGATCAAAATCTGTTTTAAATTCTATTTTCAGATCTTAAACTAGCCACGCGTCATGTTTTTATTCGTCCGGTTACTTTGGATCGAGCTCCACACCGTAGGATCTAAATGAAATCTGGCGGCTCAGATCGCGTCCGCTTCAGGTTAAGTGATCTATCGTGGCGTCGATCCAGATCTAACGGCTACCTTGCTGCCACAGATGGGCGGCGTCTGCTACCGGTGGCTATCGGTCGACGATGTTGCCGATGATGCATCACGGCGGCGAGGGAGAAGGAGGAGTAGCTCACCGGGCTCGGGAGGTCACTGGCGAAGCTTGTCGTACTCGCGGTTGGTCAAGGCGCCGAACGCGATTGATTGCTCACCGGAGTTCGTGGCGGCGTCGGGTGCGTCGGGTGGTCGTCGGGGACGTCGGTGTGAATCACCCCAAGGCAAGATAATGACACGGTTAGGTTCACAGCGTCAAGGCAGAGTCGTGTGCGTGAACTAGAAGGCGCAGGCGATGCACTTACCACTAGAGTTCGCCGGAGTTCGTGCAGACGTCGGTGGCGAGTAGTCGATGGTGTTGCCGGAGCTACGGTCCATGCGAGAGCAAACGGAATATGTTAAAAGAAGCGCAGGGATTCACTGAATCAGTTTGCAAGAACGAGAGGCAGAGGGGAGCTCTGGACTCACCGGAATTCGCCGCCGGTCGTCGGAGGCGGGGTTCAGAGAGCAATACACGCACTGGTGGCGCCTGGGTTCGGGTTTGAGGGAAGAGAGAGAGGAGAGGGGTTCTTATAGCCTGGTCACGGCGAGAATCACTCGCCAACTTCGAATTGACACCGCGAATTTAAACACAGAAACGCTCGCGTTGATTTGGGGATGAACGGGTCGTGCGGGTGGAGACGACGGTGGCGTGGAGGAGGCCCTTTGTCGTGAGGCCGGAGTGCAGGTGGGGTCGGCTTGTCAGCGTCTGTCTGCGTGGGCTCGCGCGTGAGAGAAGTAAAAAGGAGATCCCGGGTGGGCTTGCTGGGCTTCATCCGCTGCTGGGCCAGATTCTGGCCGCGCGGCCTTTTTCTTTTCTTTAAGCTTTTTCTTTTTCTAATTTTATTTTCTGGATAGAATTTGATATGAATTCAAATCCTTTTTGCAGGGTTCTGTGGGTTCAAAAATGAGTCAGATGACCATGTGGTTACTAGCAAGGCTTGGTCAAGCTTGGGTCTTTGAAATAAACAGAGACTTTGTCTCTTTGTCTCTAGTTGCAAATATTTGGAATAGGGTTTTAGAAAATATTTCTAAATTGAAGTCTTGGGTTTAAAAGCTACTCCTAATCTTTCCAACCATGGAGGCAAGCAAACAAGTACCTAAGCATTCAAATCTCAAAGGGTGATGGCCAATTGAGATAAAATGCCCACATGAAATCATAGCTCAAACTTCTGTCTCCAAATGATTTTTGAGAAAAACCCTATATGAATGAATGATGCAAGAATGATATGAATGAGTTTTGAAACATGATTTTTAGGGATGTTACAAATCTAACCCCCTTAAAATGAATCTCGCCCTCGAGATTCGGATTGGCTAGCAAATAGGTGAGGGTGGTCTTTCCGAAGATCATCTTCTCTTTCCCATGTTGCTTCTTCTTCGGAATGATGATTCCATTGTACTTTGCAAAACTTGATAGTCTTTGTTCTCGTGACTCTTTCTGTGGTCTCAAGTATCTTGACAGGCTTTTCTTCATAGGTGAGATCACTTTCTAGTTGAACTTCTTCCAAAGATATGGTATCTTTCAAAGATGTTTCTTCCATTTCTGGGTGACATTTCTTGAGCTGGCTCACATGAAAAACATTATGGACTGCTAGTAAAGATCTTTGATTCGATTTCATATCAGACTTCTCCTTGCGACTTAAAATATTGAATGGTCCCACATATCTTGGTGCTAACTTTCCTTTGACTCCAAATCTTTTTACTCCACAGTGGTGATACTCTAAGATAAGCTCTATCCCCAACTTCGTAAGTGACTTCTCTCGCTTAGCATCTGCGTAGCTTTTCGCTCTACACTGTGCTATCTTCAATCATCTCGACCAATTTGACCTTTTCTTGGCGTCTTTGATAAGGTCTGGTCCAAACAAACTTCTTTCTCCCACACCATTCCATAGCAAAGGGGTGGTACACTTTCTTCCGTATAGAAACTCAAATGGTGCCATCCCAATACTAGATTGGTATTTGTTGTTGTAAGAGAACTCTGCGTAAGCGGACTTTCATCCCAACTTGCTCCATAGTCTAGGGCACATGCCTCAACATGTCTTCAAGAATTTGATTAGTCCTTTCTGTTTGTCCATCAGTTTGAGGATGAAAGCAGTCTGAATTCCAACCTCGTTCCTAGAGATTCATGAAGTGTCTCCAAAAGTGAGAAGTGAACTGAGTTCCTCTATCGGACACAATACTCTTAGGTACCGTGGAGGCATACAATTCTGCTCATGTAGATTTTGGCTAACTTTGCCTTGGTATAAGTTGTCTTTACGGGTATAAAATGAGCCACTTTAGTTAGGCGATCTACTATTACCCATATGGAATCATACCCTGACCTGGTCCTTGGTAATCCGGTAATGAAATCCATACCAATATTTTCCCACTTCCATTCAGGAATAGGCATTGGTTGAAGCAATCCTGCTGGTTTCTGATGCTCCGCTTTCACTCTACTACATACATCACACAAAGCAATGTGTTCGGCGATGTCCCTTTTGAGATTGTTCCACCAAAATCTTTCTTTCATATCCATGTACATTTTGGTGTTTCCCGGGTGAATAGAATATGGAGAGTTATGGGCTTCTTGCAGAATCAGTTTCCGCATTTCCGGATCTTGTGGAACACAAATACGTTTCTCGTGCCATAAAGTACCTTGTTCGTCCATATGGAAACTTTTAGCTTTCCCTTGGCTAATCCTTTCCTTAATCTCTTCGATTTCTTTATCCGTCTTTTGGGCTTCTTTAATCTTATCCAACAGAGTGGGTTGAACATCCAAAGACATGAGATGTCCTTCTGGCACAATCTCCAACCTGAGTTCCTTGAATTGCTTACACAAATCATCAGGCAATTCACCTTTGGTAAGACCATTTACAAACGCCTTACGACTTAGAGCATCTGCTACTACATTTGCTTTACCGGGGTGGTATTGCAAATTTAAGTCATAATCCTTGATAAGTTCTAGCCATCTTCTTTGTCTCATATTGATCTCCTTCTGTGTGAAGATATATTTCAAACTCTTATGGTCGGTGAATACTTCACAACGTTTTCCCAAAAGGTAATGTCTCCATGTTTTGAGTGCATGGACAACAGCGGCTAACTCTAAATCATGAGTAGGATAATTTACTTCATGAGTTTTGAGTTGTCTCGAGGCATAAGCCACAACTTTTCCGCCTTGCATAAGTACGGCTCCTAATCCTTGATGAGAAGCATCACAATACACTTGGAAATCCTTTTCCAAATCTGGTAGGCACAGAACTGGTGCTGACACAAGTCTCTTCTTTAATTCTTGAAAGCTGAGTTCACATCCTTCAGACCAAGCAAATTTCTTATCTTTCTTTAACAATTCCGTCATTGGTTTAGCAACCTTAGAAAAATTTTCAATGAACCTTCTGTAATAACCTGCTAAACCAAGGAAACTACGAACCTCTTTTACATTCTTAGGAGATTCCCATTCTGTCACAGCCGAAACTTTAGCAGGATCAACTGCTACACCATCCTTTGTCATAACATGACCAAGAAATCCAACTTCCTCTAACCAAAACTCACACTTGCTGAATTTGGCATAAAGTTTATGTTCCCTTAGTTTCTCAAGTATCAAGCGTAGATGTCTTTCATGTTCTTCCTTGCTCTTGGAGTAGACTAAGATGTCATCGATGAAAACGACAACAAACTTGTCGAGAAATTCCATGAACACTTTGTTCATCATATTCATGAAGTATGCTGGAGCGTTGGTTAAACCAAAAGGCATCACTGGTACTCATACAATCCATACCTTGTGGTAAATGCTGTTTTAGGTATGTCTTGCTCTCTTATCTTGAGTTGAAAATAGCTTTGACCGAAGGTCAATCTTTGAGAACACACAAGCTCCTTCTAGCTGATCAAACAAGTCATTGATTCTTGGCAAAGGATATTTGTTCTTGATGGTTACCTCGTTTAGAGAACGGTAATCTATGCATAGTCTTTGAGTTCTATCTCTCTTCTCTAACAAAACTGGAGCTCCCAAGATGAAGAACTTGGCTGGATGAATCCTTTCTGCAATTGTTCTCCAAGTTGTTTCTTGAGTTCCTTAAGTTCGTCAACTGACATTTTATAAGGCCTTTTTGCCCTTGGTCCAGAACCTGGTACCAATTCTATTATAAATTCCACATCTCTATCTGGTGGCATTCCTGGTAATTCTTCCGGGAACACATCCGGATACTCACACACAATTGGCACCATGTCCATGCTAACCCCCTTAAGAGAATTTAGCTTACTCCCTTTTGATTTAAATTTGGACTTAAATGTTATCCTCTTACCTGCAGGGTTAGGAGTGAAATTGTGCGATTTGCACAATCTAGTACTCCCTCATACTTAGCCATCCAATCCATTCCAAAAATTACATCCAATCCTTGGGAATTTAGGATTATTAGGTTTACTGGAAACTTATGTTTTCCGATCTCTATGACTAGATCCCGGCATCCAAGACTCACTATCATATCCCCTCCCGGAGAGCTAACTTTTATCGGACACCCAATGTTTTCAGATGCAAACCCATTTCTTTCGACAAATGCTTTAGATATGAATGAATGAGATGCACCAGTGTCAAAGAGTACAAATGCTGAGATGGAATTGAGTCTGAACTTACCAAAGAACGCATCGTGTTCTTCATAGACTTCCTCCACATTGATGTGGTTAACCTGTCCTTTCCGAAAAGGATTGGGTTTGTTAGGTCCTTCAACGTTCTTCTCGTGGCACTCATTAGCATAATGCCCCGACTTCTTGCATTTGAAGCATTCAACCCGACTGTTGTCCTTCTTAGGTTGACTTCCACTTCCACTTCCACTTCCACTATGGTGGCTCTTATATCCACTCTTGTGGTTCTTGTATTATCATTGTCATGACTGCGATGATGCTTGTTGTCATGACGGTTGTGGTTGTGGTGCTTGTTAAACTTCCCATGCTTGTGGGATCCTGAGCTGACACTATCATCATAGTGAGATCGTTTATGATACGATCCCGAGCTATGCTTGTCGGAGTGTTTCCTCTTTCTACTCTCAACTTGCTTCATTTTATTTTCCACAATAACAGCCTTGTCACACAGCGACTGATAAGTTGGAACATATGCCATGCATACCGCAGATTTAGCTCATCATTCAAGCCGTCTAGAAACTTTTCCTTCCTGATGGCAGCGTTGTCATCCTCATCCGGTGCATAGCGCGCCAGATTGTTGAACTCTTCGATGTATTCAGCCACGCTGTGGTGACGCTGTTTCAGGTTGTGAAATTCCTTCTTTTTCAGGCTCATCATACCTGGTGAGATATGAGTGGTATGAAATCCATCTTCAAAGATAGCCCAAGTTACCTCATCAATAGGCGTGGTAATCTGGAAGTTGTCCCACCATGCGTGGCTGGTCCTTCCAATGATGTGCCGCAAACCTGACCTTTTCAAAGATCTCTGCATCCTACGGTCACCAAGTCTTTGTTCACAGAACGTAGCCAATCATTGGCCACCATGGGATCAGTCGTTCCCGAAAACTTAGCTGGCCTTAGACGCAGAAATCTGGTGAGCATATCAAAACCTGGAGGGTTGTTGTTGTTGTTGGGATTGGGGTTGTTGTTGTTGTTCTGGTTCTGGATGAACGTCGTCATCATTTGCATAAGCTGTGTTTGCGCATTCATCATTTGTTGCATTTCCGGGGTAATGTTGGGGTTGGGGTTGGTGTTTGCGCGACGGGGAGGCATCTGTGGTTTATTCATATAGAGATAAGAATGAGATACCCTTACATGATTTATGCACAATACATTACACAAGCAAACACATAGCAAGCAACACTAGGATAAAAGCTAAACAACAAGATAACAAAAAGTCTCAAAGTGGCAAGCCATCCACATGTCGGATGGTCCAACAATAAGTTCATAAATAACAAGTGAGGTAAATAAAGATAACTGAGTAGTCAAATCTACTCGTCGGCATCAATCTCCTCCTCGACAAAGGTAAGACCTGCGTTCTCCATTGCAGTCTTGTTCTCCTCGATGGTAGTGGTCAAAGAGTCGATCTTGGCCTTGAGAGTCCTCTTCTAGGAACGAAGCCTCTCAATCACTGTCTGCCTTGCTCTAACTCAAGTCCTTGACTGCAGTTCTCGGTCATATCACAAATCCTCTTGTTCCTATCCCGACACGCTTCTCTTGACTCTTGAACTTACGGTCTTGGGTCTCGAACTTCGTCTCCATCTCCTTGACTATCTCGTCCTGCTGCGCGAAGAGCTTGTCCTTCTCGCGAAGCTGCACCTGGAGCTCGTCATTACTAAGCATGACGTTGGTCCTATCGGTATCCACGTGCCTAATAAGAGTCTCTAAGTCCTGGAGGTACAGCGTATCGGCTCATTTGTGACCCTTGAGTCGCCCTCAAAGTCAATGGACTCTCCGTCATCATCTCGCCTTCCGGCGTGGAAGTGAGTGCCTCTAACCTGTCGGGAGTGACGCCCTAATCGCCCTATCAGATCCTGCATGACAACCTCCATGCCTCTCTCCTCACATCGCGGCATAAGCTTGAAGACGATGGCCTCGAGTAGGCTCTGCTCAAGGCCCCGCTGGTTCACCTTGAAGCCCAAAGGTCCTTCCTCTCAAACTTGGTGAGTGGGTGCACCGTAATGATAGGAAGAGGGAGATCGAGTAAAGTAGTAAGCTCTACGATACGAGGACCAAAACGGGTACTGAACTCCTCAACAGTTTGATGGCAATAGGCATCTATTTATAAGATTGAGAAAGTTAGAACAACACAATTTAAGGTAAACAAGACAAACATTCAAACACATTCTTGGAACACAAGTCATGCATACATAAATCTATTACATCAACCAAGGTTCAAACTTATTTAAGGTCTTATTTTGGAAAATAAGGTGATAGGTGGTGGTCAACTAACGGGCGCTTACAATCCTATCTCATTGGATCTGTGGCTAACACAATGTTCCTAGTGGCAATCACCCTATCTTGTTCACATGCTTCTATCACTAAGTCTATAATATCTCCTCTTAAAGATTGGTTGGTGACTTCCAACTCTTGGGTATGTTCCTTCTCTTCTAAGTCTTTTGGAGGTTGAGCATCCTGCACTTGACTCTAGCACCGAGTTCTTTGATAGTCTTCCAAGCTGCTTCTTTGCTGACTCAAAGAATGTGGTGTGCATAAAAGTGTTGGTGTACATGCAGTTTTTTCTTTGTGGTTGTCTTCCTTGTTCTTGTACAAGTGAAGTTTCACCCACCAATATTCCACTCCATCCTCCATTCTTTGGAAAGCCCTTGTACACATTTGCACCATGTACTCCCATGGTTTCCATGAGGTCCTTGAGAATCTTGGGAAACTCAGTCTCACACTCCAAGGTCATGGTCATGAGTGGTCCTTTCTTCACGGCTTGGACGGAGTTCATCTACAAATAGAGATGAGAAGGAGAAGATTAGAAAAGTTTACGAGAAGAATAGACAAGTGTAGAAGAAGTAAAATTTTCCTTAGTGGTTTCCAATCCTAGGGTCATAATCCCACAGGCAACACAAAGGTTCGATACCATCTGTAAGATCCCTCCTTATTAAAGGAAAAGATCCCTGTGATTGCAATGCTAGTCCCTGGATCATTGCTAGCATCCACAGTTTAAGATGAAGTATACAGATACAAAGGTCGTTTATTATAGTCATTCCGAGATAAAACATAGTCTTTATAACTCATGGCCAAAGGCCTAGTACAAGAGTTTATGGAATATGTAAATAAACATAAGTCTTCATCTTCATGTGCCACAGGCAAGCATGTTGAGTGTAGACTCATGACTCCTATTCATCATCGAGTAACTGCAACATCATAAGTTACATACAGAGGGTCAATACTTTGGAATAGTATTGGCAAGGGATACCTTAGTATATATTTAAGTGGACTATAATACTATATGCATTTGGCTGGTGGAGCTTAGGCTTGCATTGCTCAAAATAGATTTTTCCTTAACTTTTGAAAACACTAAGTTTTTGCTTGACAAAGTCCATCCCAAGGTATCTACCAATCAAAGATCAAGATCCACTGTGGCATCTACCAATCAAAGACTGAAGATCCTTTAACCCTTGTTCACCCACAAGTTTTATTTAGAAATTGGAGTGATGAGATTCTTGAAGTTTCCATGTCTTGATGCTCAAATTGTCCTTTACTGGGACATGGCTAAGTACTTAGGTTTTACACTGCAGAGGTGGTGCACTTTCCCACAAGCCTTGGTTTCCCAAGACATGATCCTTCAAGCCTTTCCTTAGTCAAATGGACGCTCCAACCTATCAACCCATCTACCACCCACTGTCCAAGAGACTAAGTTCCAGATCCTAAGATCATGGCAGAGCCCATATTACCATGTGGTTGCACTTGAAGCTTCTCAAC
Organism: Avena insularis; assembly: GCA_023614405.1. NCBI lineage: Eukaryota > Viridiplantae > Streptophyta > Magnoliopsida > Poales > Poaceae > Avena > Avena insularis. The sequence continues at coordinate 526,195 of JAJUPC010000198.1, read as the reverse complement.
ATTTGACAACTCAAATCTCTTTGTTCCTGGTGGCCATCCACAAGTGAGATACACAAGGTTCACCAGTACTTCGGCCTTGTGTAACCACTCAACATAACCCAATCTTTCCATTCCACCCAGGTGATTCATTAACTTAGTTGTTTTGTTAAATAAAAACAAGTCCTTAGACTTAGAATATTTTTCCATAGTGTGAATATATAAACCACCCTTGTTTTCTAGTAGCTAGGCTAAGCATGGCATGGCAACTTGTCCTTAGGGAATTTCCTAGCAATTCTAGCATTCTATTCTAAATAGGATTTCCCTTCATTAGTTGACAAAAGTAGCATGCAAGTCCTAACAAAATATATCTAATGCAAGTATAAAATATAGGTAGGGAATATTCATGAAGATATCACTTGCCTTGGTAGTGTGGAGAGTAGCACTTGTCACAATCACAATCACTAGCAAAATCTACACACAAAGTTGTAGCATACAATTACACACATATATATACAAACAAAAGTATTATGAATGCATGCATGCATGAATCTACCAAGTGATGATTTTTGAAAACTTCAACCAAACAAGTGCATGAATACAGAAACTAAACTAGTCACAAAGTAGCCAAGACAACTTAAATAACCCTAAAACAAAATACTAAACTAAATCTATACTTAAAATGGCCTCAAACATGTCTCTGCATTTTAAGCTAATCAAATGGTTACTATTTGCTAAACAAAAAGGATAGGCAGAAAGGTCTTGTTTTTCTGAATCCAACGGTATAAAGTTTGCAAAATTCCAACGTGGGGTTCAAAAGATATAGGCAATTGAATTCTGGATCAAAATCTGTTTTAAATTCTATTTTCAGATCTTAAACTAGCCACGCGTCATGTTTTTATTCGTCCGTACCGGTTCGCACTGGATCGAGCTCCACAGCCGTAGGATCTAAATGAAATCTGGCGGCTCAGATCGCGTACCGCTTCGGGGTTAAGTGATCTATCGTAGGCGTTCGATCCAGATCTAACGGCTACTACTGCCTGGCCACAGATGGGCGGCGCTGCGCGGTGGCTACCGGTGGCGGAACTGTCGGTCGACGACGTTGCCGATGCAGGCGAGGGAGAAGGAGGAGTAGCTCACCGGGCTCGGAGGTCACGGCGAAGCTTGTCGCATTTCGCGTTGGTCAAGGGGCGCCGGCACGGCTGTGATTGCTCACCGGAGTTCGTGGCGGCGTCGGGGCCGGGTGGTCGTCGGGACGTCGGTGTGAATCACCCCAAGGCAAGATAATGACACGGTTAGGTTCACAGTCAAGGCAGAAGTCGTGTGCGTGAACTAGAAGGCGATGATAATTGCCCCACTAGAGTTCGCCGGAGTTCAGTGCGCGTGGCGACTAGTCGATGATGTTGCCGGAGCTACGGTCCATGCGAGAGCAAACGGAATGTGTTAAAAAGCGCGAGGATTCACTGAATCAGTTTGCAAGAACGAGAGGCAGAGGGGAGCTCTGGACTCACCGGAATTCGCCGGCGCGGTCGTCGGAGACGGCGGGGTTTCAGAGAGCAATACACGCAGCCTGGTGGCGCTCTGGGTTCGGGGTTTGAGGGAGAAGAGAGAGGGAACAGAGGGGGTTCTTATAGCCTGGTCACGAGCGAGAATCACTCGGCCAATAACTCGAATTGACACCGCGAATTTAAACACGTAAACGCCGCGTTGATTTGGGGATGAACGGTCGTGCGGGTGGAGACGACGGTGACGTGGAGAAGGCCCGCTCGGGCCGAGGAGCGCGAGTGCAGTGTGGGTCGGCTTGTCGGCCGTCTGTCATGGGCTCGCGTGAGAGAAGTAAAATGGAGATCCCGGTGGGCTTGTTTGGGCTTCATCATTTCTTGGGCCAGCTGCGGCCTTTTTCTTTTCTTTAAGCTTTTTCTTTTTCTAATTTTATTTTCTGGATAGAATTTGATATGAATTCAAATCCTTTTGAATTCAAACTTCTTTGGGGATTTTTGCAGGGTTCTGTGGGTTCAAAAATGAGTCAGATGACCATGTGGTTACTAGCAAGGCTTGGTCAAGCTTGGGTCTTTGAAATAAACAGAGACTTTGTCTCTTTGTCTCTAGTTGCAAATATTTGGAATAGGGTTTTAGAAAATATTTCTAAATTGAAGTCTTGGGTTTAAAAGCTACTCCTAATCTTTCCAACCATGGAGGCAAGCAAACAAGTACCTAAGCATTCAAATCTCAAAGGGTGATGGCCAATTGAGATAAAATGCCCACATGAAATCATAGCTCAAACTTCTGTCTCCAAATGATTTTTGAGAAAAACCCTATATGAATGAATGATGCAAGAATGATATGAATGAGTTTTGAAACATGATTTTTAGGGATGTTACAATGACTCTTGTTGTTGTTAGTAAAAAGAGCACACATGCAATGACACTGGTGGATCCATAGGTGGATTGGGAAAAGAACACACATGCAATGACACTGGTGGATCCATATATGGTATGTGAAAAGAATACACATGCAATGACTCTGGTTGTTGTTAGTAAAAAGAACACACATGCAATGACACTAGTAGATCCATAGGTGGATTGTGAAAAGAGCACACATGCAATGACACTAGTGGATCCATATGTGGTATGTGAAAAGAACACACATTTCAATGACTCGGGTTGTTGTTAGTAAAAAGAACACACATGCAATGACACTGGTGGATCCATGTGTGGTCTCTGAAGAGAACACACATGCAATGACACTGGTGGATCCATATGTGGTATGTGAAAAGAACACACATGCAATGACTCCAGTTGTTGTTAGTAAAAAGAACACACATGCAATGACATTGGTGGATCCATATGTGGTATGTGAAAAGAACACACATGAAATGACTCTGGTTGTTGTTAGTGGAAAGAACACACATGCAATGACACTGTTGGATCCATGTGTGTTCTCTGAAGAGAACACACATTTCAATGAATCTGGTTGTTGTTAGTAAAAATAACACACATCCAATGACACTGGTGGATCCATGTGTGGTCTCTAAAGAAAACACACATGCAATGACTCTGGTTGTTGTTACTAAAAAGAGCACACATCCAATGACACTGGTGGATCCATAGGTGGATTGTGAAAAGAACACACATGCAATGACACTGGTGGATCCATATGTGGTATGTGAAAAGAACACACATTTCAATGACTCTGGTTGTTGTTAGGAAAAAGAACACACATGCAATGACACTAGTGGATCCATGTGTGGTCTCTAAAGAGAACACACATGCAATTACTCTGGTTGTTGTTACTAAAAAGAACACGCATGCAATGACACTGGTGGATCCATAGGTGGATTGTGAAAAGAGCACGCATGCAATGACACTAGTGGATCCATATGTGGTATGTGAAAAGACCACACATTTCAATGACTCTGGTTATTGTTATTAAAAAGAACAGACATGCAATGACAGTGGTGGATCCATGTGTGGTCTCTGAAGAGAACACACATGCAATGACTCTAGTTCTTGTTAGTAAAAAGAACACACATGCAATGACACTGGTGGATCCATATATGGTCTGTGAAGAGAACGCACATTTCAATGACACTGGTGGATCCATATGTGGTATTTGAAAAGAACACACATGAAATGACTGCAGTTGTTGTTAGTAAAAAGAACACACATGCAATGACACTAGTAGATCCATATGTCGTATGTGAAAAGAACACACATGAAATGACTCTGGTTGTTGTTAGTGAAAAGAACACACATGCAATGACACTGGTGGATCCATGTGTGGTCTCTGAAGAGAACACTCATTTCAATGACTCTGGTTGTTGTTAGTAACAAGAACACACATGCAATGACACTGGTGGATCCATAGGTGGATTGTGAAAAGAGCACACATGCAATGACACTGGTGGATCCATATGTGGTATGTGAAAAGAACACACATGCAATGGCTCTCGTTGTTGTTATTAAAAAGAACACACATGCAATGACACTGGTGGATCCATGTGTGGTGTCTAACTTGAACACACATGCAATGACTCTTGTTGTTGTTAGTAAAAAGAGCACACATGCAATGACACTGGTGGATCCATAGGTGGATTGGGAAAAGAACACACATGCAATGACACTGGTGGATCCATATATGGTATGTGAAAAGAATACACATGCAATGACTCTGGTTGTTGTTAGTAAAAAGAACACACATGCAATGACACTGGTAGATCCATAGGTGGATTGTGAAAAGAGCACACATGCAATGACACTAGTGGATCCATATGTGGTATGTGAAAAGAACACACATTTGAATGACTCGGGTTATTGTTAGTAAAAAGAACACACATGCAATGACATCAGGATCCATGTGGTCTCTGAAGAGAACACACATGCAATGACACTGGTGGATCCATATGTGGTATGTGAAAAGAACACACATGCAATGACTCCAGTTGTTGTTAGTAAAAAGAACACACATGCAATGACATTGGTGGATCCATATGTGGTATGTGAAAAGAACACACATGAAATGACTCTGGTTGTTGTTAGTGGAAAGAACACACATGCAATGACACTGGTGGATCCATGTGTGGTCTCTGAAGAGAACACACATTTCAATGAATCTGGTTGTTGTTAGTAAAAATAACACACATGCAATGACACTGGTGGATCCATGTGTGGTCTCTAAAGAAAACACACATGCAATGACTCTGGTTGTTGTTACTAAAAAGAGCACACATCCAATGACACTGGTGGATCCATAGGTGGATTGTGAAAAGAACACACATGCAATGACACTGGTGGATCCATATGAGCTATGTGAAAAGAACACACATTTCAATGACTCGGGTTGTTGTTAGTAAAAAGAACACACATGCAATGACACTGGTGGATCCATGTGTGGTCTCTGAAGAGAACACACATGCAATGACACTGGTGGATCCATATGTGGTATGTGAAAAGAACACACATGCAATGACTCCAGTTGTTGTTAGTAAAAAGAACACACATGCAATGACATTGGTGGATCCATATGTGGTATGTGAAAAGAACACACATGAAATGACTCTGGTTGTTGTTAGTGGAAAGAACACACATGCAATGACCCTGGTGGATCCATGTGTGGTCTCTGAAGAGAACACACATTTCAATGAATCTGGTTGTTGTTAGTAAAAATAACACACATGCAATGACACTGGTGGATCCATGTGTGGTCTCTAAAGAAAACACACATGCAATGACTCTGGTTGTTGTTACTAAAAAGAGCACACATCCAATGACACTGGTGGATCCATAGGTGGATTGTGAAAAGAACACACATGCAATGAGACTGGTGGATCCATATGTGGTATGTGAAAAGAACACATATTTCAATGACTCTGGTTGTTGTTAGGAAAAAGAACACACATGCAATGACACTAGTGGATCCATGTGTGGTCTCTAAAGAGAACACACATGCAATGACTCTGGTTGTTGTTACTAAAAAGAACACACATGCAATGACACTGGTGGATCCATAGGTGGATTGTGAAAAGAGCACACATGCAATGACACTAGTGGATCCATATGTGGTATGTGAAAAGACCACACATTTCAATGACTCTGGTTATTGTTATTAAAAAGAACACACATGCAATGACACTGGTGGATCCATGTGTGGTCTCTGAAGAGAACACACATGCAATGACTCTAGTTCTTGTTAGTAAAAAGAACACACATGAAATGACACTGGTGGATCCATATATGGTCTCTGAAGAGAACACACATTTCAATGACACTGGTGGATCCATATGTGGTATTTGAAAAGAACACACATGAAATGACTCCAGTTGTTGTTACTAAAAAGAACACACATGCAATGACACTAGTAGATCCATATGTGGTATGTGAAAAGAACACACATGAAATGACTCTGGTTGTTGTTAGTGAAAAGAACACACATGCAATGACACTAGTAGATCCATAGGTGGATTGTGAAAAGAGCACACATGCAATGACACTAGTGGATCCATATGTGGTATGTGAAAAGAACACACATTTCAATGACTCGGGTTGTTGTTAGTAAAAAGAACACACATGCAATGACACTGGTGGATCCATGTGTGGTCTCTGAAGAGAACACACATGCAATGACACTGGTGGATCCATATGTGGTATGTGAAAAGAACACACATGCAATGACTCCAGTTGTTGTTAGTAAAAAGAACACACATGCAATGACATTGGTGGATCCATATGTGGTATGTGAAAAGAACACACATGAAATGACTCTGGTTGTTGTTAGTGGAAAGAACACACATGCAATGACACTGTTGGATCCATGTGTGTTCTCTGAAGAGAACACACATTTCAATGAATCTGGTTGTTGTTAGTAAAAATAACACACATCCAATGACACTGGTGGATCCATGTGTGGTCTCTAAAGAAAACACACATGCAATGACTCTGGTTGTTGTTACTAAAAAGAGCACACATCCAATGACACTGGTGGATCCATAGGTGGATTGTGAAAAGAACACACATGCAATGACACTGGTGGATCCATATGTGGTATGTGAAAAGAACACACATTTCAATGACTCGGTTGTTGTTAGGGAAAAGAACACACATGCAATGACACTAGTGGATCCATGTGTGGTATCTAAACAGAACACAAATGCAATTACTCTGGTTGTTGTTACTAAAAAGAACACTCATGCAATGACACTGGTGGATCCATAGGTGGATTGTGAAAAGAGCACGCATGCAATGACACTAGTGGATCCATATGTGGTATGTGAAAAGACCACACATTTCAATGACTCTGGTTATTGTTATTAAAAAGAACAGACATGCAATGACAGTGGTGGATCCATGTGTGGTCTCTGAAGAGAACACACATGCAATCACTCTAGTTCTTGTTAGTAAAAATAACACACATGCAATGACACAGGTGGATCCATATGTGGTCTGTGAAGAGAACACATTTCAATGACACTTTGGTGGATCCATATGTGGTATTTGAAAAGAACACACATGAAATGACTGCAGGTTGTTGTTAGTAAAAGAACACACATGCAATGACACTAGTAGATCCATATGTGTATGTGAAAAGAACACACTTGAATTGCCTCTGGTGGTTGTTAGTGATAAGTACACACATGCAATGACACTGGTGGATCCATGTGTGGTCTCTGAAGAGAACACTCATTTCAATGACTCTGGTTGTTGTTAGTAACAAGAACACACATGCAATGACACTGGTGGATCCATAGGTGGATTGTGAAAAGAGCACACATGCAATGACACTGGTGGATCCATATGTGGTATGTGAAAAGAACACACATGCAATGGCTCTCGTTGTTGTTATTAAAAAGTACACCCATGCAATGACACTGGTGGATCCATGTGTGGTCTCTAAAGAGAACACACATGCAATGACTCTTGTTGTTGTTAGTAAAAAGAGCACACATGCAATGACACTGTGGATCCATAGGTGGATTGGGAAAAGAACACACATGCAATGACACTGTGGATCCATATATGGTATGTGAAAAGAATACACATGCAATGACTCGTTGTTGTTAGTAAAAGATCACACATGCAATGACACTGCTGGATCCATAGGTGGATTGTGAAAAGAGCACACATGCAATGACACTAGTGGATCCATATGTGGTATGTGAAAAGAACACACATTTGAATGACTCGGGTTGTTGTTAGTAAAAAGAACACACATGCAATGAAACTGGTGGATCCATGTGTGGTCTCTGAAGAGAACACACATGCAATGACACTGGTGGATCCATATGTGGTATGTGAAAAGAACACACATGCAATGACTCCAGTTGTTAGTCAAAAGAACACACATGCAATAACATTGGTGGATCCATATGTGGTGTGTGAAAAGAAGACACATGAAATGACTCACGGTTGTTGTTAGTGGAAAGAACACACATGCAATGACATGGTGGATCCATGTGTGGTCTCTGAAGAACACACATTTCAATGAATCTGGTTGTTGTTAGTAAAAATAACACACATGCAATGACACTGGTGGATCCATGTGTGGTCTCTAAAGAAAACACACATGCAATGACTCTGGTTGTTGTTACTAAAAAGAGCACACATCCAATGACACTGGTGGATCCGTAGGTGGATTGTGAAAAGAACACACATGCAATGACACTGGTGGATCCATATGTGCTATGTGAAAAGAACACACATGCAATGACTCTGGTTGTTGTTAGTAAAAAGATCACACATGCAATAACACTGGTGGACCCATGTGTGGTCTCTAAAGAGAACACATGCAATGTACACTAGTGGATCCATATGTGGTATGTGAAAAGAACACACATGCAATGACTCCAGTTGTTGTTAGTAAAAAGAACACACATGCAATGACATTGGTGGATCCATATGTGGTATGTGAAAAGAACACACATGAAATGACTCTGGTTGTTGTTAGTGGAAAGAACACACATGCAATGACACTGGTGGATCCATGTGTGGTCTCTGAAGAGAACACACATTTCAATGAATCTGGTTGTTGTTAGTAAAAATAACACACATGCAATGACACTGGTGGATCCATGTGTGGTCTCTAAAGAAAACACACATGCAATGACTCTGGTTGTTGTTACTAAAAAGAGCACACATCCAATGACACTGGTGGATCCATAGGTGGATTGTGAAAAGAACACACATGCAATGAGACTGGTGGATCCATATGTGGTATGTGAAAAGAACACATATTTCAATGACTCTGGTTGTTGTTAGGAAAAAGAACACACATGCAATGACACTAGTGGATCCATGTGTGGTCTCTAAAGAGAACACACATGCAATGACTCTGGTTGTTGTTACTAAAAAGAACACTCAGGCAAGGACACTCTTGGATCCATAGGTTGATTGTGCAAAGACCACACATGCAATGACACTAGTGGATCCATATGTGGTATGTGAAAAGACCACACATTTCAATGACTCGGTTATTGTTATTAAAAGAACACACATGCAATGACATCAGTGGATCCATGTGTGGTCTCTGAAGAGAACACACATGCAATGACTCTAGTTCTTGTTAGTAAAAAGAACACACATGCAATGACACTGGTGGATCCATATATGGTCTCTGAAGAGAACACACATTTCAATGACACTGGTGGATCCATATGTGGTATTTGAAAAGAACACACATGAAATGACTCCAGTTGTTGTTACTAAAAAGAACACACATGCAATGACACTAGTAGATCCATATGTGGTATGTGAAAAGAACACACATGAAATGACTCTGGTTGTTGTTAGTGAAAAGAACACACATGCAATGACACTGGTGGATCCATGTGTGGTCTCTGAAGAGAACACACATTTCAATGACTCTGGTTGTTGTTAGTAACAAGAACACACATGCAATGACACTGGTGGATCCATAGGTGGATTGTGAAAAGAGCACACATGTAATGACACTGGTGGATCCATATGTGGTATGTGAAAAGAACACACATGCAATGGCTCTCGTTGTTGTTATTAAAAAGAACACACATGCAATGACTCTGGTGGATCCATGTGTGGTATCTAAAGAGAACACACATGCAATGACTCTTGTTGTTGTTAGTAAAAAGAGCACACATGCAATGACACTGGTGGATCCATAGGTGGATTGGGAAAAGAACACACATGCAATGACACTGGTGGATCCATATATGGTATGTGAAAAGAATACACATGCAATGACTCTGGTTGTTGTTAGTAAAAAGAACACACATGCAATGACACTGGTAGATCCATAGGTGGATTGTGAAAAGAGCACACATGCAATGACACTAGTGGATCCATATGTGGTATGTGAAAAGAACACACATTTCAATGACTCGGGTTGTTGTTAGTAAAAAGAACATACATGCAATGACACTGGTGGATCCATGTGTGGTCTCTGAAGAGAACACACATGCAATGACACTGGTGGATCCATATGTGGTATGTGAAAAGAACACACATGCAATGACTCCAGTTGTTGTTAGTAAAAAGAACACACATGCAATAACATTGGTGGATCCATATGTGGTATGTGAAAAGAACACACATGAAATGACTGTGGTTATTGTTAGCGGAAAGAACACACATGCAATGACACTGGTGGATCCATGTGTGGTCTCTGAAGAGAACACACATTTCAATGAATCTGGTTGTTTTTAGTAAAAATAACACACATGCAATGACACTGGTGGATCCATGTGTGGTCTCTAAAGAAAACACACTTTCATTTACTGGGGTTGTTGTTACTAAAAAGAGCACACATCCAATGACACTGGTGGATCCATAGGTGGATTGTGAAAAGAACACACATGCAATGACACTGGTGGATCCATATGTGGTATGTGAAAAGAACACACATTTCAATGACTCTGGTTGTTGTTAGGAAAAAGAACACACATGCAATGACACTAGTGGATCCATGTGTGGTCTCTAAAGAGAACACACATGCAATGACTCTGGTTGTTGTTACTAAAAAGAACACACATGCAATGACACTGGTGGATCCATAGGTGGATTGTGAAAAGAGCACACATGCAATGACACTAGTGGATCCATATGTGGTATGTGAAAAGAACACACATTTCAATGACTCTGGTTATTGTTAGTAAAAAGAACACACATGCAATGACACTGGTAGATCCATGTGTGGTCTCTGAAGAGAACACACATGCAATGACTCTAGTTCTTGTTAGTAAAAAGAACACACATGCAATGACTCTGGTGGATCCATATATGGTCTCTGAAGAGAACACACATTTCAATGACACTGGTGGATCCATATGTGGTATTTGAAAAGAACACACATGAAATGACTCCAGTTGTTGTTAGTAAAAAGAACACACATGCATTGACACTAGTAGATCCATATGTGGTATGTGAAAAGAACACACATGAAATGACTCTGGTTGTTGTTAGTGAAAAGAACACACATGCAATGACACTGGTGGATCCATGTGTGGTCTCTGAAGAGAACACACATTTCAATGACTCTGGTTGTTGTTAGTAACAAGAACACACATGCAATGACACTGGTGGATCCATAGGTGGATTGTGAAAAGAGCACACATGCAATGACACTGGTGGATCCTTATGTGGTATGTGAAAACAACACACATGCAATGGCTCTCGTTGTTGTTATTAAAAAGAACACACATGCAATGACACTGGTGGATCCATGTGTGGTCTCTAAAGAGAACACACATGCCATGACTCTTGTTGTTGTTAGTAAAAAGAGCACACATGGAATGACACTGGTGGATCCATAGGTGGATTGGGAAAAGAACACACATGCAATGACACTGGTGGATCCATATATGGTATGTGAAAAGAACACACATGCAATGACTCTGGTTGTTGTTAGTAAAAAGAACACACATGCAATGACACTGGTAGATCCATAGGTGGATTGTGAAAAGAGCACACATGCAATGACACTAGTGGATCCTATGCGGTATGTGAAAAGAACACACATTTCAATGACTCTAGTTGTTGTTAGTAAAAAGAACACACATGCAATGACACTGGTGGATCCATGTGTGGTCTCTGAAGAGAACACACATGCAATGACACTGGTGGATCCATATGTGGTATGTGAAAAGAACACACATGCAATGACTCCAGTTGTTGTTAGTAAAAAGAACACACATGCAATAACATTGGTGGATCCATATGTGGTATGTGAAAAGAACACACATTAAATGAATGATGTTAGTGTTACCGGAAAGAACACACATGCAATGACCAGTGGATCCATGTGTGGTCTCTGAAGAGAACACACATTTCAATGACTCTGGTTGTTGTTAGTAAAAATAACACACATGCAATGACACTGGTGGATCCATGTGTGGTCTCTAAAGAAAACACACATGCAATGACTCTGGTTGTTGTTACTAAAAAGAGCACACATCCAATGACACTGGTGGATCCATAGGTGGATTGTGAAAAGAACACACATGCAATGACACTGGTGGATCCATATGTGGTATGTGAAAAGAACACACATTTCAATGACTCTGGTTGTTGTTAGGAAAAAGAACACACATGCAATGACACTAGTGGATCCATGTGTGGTCTCTAAAGAGAACACACATGCAATGAATCTGGTTGTTGTTACTAAAAAGAACACACATGCAATGACACTGGTGGGTCCATAGGTGGATTGTGAAAAGAGCACACATGCAATGACACTAGTGGATCCATATGTGGTATGTGAAAAGAACACACATTTCAATGACTCTGGTTATTGTGAGTAAAAAGAACACACATGCAATGAGACTGGTGGATCCATGTGTGGTCTCTAAAGAGAACACACATGCCATGACTCTTGTTGTTGTTAGTAAAAAGAGCACACATGCAATGACACTGGTGGATCCATAGGTGGTTTGGGAAAAGAACACACATGCAATGACACTGGTGGATCCATATATGGTATGTGAAAAGAATACACATGCAATGACTCTGGTTGTTGTTAGTAAAAAGAACACACATGCAATGACACTGGTAGATCCATAGGTGGATTGTGAAAAGAGCACACATGCAATGACACTAGTGGATCCTATGCGGTATGTGAAAAGAACACACATTTCAATGACTCTAGTTGTTGTTAGTAAAAAGAACACACATGCAATGACACTGGTGGATCCATGTGTGGTCTCTGAAGAGAACACACATGCAATGACACTGGTGGATCCATATGTGGTATGTGAAAAGAACACACATGCAATGACTCCAGTTGTTGTTAGTAAAAAGAACACACATGCAATGACATTGGTGGATCCATATGTGGTATGTGAAAAGAACACACATGAAATGACTCTGGTTGTTGTTAGTGGAAAGACCACACATGCAATGACACTGGTGGATCCATGTGTCGTCTCTGAAGAGAACACACATTTCAATGACTCTGGTTGTTGTTAGTAAAAATAACACACATGCAATGACACTGGTGGATCCATGTGTGGTCTCTAAAGAAAACACACATGCAATGACTCTGGTTGTTGTTACTAAAAAGAGCACACATCCAATGACACTGGTGGATCCATAGGTGGATTGTGAAAAGAACACACATGCAATGACACTGGTGGATCCATATGTGGTATGTGAAAAGAACACACATTTCAATGACTCTGGTTGTTGTTAGGAAAAAGAACACACATGCAATGACACTAGTGGATCCATGTGTGGTCTCTAAAGAGAACACACATGCAATGACTGGTTGTTGTTACTAAAAGAACACACATGCAATGACACTGGTGGGTCCATAGGTGGATTGTGAAAGAGCACACATGCAATGACACTAGTGGATCCATCTGTGGTATGCGAAAAGAACACACATTTCAATGACTGGGTTATTGTGAGTAAAAGAACACACATGCCATGACACTGGTGGATCCATGTGTGGTCTGAAGAGAACACACATGCAATGACTCTAGTTCTTGTTAGTAAAAAGAACACACATGCAATGACACTGGTGGATCCATATATGGTCTCTGAAGAGAACACACATTTCAATGACACTGGTGGATCCATATGTGGTATTTGAAAAGAACACACATGAAATGACTCCAGTTGTTGTTAGTAAAAAGAACACACATGCAATGACACTAGTAGATCCATATGTGGTATGTGAAAAGAACACACTTGAAATGACTCTGGTTGTTCTTAGTGAAAAAAACACACATGCAATGACACTAGTGGATCCATGTGTGGTCTCTGAAGAGAACACACATTTCAATGACTCTGGTTGTTAGTAACAAGAACACACATGCAATGACACTGGTGGATCCATAGGTGGATTGTGAAATGAGCACACATGCAATGACACTGGTGGATCCATATGTGGTATGTGAAAAGAACACACATTTCAATGACTCTGGTTGTTGTTGGTAAAAATAACACACATGCAATGACATCAGGATCCATGTGTGGTCTGAAGAGAACACACATGCAATGACTCTAGTTCTTGTTAGTAAAAAGAACACACATGCAATGACACTGGTGGATCCATATATGGTCTCTGAAGAGAACACACCTTTCAATGACACTGGTGGATCCATATGTGGTATTTGAAAAGAACACACATGAAATGACTCCAGTTGTTGTTAGTAAAAAGAACACACATGCAATGACACTAGTAGATCCATATGTGGTATGTGAAAAGAACACACATGAAATGACTCTGGTTGTTGTTAGTGAAAAGAACACACATGCAATGACACTGGTGGATCCATGTGTGGTCTCTGAAGAGAACACACATTTCAATGACTCTGGTTGTTGTTAGTAACAAGAACACACATGCAATGACACTGGTGGATCCATAGGTGGATTGTGAAAAGAGCACACATGCAATGACACTGGTGGATCCATATGTGGTATGTGAAAAGAACACACATTTCAATGACTCTAGTTGTTGTTAGTAAAAAGAACACACATGCAATGACACTGGTGGATCCATGTGTGGTCTCTGAAGAGAACACACATGCAATGACTCTAGTTCTTGTTAGTAAAAAGAACACACATGCAATGACACTGGTGGATCCATATATGGTCTCTGAAGAGAACACACATTTCAATGACACTGGTGGATCCATATGTGGTATTTGAAAAGAACACACATGAAATGACTCCAGTTGTTGTTAGTAAAAAGAACACACATGCAATGACACTAGTAGATCCATATGTGGTATGTGAAAAGAACACACATGAAATGACTCTGGTTGTTGTTAGTGAAAAGAACACACATGCAATGACACTGGTGGATCCATGTGTGGTCTCTGAAGAGAACACACATTTCAATGACTCTGGTTGTTGTTAGTAACAAGAACACACATGCAATGACACTGGTGGATCCATAGGTGGATTGTGAAAAGAGCACACATGCAATGACACTGGTGGATCCATATGTGGTATGTGAAAAGAACACACATGCAATGGCTCTCGTTGTTGTTATTAAAAGAACACACATGCAATGACATCATTGGATCCATGTGTGGTCTCTAAAGAGAACACACATGCAATGACTCTTGTTGTTGTTAGTAAAAAGATCACACATGCAATGACACTGGTGGATCCATAGGTGGATTGGGAAAAGAGGACACATGCAATGACACTGGTGGATCCATATATGGTATGTGAAAAGAACACACATGCAATGACTCTGGTTGTTGTTAGTAAAAAGAACACACATGAAATGACACTGGTAGATCCATAGGTGGATTGTGAAAAGAGCACACATGCAATGACACTAGTGGATCCTATGTGGTATGTGAAAAGAACACACATTTCAATGACTCTGGTTGTTGTTAGTAAAAGAACACACATGCAATGACATCAGGTGGATCCATGTGTGGTCTCTGAAGAACACACATGCAATGACACTGGTGGATCCATATGTGGTATGTGAAAAGAACACACATGCAATGACTCCAGTTGTTGTTAGTAAAAAGAACACACATGCAATGACATTGGTGGATCCATATGTGGTGTGTGAAAAGAACACACATGAAATGACTCGGTTGTTGTTAGTGGAAAGAACACATGCAATGACACTTGGTGGATCCATGTGTGGTGAAAGAGAACACACATTTCAATGACTCTGGTTGTTGTTAGTAAAAATAACACACACGCAATGACACTGGTGGATCCATGTGTGGTCTCTAAAGAAAACACACATGCAATGACTCTGGTTGTTGTTACTAAAAAGAGCACACATCCAATGACACTGGTGGATCCATAGGTGGATTGTGAAAAGAACACACATGCAATGACACTGGTGGATCCATATGTGGTATGTGAAAAGAACACACATTTCAATGACTCTGGTTGTTGTTAGGAAAAAGAACGCACATGCAATGACACTAGTGGATCCATGTGTGGTCTCTAAAGAGAACACACATGCAATGACTCAGGTTGTTGTTACTAAAAAGAACACACATGCAATGACACTGGTGGATCCATAGGTGGATTGTGAAAAGAGCACACATGCAATGACACTAGTGGATCCATATGTGGTATGTGAAAAGAACACACATTTCAATGACTCTGGTTATTGTTATTAAAAAGAACACACATGCAATGACACTGGTGGATCCATGTGTGGTCTCTGAAGAGAACACACATGCAATGACTCAGGTTCTTGTTAGTAAAAAGAACACACATGCAATGACACTGGTGGATCCATATATGGTCTCTGAAGAGAACACACATTTCAATGACACTGGTGGATCCATATGTGGTATTTGAAAAGAACACACATGAAATGACCCTAGTTGTTGTTAGTAAAAAGAACACACATGCAATGACACTAGTAGATCCATATGTGGTATGTGAAAAGAACACACATGCAATGACACTGGTGGATCAATGTGTGGTCTCTGAAGAGAACACACATTTCAATGACTCTGGTTGTTGTTAGTAACAAGAACACACATGCAATGACACTGGTGGATCCATAGGTGGATTGTGAAAAGAGCACACATGCAATGACACTGGTGGATCCATATGTGGTATGTGAAAAGAACACACATGCAATGGCTCTCGTTGTTGTTATTAAAAAGAACACACATGCAATGACACTGGTGGATCCATGTGTGGTCTCTAAAGAGAACACACATGCAATGACGCTTGTTGTTGTTAGTAAAAAGAGCACACATGCAATGACACTTGTGGATCCATAGGTGGATTGGGAAAAGAACACACATGCAATGACACTGGTGGATCCATATATGGTATGTGAAAAGAACACACATGCAATGACTCTGGTTGTTGTTAGTAAAAAGAACACACATGCAATGACACTGGTAGATCCATAGGTGGATTGTGAAAAGAGCACACATGCAAGGACACTAGTGGATCCTATGCGGTATGTGAAAAGAACACACATTTCAATGACTCTAGTTGTTGTTAGTAAAAAGAACACACATGCAATGACACTGGTGGATCCATGTGTGGTCTCTGAAGAGAACACACATGCAATGACACTGGTGGATCCATATGTGGTATGTGAAAAGAACAAACATGCAATGACTCCAGTTGTTGTTAGTAAAAAGAACACAGATGCAATGACATTGGTGGATCCATATGTGGTATGTGAAAAGAACACACATGAAATGACTCTGGTTGTTGTTAGTGGAAAGAACACACATGCAATGACACTGGTGGATCCATGTGTCGTCTCTGAAGAGAACACACATTTCAATGACTCTGGTTGTTGTTAGTAAAAATAACACACATGCAATGACACTGGTGGATCCATGTGTGGTCTCTAAAGAAAACACACATGCAATGACTCTGGTTGTTGTTACTAAAAAGAGCACACATCCAATGACACTGGTGGATCCATAGGTGGATTGTGAAAAGAACACACATGCAATGACACTGGTGGATCCATATGTGGTATGTGAAAAGAACAAACATTTCAATGACTCTGGTTGTTGTTAGGAAAAAGAACACACATGCAATGACACTAGTGGATCCATGTGTGGTCTCTAAAGAGAACACACATGCAGTGACTCTGGTTGTTGTTACTAAAAAGAACACACATGCAATGACACTGGTGGGTCCATAGGTGGATTGTGAAAAGAGCACACATGCAATGACACTAGTGGATCCATATGTGGTATGTGAAAAGAACACACATTTCAATGACTCTGGTTATTGTGAGTAAAAAGAACACGCATGCAATGACACTGGTGGATCCATGTGTGGTCTCTGAAGAGAACACACATGCAATGACTCTAGTTCTTGTTAGTAAAAAGAACAGACATGCAATGACACTGGTGGATCCATATATGGTCTCTGAAGAGAACACACATTTCAATGACACTGGTGGATCCATATGTGGTATTTGAAAAGAACACACATGAAATGACTCCAGTTGTTGTTAGTAAAAAGAACACACATGCAATGACACTAGTAGATCCATATGTGGTATGTGAAAAGAACACACTTGAAATGACTCTGGTTGTTGTTAGTGAAAAGAACACACATGCAATGACACTAGTGGATCCATGTGTGGTCTCTGAAGAGAACACACATTTCAATAACTCTAGTTGTTGTTAGTAACAAGAACACACATGCAATGACACTGGTGGATCCATAGGTGGATTGTGAAAAGAGCACACATGCAATGACACTGGTGGATCCATATGTGGTATGTGAAAAGAACACACATTTCAATGACTCTGGTTGTTAGTAAAAGAACACACATGCAATGACACTGGTGGATCCATGTGTGGTCTCTGAAGAGAACACACATACAATGACTCTAGTTCTTGTTAGTAAAAAGAACACACATGCAATGACACTGGTGGATCCATATATGGTCTCTGAAGAGAAGACACATTTCAATGACACTGGTGGATCCATATGTGGTATTTGAAAAGAACACACATGAAATGACTCCAGTTGTTGTTAGTAAAAAGAACACACATGCAATGACACTAGTAGATCCATATGTGGTATGTGAAAAGAACACACATGAAATGACTCAGGTTGTTGTTAGTGAAAAGAACACACATGCAATGACACTGGTGGATCCATGTGTGGTCTCTGAAGAGAACACACATTTCAATGACTCTGGTTGTTGATATTAACAAGAACACACATGCAATGACACTGGTGGATCCATAGGTGGATTGTGAAAAGAGCACACATGCAATGACACTGGTGGATCCATATGTGGTATGTGAAAAGAACACACATGCAATGGCTCTCGTTGTTGTTATTAAAAAGAACACACATGCAATGACACTGGTGGATCCATGTGTGGTCTCTAAGGAGAACACACATGCAATCTTGTTGTTGTTAGTAAAAAGAGCACACATGCAATGACACTGGTGGATCCATAGGTGGATTGGGAAAAGAACACACATGCAATGACACTGGTGGATCCATATATGGTATGTGAAAAGAACACACATGCAATGACTCTGGTTGTTGTTAGTAAAAAGAACACACATGCAATGACACTGGTAGATCCATAGGTGGATTGTGAAAAGAGCACACATGCAATGACACTAGTGGATCCTATGCGGTATGTGAAAAGAACACACATTTCAATGACTCTAGTTGTTGTTAGTAAAAAGAACACACATGCAATGACACTGGTGGATCCATGTGTGGTCTCTGAAGAGAACACACATGCAATGACACTGGTGGATCCATATGTGGTATGTGAAAAGAACAAACATGCAATGACTCCAGTTGTTGTTAGTAAAAAGAACACACATGCAATGACATTGGTGGATCCATATGTGGTATGTGAAAAGAACACACATGAAATGACTCTGGTTGTTGTTAGTGGAAAGAACACACATGCAATGACACTGGTGGATCCATGTGTCGTCTCTGAAGAGAACACACATTTCAATGACTCTGGTTGTTGTTAGTAAAAATAACACACATGCAATGACACTGGTGGATCCATGTGTGGTCTCTAAAGAAAACACACATGCAATGACTCTGGTTGTTGTTACTAAAAAGAGCACACATCCAATGACACTGGTGGATCCATAGGTGGATTGTGAAAAGAACACACATGCAATGACACTGGTGGATCCATATGTGGTATGTGAAAAGAACACACATTTCAATGACTCTGGTTGTTGTTAGGAAAAAGAACACACATGCAATGACACTAGTGGATCCATGTGTGGTCTCTAAAGAGAACACACATGCAATGACTCTAGTTGTTGTTACTAAAAAGAACACACATGCAATGACACTGGTGGGTCCATAGGTGGATTGTGAAAAGAGCACACATGCAATGACACTAGTGGATCCATATGTGGTATGTGAAAAGAACACACATTTCAATGACTCTGGTTATTGTGAGTAAAAAGAACACACATGCAATGACACTGGTGGATCCATGTGTGGTCTCTGAAGAGAACACACATGCAATGACTCTAGTTGTTGTCAGTTAAAATAACACACATGCAATGACACTGGTGGATCCATATATGGTCTCTGAAGAGAACACACATTTCAATGACACTGGTGGATCCATATGTGGTATTTGAAAAGAACACACATGAAATGACTCCAGTTGTTGTTAGTAAAAAGAACACACATGCAATGACACTAGTAGATCCATATGTGGTATGTGAAAAGAACACACTTGAAATGACTCTGGTTGTTGTTAGTGAAAAGAACACACATGCAATGACACTAGTGGATCCATGTGTGGTCTCTGAAGAGAACACACATTTCAATGACTCTGGTTGTTGTTAGTAACAAGAACACACATGCAATGACACTGGTGGATCCATAGGTGGATTGTGAAAAGAGCACACATGCAATGACACTGGTGGATCCATATGTGGTATGTGAAAAGAACACACATTTCAATGACTCTGGTTGTTGTTAGTAAAAAGAACACACATGCAATGACACTGGTGGATCCATGTGTGGTCTCTGAAGAGAACACACATGCAATGACTCTAGTTCTTGTTAGTAAAAAGAACACACATGCAATGACACTGGTGGATCCATATATGGTCTCTGAAGAGAACACACATTTCAATGACACTGGTGGATCCATATGTGGTATTTGAAAAAAACACACATGAAATGACTCCAGTTGTTGTTAGTAAAAAGAACACACATGCAATGACACTAGTAGATCCATATGTGGTATGTGAAAGAACACACATGAAATGACTCTGGTTGTTGTTAGTGAAAAGAACACACATGCAATGACACTGGTGGATCCATGTGTGGTCTCTGAAGAGAACACACATTTCAATGACTCTTGTTGTTGTTAGTAACAAGAACACACATGCAATGACACTGGTGGATCCATAGGTGGATTGTGAAAAGAGCACACATGCAATGACACTGGTGGATCCATATGTGGTATGTGAAAAGAACACACATGCAATGGCTCTCGTTGTTGTTATTAAAAAGAACACACATGCAATGACACTGGTGGATCCATGTGTGGTCTCTAAGGAGAACACACATGCAATCTTGTTGTTGTTAGTAAAAAGAGCACACATGCAATGACACTGGTGGATCCATAGGTGGATTGGGAAAATAACACACATGCAATGACACTGGTGGATCCATATATGGTATGTGAAAAGAACACACATGCAATGACTCTGGTTGTTGTTAGTAAAAAGAACACACATGAAATGACACTGGTAGATCCATAGGTGGATTGTGAAAAGAGCACACATGCAATGACACTAGTGGATACTATGTGGTATGTGAAAAGAACACACATTTCAATGACTCTGGTTGTTGTTAGTAAAAAGAACACACATGCAATGACACTGGTGGATCCATGTGTCGTCTCTGAAGAGAACACACATGCAATGACACTGGTGGATCCATATGTGGTATGTGAAAAGAACACACATGCAATGTAACATCCCTAAAAATCATGTTTCAAAACTCATTCATATCATTCTTGCATCATTCATTCATATAGGGTTTTTCTCAAAAATCATTTGGAGACAGAAGTTTGAGCTATGATTTCATGTGGGCATTTTATCTCAATTGGCCATCACCCTTTGAGATTTGAATGCTTAGGTACTTGTTTGCTTGCCTCCATGATTGGAAAGATTAGGAGTAGCATTTAAACCCAAGATTCCAATTTAGAAATATTTTCTAAACCCTATTCCAAATTTTTGCAAAGAGACAAAATCTCTGTTTATTTCAAAGACCCAAGCTTGACCAAGCCTTGCAAGGTGACCACATGGTTATTTGACTGCATTTGAACCCACAAGAACCCTGCAAAAATCCCCAAAGAAGTTTGAATTCAAAAGGATTTGAATTCATATCAAATTCATTCCAGAAAATGAAATTAGAAAAAGAAAAAGGCTAAGGAAAAGAAAGGCCGGCCGGCGAATCCTGGCAAAGCAGATCCAGCCAGCAAGCCCACCGGGATCTTCCTTTTTCTTCTCTCACCTTGAAACACAGACCTTGACAGCCCGACCCCACTGCACTCCGCGCTCCTCGTGACAGTGGGCCTTCTCACGTCACCGTCGTCTCCACCCTTACGACCGGTCATCCCCAAATCAACGCAGGCGTTTTAATTAATGACGGCGTCAATTGATTTATTGGACGAGTGATTCTCTTCGTGACCAGGCTATAAGACCCCCTCTGTCTCCTCTCTCTTCACTCAAACCCACCCAGGCGCCGCCACCAGTGCAGTATTGCTCTCTGAAACCCCGCGTCTCTCGGCGGCCGGCGGAATTCGGTGAGTCGAGCTCCCTCGCCTCTCGTTTTGCAAACTGAATCGGTGAATCCTGCGCTTCTTTTAACACATTTCGTTTGCTCGCATGGACCGTAGCTCCGCAACATCGCCTATTAATCGCCACCGGCGTCTGCCACGAACTCGGCGAACTCTAGTGGTAAGTCCAGACCGCCCAGCGCCTCCTAGTTCATGCTCACTACCGCCTTGACCTGCGAACCTAACCGTGTCCTCGACTTGCCTTGGGGTGATCCGGCGGCGTCCCGGCGACCACCCGACCTTTAAGCGCCGCCGCGAACTCCGGTGAGAATCGCGGTGTGAGCGCCCTTGACCAACCGCCAAATGACGAGCTTCGCGTGACTTCCGAGCCGGTGAGCTACTCCTCGATCTTCCTTACTCTGCATCATCGGCAACGTCGTTGACCGATTCACGCCACGGTATACATGTAGCGCCGCCCATCTGTGGCGGCGGCGACCGTTAGATCTGGATCAAACGCCACGATAGATCACTTAAACCCGGCGATGCAGCGATCTGAGCCGCACCTGCCCTTTAGATCCTACGGCTGTGGAGCTCGATCCAGCGAACGATGCAGGCGAATAAGAAATAAGGCAGCGTGGCTAGGTTATATCTGAGAATAGGATTTAAAACCAGAAATTTGATCCAAATTCAAATGCCTATATCTTTTGAATGCCATGTTGGAATTTTGCAAACTTTATACCGTTGGATTCAGAAAAACAAGACCTTTCTGCCTATCCTTTTTGTTTAGCATATAGTAACCATTAGATGTGCTAAAATTGCAGAGACTTGTTTGAGGCCATTTTAAGTATAGATTTAGTTTAGTATTTTTGTTTTAGGGTTATTTAAGTTGTCTTGGATATATTTGTGACTTGTTTAGATTCTGTAAACATGCACTTGCTTGGTTGAAGTTTTCAAAAATCATCACTTGGTAGATTCATGCATGCATGCATTCATAATACTTTTGTTTGTATATATTTGTGTGTAATTGTATGCTACAACTTTGTGTGTAGATTTTGCTAGTGATTGTGATTGTGACGAGTGCTACTCTCCACACTACCAAGGCAAGTGATATCATCATGAATATTCCATTCCTATATTTTTATATATGCATTAGTGTTATTTTTCTAAGTATAGGACTTGCATGGTTTTTAGCTAAGTACAAGCTATGCTTTGGGAAAACCTATTAGAATAAACCTTAGTGAAAATTTCCTAAGTCCAAATTCCTATTACTATCATGCTTAGCCTAGCTACTAGAAAACAAGGGTGGTTTATATATTCACTATGGAAAAATTTCTAAGTCTAAGGACTTATGTTTTTGTAAAATAAAACAACTAAGTTAATGAACCACCTGGGTGGAATGGAAGGAATGGCTTATGTTGAGTGGTTCACAAGGCCATGGGACTTGGCTTGTGTATCTCACTTGTGGATGGCCACCCAGGAAACAAAGAGATTTGAGATGTCAAATGTTGAAAAGCTTCAAGTGCAACCACTTGGCATTATGGGCTCTGCCATGATCTTAGGATCTGGAACTTAGTCTTTTGGACAGTGGGTGGTAGATGGGATGATAGGTTGGAGCAACGTCCATTTGACTAAGGAAAAGCTCTTGAAGGATCATCCTTGGGAAACCAAGGCTTGTGGGGAAAGTGCACCACCTCTGCAGTGTAAAACCTAAGTACTTAGCCATGTCCACAGTAAAGGACAATTTGAGCATCAAGACATGGAAACTTCAAGAATCTCATCACTCCAATTTCTAAATAAAACTTGAGGGTGAACAAAGGGATAAAAGGATCTTCATCATGGATTGCTAGATGCCACAGTGGATCTAGAGTCTTTGTTGATAGATACCTTGGGTGTTTTTGCCAAGAAAGGATCTTCTATCTTTGAATTGTAGATGCCTTGAGAGGATCTTCAGTCTTGATGGATAGAAGTCTTGATTGGTTTTTGTCAACAAGTTTTAGTATTTTCAAAAAGTTAAGGAAAAATCTATTTTGAGCAATGCAAGCCTAAGCTCCACCAGCCAAATGCATATAGCCTTATAATCCACTTAAAATATATTAAAGTATCACTTGCCAATACTATTCCAAAGTATTGACCCTTGTGGATGTAACTTATGATGTTGCAGGTTACTCTGATGATGATTAGGTGTCATGAGTCTACACTCAACATGCTTGCCTGTGGCACATGAAGATGAAGACTTATGTTTATTTACTTATTCCATAAACTCTTGTACTAGGCCTTTGGCCATGAGTTGTAAAGACTATGTTTTATCTGGAATGACTGTAATAAGCGACCTTTGTATCTGTGTACTTCATCTTAAGCTGTGGATGCTAGCAATGATCCGAGGACTAGCATTGCAATCACAGGATCTTTTCCTTTAATAAGGAGGGATCTTACAGATGGTATCGAGCCTTGTGTTGCTGTAGGATTATGACCCTAGGATTGGAAACCACTAAGGAAAATTTTAACTTCTTCTACACTTGTCTATTCTTCTCGTAAACTTTTCTAATCTTCTCCTTCTCATCTCTATTTGTAGATGAACTCCGTCAGCAAGCTAGTGAAGAAAGGACCACTCATGACCATGACCTTGGAGTGTGGCCAGGTTTCCCAAGATTCTCAAGGACCTCATGGAAACCATGGGAGTACATGGTGCAGCGGTGTACAAAGGCTTTCCCGTGATGGAGGATGGAGTGGAGTATTGGTGGGTGCAACTTCACTTGTACAAGAACAAGGAAGACAACCACAAAGAAAAAGGCTTCTGCATGTACACCAACACTTTTATGCACACCACATTCTTTGAGTCAGCAAAAGAAGCAGCTTGGAAGACTATCAAGGAACTAAGTGCTAGAGTCAAGTGCAGGATGCTCAACCTCCAAAAGACTTAGAAAGAGAAGGAACATACCCAAAAGTTGGAAGTCACCAACAAATCCTTAAGAGGAGATATTATAGACTTAGTGATAGAAGCATGTGAACAAGATAGGGTGATTGCCACTAGGAACATTGTGTTAGCCACGGATCCAATGAGATAGGATTGTAAGCGCGCCGTTAGTTGACCACCTATCACCTTATTTTCCAAAATAAGACCTTAAATAAGTTTGAACCTTGGTTGATGTAATGAATTTATGTATGCATGACTTGTGTGATTTTGTGTTCCATGGTTATGCTTGAATGTTTGACTTGTTAAATTTAAAATTGTGTTGTTCTAACTTTTCAATCTTATAAATAGATGCCTATTGCCATCAGCACTGTTGAGGAGTTCCAGGCTACCCGTTTTGGTCCTCGTATCGTAGAGCTTACTACTTTACTTGATCTCCCTCTTCCTATCATTCTGCACCCGCTCACCAAGTTTGAGAGGAAGGACCTTTGGGGCTTCAAGGTGAACCAGCCAGGGCCTTGAGCGGAGCCTACTACGGAGGCCATCGTCTTCAAGCTTATGCGATGACGGGAGAGAGGCATGGAGGTTGTCATGCAGGATTTGATAGGACGATTGTTAGGCGTCACTCCGACGAGTTAGAGGCACTCACTTCCACGCCGGAAGGCGTGATGATGACGGAGAGTCCATTGACTTTGAGGACGACTCGAGGTCACAATGAGCCGTACGCCTGTACCTCCGGGACTTAGAGACTCTTATTAGGCACGTGGATACCGATGGGACCAACGTCATGCTTAGTAATGACGAGCTCAGTGCAACTTGCGAGAAGGACAAGCTCTTCACGCAGGGCGAGATAGTCAAGGAGATGGAGGCAAGGTTTGAGACCCAAGACCGTAAGTTCAAGAGTCAAGAAGCGTGTCCAGGATAGGAACAAGAGGATTCGTGATATGACCGAGGCTGCAGTCCAAGGACTTCGAGTTAGAAGCAGCAGACGGTGATTGAGAGGCCGTTCCGGAAGAGGGCTCTCAAGGCCAAGATCGACTCTTTGACCACTACCATCGAGGAGAACAAGACCACAATGGAGAACGCAGGTTTTACCTTTGTCGAGGAGGAGATTGATGCCGACGAGTAGATTTGACTACTCAGTTATCTTTATTTTTTCCGCACTTGTTTTATGAACTTATTGTTGGACCATCCGACATGTGGATGGCTTGCCACTTTGAGACTTTTTGTTATCTTGTTGTTTAGCTTTTATCCTAGTGTTGCTTGCTATGTGTTTGCTTGTGTAATGTATTGTGCATAAATCATGTAAGGGTATCTCATTCTTATCTCTATATGAATAAACCACAGATGCCTCCCCATCGCGCAAACACCAACCCCAACCCCAACCCCAACATTACCCCGGAAATGCAACAAATGATGAATGCGCAAACACATCTTATGCAAATGATGACGACGTTCATCCAGAACCAGAACAACAACAACAACAACCCCAATCCCAACAACAACAACAACAACAATAACAACAACCTCCGGGTTTTGATATGCTCACCAGATTTCTGCGTCTAAGGCCAGCTAAGTTTTCGAACGACCGATCCCATGGTGGCCAATGATTGGCTCGTTACGTGAACAAAGACTTAGTGACCGTGGGATCCAGATCTGAAAAGGTCAGGTTTGCAGCACATCTGTTGGAAGGACCAGCCGCCGCATGGTGGGACAACTTCCAGATTACCACGCCTATTGATGAGGTAACGTGGGCTATCTTTGAAGATGGATTTCGTACCACTCATATCTCACCAGGTATGATGAGCCTGAAAAAGAAGGAATTTCACAACCTGAAACAGCGCCACCACAGCGTGGCTGAATACATCGAAGAGTTCAACAATCTGGCGCTATGCCGGATGAGGTTGACAACGATGCCAAAAGGAAGGAAAAGTTTATAGAAGGCTTGAATGATGAGCTAAATCTGCGGTATGCATGGCATATGTTCCAACTTATCGATCATCGTGTGACAAAGGCATTATTGTGGAGAATAAAATGAAGCAAGTCGAGAGTAAGAAGAGGAAACACTCCGACAAGCACAGCTCGGGATCATCTCATAAACGATCTCACCATGATGATAGTGTCAGCTCAGGATCCCACAAACATGAGAAGTTTAACAAACACCACCATCACAACCGTCATGACAACAAGCATCATCGCAGTCATGAAAATGATAAGTACAAGAACCACAAGAGTGGATATAAGAGCCACCACAGTGGAAGTCAGCCTAAGACGGACATCAGCCAGGTCGAATGCTAGAAGTGCAAGAAGCTGGGGCATTATGCTAATAAGTGCCCTGAAAAGAAAGTTGAAGGACCTAACAAGCCAAATCCTTTTCAGAAAGGACAGGTTAACCACATCAATGTGGAGGAGGTCTTTGAAGAGCCCGATCTTTATTCTTTGGTAAGTTCAGACTCAATTCCATCTCAGCATTTGTACTCTTTGACCTTTGGTGCATCTCATTCATTCATATCTAAAGCATTTGTCGAAAGAAATGAACTACCGGTAGAAACCATTGGGTGTCCTATAAGAGTAAGTTCTCTGGTGGAGAAATGATAGTAAACTCAGGATGCCATGACCTAGTCATAGAGTTTGGAAAATATAAGTTTCGATGAACCTAATAATCCTAAATTCCCAAGGATTGGATGTGATTTTGGGAATGGATTGGATGACTAAGTATAAGGGAGTACTAGATTGTGCAAATCATACAGTTTCCTCACAACTCACGAAGGTAAGAGGATAATATTCAAGTCTAACTTTAAATCAAAAGGGAGTAAGCTAAATTCTCTTAAGGGGTTAGCATGGACGGTGTGCCAATTGTGTGTGAGTATCCGGATGTGTTCGGAAGAGTTACAGAATGCCACCAGATAGAGATGTGGAGTTTATAATAGAATTGGTACGAGGATCCGGGCCAAGAGCAAAGACCTTATAAAATGTCGGTTGTGACGAACTTAAGGAACTCAAGAAACAACTTGGAGAACAATTGCGAGAAAGGATTCATCCGGCCAAGTTCTTCATCTTGGGGAGCTCCGGTTTGTTCAGAGAAAAGAGATAGAACTCAAAGACTATGCATAGATTACCGTTCTCTCAACGAGGTAACCATCAAGAACAAATATCCTTTGCCAAGAATCAATGACTTGTTTGATCAGCTAGAAGGAGCTTGTGTGTTCTCAAAGATTGATCTTCGGTGGGCTATTTTCAACTCAAGATAAGAGATCAAGAAATAACTAAACCAGAATTTACCACTATGTATGGATTGTATGAGTACACTTTTATTCCTTTTGGATTAACCAACGCTCAAGCATAATTCATGAATATGATGAATAAAGTGTTCATGGAATTTCTCGACAAGTTTGTTGTCGTTTTCATCGATGACATCTTAGTCTACTCCAAGAGCAAGGAAGAACATGAAAGACATCTACGCTTGATACTTGAGAAACTAAGGGAACATAAACTTTATGCCAAGTTCAGCAAGTGTGAGTTTTGGTTAGAGGAAGTTGGATTTCTTGGTCATGTTATGACAAAGGATGGTGTAGATTGATCTGCTAAAGTTTCAGCCGTAATGAATGGGAATCTCCTAAGAATGTAAAAGAGGTTCGTAGTTTCCTTGGTTTAGCGAGGTTACTAGAAGATTCATTGAAAATTTTTCTAAGGTTGCTAAACCAATGACGGAATTGTTAAAGAAAGATAAGAAATTTTCTTGGTGCGAAGGATGTGAACTCAGCTTTCAAGAACTAAAGAAGAGACTTGTGTCGACACCGATTCTGTGCTTACAGTTGGAAAAGGATTTCGGTATATTGTGATGCTTCATCAAGGATTAGGCCGTACTTATGCAAGGCGGAAAAGTTGTGGCTTATGCCTCGAGACAACTCAAAACTCATGAAGTAAATTATCCTACTCATGATTTAGAGTTAGTCATTGTTATCCATGCACTCAAAACATGGAGACATTACCTTTTGGGAAAAGCGTTGTGAAGTATTCACCGATCATAAAAGCTTGAAATATATCTTCACCGGAAGGAAATCAATATGAGACAAAGAAGATGGCTAGAACTTATCAAGGATTATGACTTAAATTTGCAATACCACCGGTAAAGCAAATGTAGTAGCAGATGCTCTAAGTCGTGGCGTTTGTAAATGGTCTTACCAAGGTGAATTGCACGATGATTTGTGTAAGCAATTCAAGGAACTCAGGTTGGAGATTGTGCGGAAGGACATCTCATGTCTTTGGATGTTCAACCCACTCTGTTGGATAAGATTAAAGAAGCCCAAAAGACGGATAAAGAAATCGAAGAGATTAAGGAAAGGATTAGCCAAGGGAAAGCTAAAAGTTTCCATGTGGACGAACAAGGTACTTTATGGCACGAAAGCGTATTTGTGTTCCACAAGATCCGAATGCGGAAACTGATTTTACAAGAAGCCCATAACTCTCCGTATTCTATTCACGGAAACACCAAAATGTACATGGATATGAAAGAAAGATTTTGGTGGAACAATCTCAAAGAGACATCGCGAACACATTGCCTTGTGTGGCGTGTAGTAGAGTGAAAGCGGCATCAGAAACCAGCAGGTTTGCTTCAACCAATGCCTATTCCTAAATGGAAGTGGGAAAATATTGGTATGGACTTCATTACCGGATTACCAAAGACCAGGTCAGGGTATGATTCCATATGGGTAATAGTAGATCGCCTAACTAAAGTGGCTCATTTTATACCCGTGAAGACAACTTATACCAGTGCAAAGTTAGCCAAAATCTACATGAGCAGAATTGTATGCCTCCACGGTGTACCTAAGAGTATTGTGTGCGATAGAGGAACTCAGTTCACTTCTCACTTTTGGAGCGACTTCATGAATCTTTAGGAACGAGGTTGGAATTCAGCACCTTTTCATCCTCAAACTGATGGACAAACAGAAAGGACTAATCAAATTCTTGAAGACATGTTGAGGGCATGTGCCCTGGACTATGGAGCAAGTTGGGATGAAAGTCTGCCTTACGCAGAGTTCTCTTACAACAACAGTCACCAATCTAGTATTGGGATGGCACCATTTGAGTTTCTATACGGAAGAGAGTGTACCACCCCATTGCTATGGAATGGTGTGGGAGAAAGAAGTTTGTTTGGACCAGACCTTATCAAAGACGCCGAAGAAAAGGTCAAATTGGTTAGACATTGAAGATAGCACAGTCTCGACAGAAAAGCTACGCAGATGCTAAGCGTAGAGAAGTCACTTACGAAGTTGGGGATAGAGCTTATCTTAGAGTATCACCACTTCGTGGAGTAAAAAGATTTGGAGTCAAAGGAAAGTTAGCACCAAGATATGTGGGACCATTCAACATTTTAAGTCGCAAGGAGAAGCTGCATATGAAATCGAGCCGACATCTTTACTAGCAGTCCATAATGTTTTTCATGTGAGCCAGCTCAAGAAATGTCACCCAGAAATGGAAGAAACATCTTTGAAAGATACCATATCTTTGGAAGAAGTTCAACTAGAAAGTGATCTCACCTATGAAGAAAAGCCTGTCAAGATACTTGAGACCACAGAAAGAGTCACGAGAACAAAGACTATCAAGTTTTGCAAAGTACAATGGAATCATCATTCCGAAGAAGAAGCAACATGGGAAAGAGAAGATGATCTTCGGAAAGACCACCCTCACCTATTTGCTAGCCAATCCGAATCTCGAGGGAGATTCATTTTAAGGGTTAGATTTGTAACATCCCTAAAATCATGTTTCAAAACTCATTCATATCATTCTTGCATCATTCATTCATATAGGGTTTTCTCAAAAATCATTTGGAGCAGTTTGAGCTATGATTTCATGTGGGCATTTTATCTCAATTGGCCATCACCCTTTGAGATTTGAATGCTTAGGTACTTGTTTGCTTGCCTCCATGATTGGAAAGATTAGGAGTAGCATTTAAACCCAAGATTCCAATTTAGAAATATTTTCTAAACCCTATTCCAAATTTTTGCAAAGAGACAAAATCTCTGTTTATTTCAAAGACCCAAGCTTGACCAAGCCTTGCAAGGTGACCACATGGTTATTTGACTGCATTTGAACCCACAAGAACCCTGCAAAAATCCCCAAAGAAGTTTGAATTCAAAAGGATTTGAATTCATATCAAATTCATTCCAGAAAATGAAATTAGAAAAAGAAAAAGGCTAAGGAAAAGAAAAGGGCCGAGCGGCCAGAATCTGGCCCAGCAGCAGATCCAGCCCAGCAAGCCCACCCGGGATCTTCCTTTTTCTTCTCTCACGCGCGAGCACACGCAGACAGCCGCTGACAGCCCGACCCCACCTGCACTCCGCGCTCCTCGCTGACAGGCGGGCCTTCTCCACGTCACCGTCGTCTCCACCCGCACGACCCGTTCATCCCCAAATCAACGCGGGCGTTTCTGTGTTTAATTCGCGACGTCAATTCGATTTATTGGACGAGTGATTCTCGCTCGTGACCAGGCTATAAGAACCCCCTCTGTCTCCTCTCTCTTCTCACTCAAACCCCGAACCCAGAGCGCCACCAGGCTGCGAGTATTGCTCTCTGAAACCCCGCCGTCTCCGACGACCGCGCCGGCGAATTCCGGTGAGTCCAGAGCTCCCCTCTGCCTCTCGTTTTTGCAAACTGAATCAGTGAATCCCTGCGCTTCTTTTAACACATTCCGTTTGCTCTCGCATGGACCGTAGCTCCGGCAACATCATCGACTAGTCGCCACCGACGTCTGCACGAACTCCGGCGAACTCTAGTGGTAAGTCCAGACCGCCCCGCGCCTCCTAGTTCATGCTCACTACTTCGCCTTGACCCTGTGAACCTAACCGTGTCCTCGACTTGCCTTGGGGTGATCCACAGCGACGTCCCCGACGACCACCCGACGCACCCGACGCCGCCGCGAACTCCGGTGAGGAATCGCAGCCGTGACAGAGCGCCCCTTGACCAACCGCCGTCTGACGAAGCTTGACCCGTGAGCCCGGTGAGCTACTCCTCGATCTTCCTTACTCTGCATCATCGGCAGCGTCGTTGACCGACGGTTCGCCAGCGGTAGCCACTAGCGCCGCCCATCTGTGGCAGCGGCGTGCGTTAGATCTGGATCGAGCGCCTCGATAGATCACTTAAACCAAGCGATGCAGCGATCTGAGCCGCACCTGCCCTTTAGATCCTATGGCTGTGGAGCTCGATCCAGCCTTGAACGATGCAGGCGAATAAGAATAAGACGCGTGGCTAGGTTAGATCTGAGAATAGGATTTAAAACCAGAAATTTGATCCAAATTCAAATGCCTATATCTTTTGAATGCCATGTTGGAATTTTGCAAACTTTATACCGTTGGATTCAGAAAAACAAGACCTTTCTGCCTATCCTTTTTGTTTAGCATATAGTAACCATTAGATGTGCTAAAATTGCAGAGACTTGTTTGAGGCCATTTTAAGTATAGATTTAGTTTAGTATTTTTGTTTTAGGGTTATTTAAGTTGTCTTGGATATATTTGTGACTTGTTTAGATTCTGTAAACATGCACTTGCTTGGTTGAAGTTTTCAAAAATCATCACTTGGTAGATTCATGCATGCATGCATTCATAATACTTTTGTTTGTATATATTTGTGTGTAATTGTATGCTACAACTTTGTGTGTAGATTTTGCTAGTGATTGTGATTGTGACGAGTGCTACTCTCCACACTACCAAGGCAAGTGATATCATCATGAATATTCCATTCCTATATTTTTATATATGCATTAGTGTTATTTTTCTAAGTATAGGACTTGCATGGTTTTTAGCTAAGTACAAGCTATGCTTTGGGAAAACCTATTAGAATAAACCTTAGTGAAAATTTCCTAAGTCCAAATTCCTATTACTATCATGCTTAGCCTAGCTACTAGAAAACAAGGGTGGTTTATATATTCACTATGGAAAAATTTCTAAGTCTAAGGACTTATGTTTTTGTAAAATAAAACAACTAAGTTAATGAACCACCTGGGTGGAATGGAAGGAATGGCTTATGTTGAGTGGTTCACAAGGCCATGGGACTTGGCTTGTGTATCTCACTTGTGGATGGCCACCCAGGAAACAAAGAGATTTGAGATGTCAAATGTTGAAAAGCTTCAAGTGCAACCACTTGGCATTATGGGCTCTGCCATGATCTTAGGATGCTGGAACTTAGTCTTTTGGACAGTGGGTGGTAGATGGGATGATAGGTTGGAACGCGTCCATTTGACTAAGGAAAAGCTACTGAAGGATCATCCTTGGGAAACCAAGGCTTGTGGGGAAAGTGCACCACCTCTGCAGAGTGTAAAACCTAAGTACTTATACATGTCCCTGGTAAAGGACAATTTGAGCATCAAGACATGGAAACTTCAAGAATCTCATCACTCCAATTTCTAAATAAAACTTGAGGGTGAACAAAGGGATAAAAGGATCTTCAGTCATGGATTGCTAGATGCCCTGAGTGGATCTAGAGTCTTTGTTGATAGATACCTTGGGTGTTTTTGCCAAGAAAGGATCTTCTATCTTTGAATTGTAGATGCCTTGAGAGGATCTTCAGTCTTGATGGATAGAAGTCTTGATTGGTTTTTGTCAACAAGTTTTAGTATTTTCAAAAAGTTAAGGAAAAATCTATTTTGAGCAATGCAAGCCTAAGCTCCACCAGCCAAATGCATATAGCCTTATAGTCCACTTAAAATATATTAAAGTATCACTTGCCAATACTATTCCAAAGTATTGACCCTTGTGGCTGTAACTTATGATGTTGCAGGTTACTCTGATGATGATTAGGTGTCATGAGTCTACACTCAACATGCTTGCCTGTGGCACATGAAGATGAAGACTTATGTTTATTTACTTATTCCATAAACTCTTGTACTAGGCCTTTGGCCATGAGTTGTAAAAGACTATGTTTTATCTCTAGAATGACTGTAATAAACGACCTTTGTATCTGTGTACTTCATCTTAAACTGTGGATGCTAGCAATGATCCAGGGACTAGCATTGCAATCACAGGGATCTTTTCCTTTAATAAGGAGGGATCTTACATGCAATGACTCCAGTTGTTGTTAGTAAAAAGAAAACACATGCAATGACATTGGTGGATCCATATGTGGTGTGTGAAAAGAACACAAATGAAATGACTCTGGTTGTTGTTAGTGGAAAGAACACACATGCAATGACACTGGTGGATCCATGTGAGGTCTCTGAAGAGAACACACATTTCAATGACTCTGGTTGTTGTTAGTAAAAATAACACACATGCAATGACACTGGTGGATCCATGTGTGGTCTCTAAAGAAAACACACATGCAATGACTCTGGTTGTTGTTACTAAAAAGAGCACACATCCAATGACACTGGTGGATCCATAGGTGGATTGTGAAAAGAACACACATGCAATGACACTGGTGGATCCATATGTGGTATGTGAAAAGAACACACATTTCAATGACTCTGGTTGTTAGGAAAAAGAACACACATGCAATGACACTAGTGGATCCATGTGTGGTCTCTAAAGAGAACACACATGCAATGACTCTGGTTGTTGTTACTAAAAAGAACACACATGCAATGACACTGGTGGATCCATAGGTGGATTGTGAAAAGAGCACACATGCAATGACACTAGTGGATCCATATGTGGTATGTGAAAAGAACACACATTTCAATGACTCTGGTTATTGTTATTAAAAAGAACACACATGCAATGACACTGGTGGATCCATGTGTGGTCTCTGAAGAGAACACACATGCAATGACTCTAGTTCTTGTTAGTAAAAAGAACACACATGCAATGACACTGGTGGATCCATATATGGTCTCTGAAGAGAACACACATTTCAATGACACTGGTGGATCCATATGTGGTATTTGAAAAGAACACACATGAAATGACTCCAGTTGTTGTTAGTAAAAAGAACACACATGCAATGACACTAGTAGATCCATATGTGGTATGTGAAAAGAGCACACTTGAAATGACTCTGGTTGTTGTTAGTGAAAAGAACACACATGCAATGACACTAGTGGATCCATGTGTGGTCTCTGAAGAGAACACACATTTCAATGACTCTGGTTGTTGTTAGTAACAAGAACACACATGCAATGACACTGGTGGATCCATAGGTGGATTGTGAAAAGAGCACACATGCAATGACACTGGTGGATCCTTATGTGGTATGTGAAAAGAACACACATTTCAATGACTCTGGTTGTTGTTAGTAAAAAGAACACACATGCAATGACACTGGTGGATCCATGTGTGGTCTCTGAAGAGAACACACATGCAATGACTCTAGTTCTTGTTAGTAAAAAGAACACACATGCAATGACACTGGTGGATCCATATATGGTCTCTGAAGAGAACACACATTTCAATGACACTGGTGGATCCATATGTGGTATTTGAAAAGAACACACATGAAATGACTCCAGTTGTTGTTAGTAAAAAGAACACACATGCAATGACACTAGTAGATCCATATGTGGTATGTGAAAAGAACACACATGAAATGACTCTGGTTGTTGTTAGTGAAAAGAACACACATGCAATGACACTGATGGATCCATGTGTGGTCTCTGAAGAGAACACACATTTCAATGACTCTGGTTGTTGTTAGTAACAAGAACACACATGCAATGACACTGGTGGATCCATAGGTCGATTGTGAAAAGAGCACACATGCAATGACACTGGTGGATCCATATGTGGTATGTGAAAAGAACACACATGCAATGACACTGGTGGATCCATAGGTCGATTGTGAAAAGAACACACATGCAATGACACTGGTGGATCCATAGGTGGATTGTGAAAAGAGCACACATGCAATGACACTGGTGGATCCATATGTGGTATGTGAAAAGAACACACATGCAATGGCTCTCGTTGTTGTTATTAAAAAGAACACACATGCAATGACACTGGTGGATCCATGTGTGGTCTCTAAAGAGAACACACATGCAATGACTCTTGTTGTTGTTAGTAAAAAGAGCACACATGCAATGACACTGGTGGATCCATAGGTGGATTGGGAAAAGAACACACATGCAATGACACTGGTGGATCCATATATGGTATGTGAAAAGAACACACATGCAATGACTCTGTTTGTTGTTAGTAAAAGAACACACATGAAATGACACTGGTAGATCCATAGGTGGATTGTGAAAAGAGCACACATGCAATGACACTAGTGGATCCTATGTGGTATGTGAAAAGAACACACATTTCAATGACTCTGGTTGTTGTTAGTAAAAAGAACACACATGCAATGACACTGGTGGATCCATGTGTGGTCTCTGAAGAGAACACACATGCAATGACACTGGTGGATCCATATGTGGTATGTGAAAAGAACACACATGCAATGACTCCAGTTGTTGTTAGTAAAAAGAACACACATGCAATGACATTGGTGGATCCATATGTGGTGTGTGAAAAGAACACACATGAAATGACTCTGGTTGTTGTTAGTGGAAAGAACACACATGCAATGACACTGGTGGATCCATGTGTGGTCTCTGAAGAGAACACACATTTCAATGACTCTGGTTGTTGTTAGTAAAAATAACACACATGCAATGACACTGGTGGATCCATGTGTGGTCTCTGAAGAAAACACACATGCAATGACTCTGGTTGTTGTTACTAAAAAGAGCACACATCCAATGACACTGGTGGATCCATAGGTGGATTGTGAAAAGAACACACATGCAATGACACTGGTGGATCCATATGTGGTATGTGAAAAGAACACACATTTCAATGACTCTGGTTGTTAGGAAAAAGAACACACATGCAATGACACTAGTGGATCCATGTGTGGTCTCTAAAGAGAACACACATGCAATGACTCTGGTTGTTGTTACTAAAAAGAACACACATGCAATGACACTGGTGGATCCATAGGTGGATTGTGAAAAGAGCACACATGCAATGACACTAGTGGATCCATATGTGGTATGTGAAAAGAACACACATTTCAATGACTCTGGTTATTGTTATTAAAAAGAACACACATGCAATGACACTGGTGGATCCATGTGTGGTCTCTGAAGAGAACACACATGCAATGACTCTAGTTCTTGTTAGTAAAAAGAACACACATGCAATGACACTGGTGGATCCATATATGGTCTCTGAAGAGAACACACATTTCAATGACACTGGTGGATCCATATGTGGTATTTGAAAAGAACACACATGAAATGACTCCAGTTGTTGTTAGTAAAAAGAACACACATGCAATGACACTAGTAGATACATATGTGGTATGTGAAAAGAGCACACTTGAAATGACTCTGGTTGTTGTTAGTGAAAAGAACACACATGCAATGACACTAGTGGATCCATGTGTGGTCTGAAGAGAACACACATTTCAATGACTCTGTTGTTATTAACAAGAACACACATGCAATGACACTGGTGGATCCATAGGTGGATTGTGAAAAGAGCACACATGCAATGACACTGGTGGATCCTTATGTGAAAAGAACACACATTTCAATCAATGGTTGTTGTAAAGAACACATTTCAATGACTCTGGTTGTTGTTAGTAAAAAGAACACACATGCAATGACACTGGTGGATCCATCGGTGGTCTCTGAACAGAACACACATGCAATGACTCTAGTTCTTGTTAGTAAAAAGAACACACATGCAATGACACTGGTGGATCCATATATGGTCTCTGAAGAGAACACACATTTCAATGACACTGGTGGATCCATATGTGGTATTTGAAAAGAACACACATGAAATGACTCCAGTTGTTGTTAGTAAAAAGAA
Organism: Avena insularis; assembly: GCA_023614405.1. Classification (NCBI taxonomy): domain Eukaryota; kingdom Viridiplantae; phylum Streptophyta; class Magnoliopsida; order Poales; family Poaceae; genus Avena; species Avena insularis. Next base: position 488,320 of record JAJUPC010000198.1, on the reverse strand, counting down.
CACACATGCAATGACACTAGTAGATCCATATGTGGTATGTGAAAAGAACACACATGAAATGACTCTGGTTGTTGTTAGTGAAAAGAACACACATGCAATGACACTGGTGGATCCATGTGTGGTCTCTGAAGAGAACACACATTTCAATGACTCTGGTTGTTGTTAGTAACAAGAACACACATGCAATGACACTGGTGGATCCATAGGTGGATTGTGAAAAGAGCACACATGCAATGACACTGGTGGATCCATATGTGGTATGTGAAAAGAACACACATGCAATGGCTCTCGTTGTTGTTATTAAAAAGAACACACATGCAATGATACTGGTGGATCCATGTGTGGTCTCTAAAGAGAACACACATGCAATGACTCTTGTTGTTGTTAGTAAAAAGAGCACACATGCAATGACACTGGTGGATCCATAGGTGGATTGGGAAAAGAACACACATGCAATGACACTGGTGGATCCATATATGGTATGTGAAAAGAACACACATGCAATGACTCTGTTTGTTGTTAGTAAAAGAACACACATGAAATGACACTGGTAGATCCATAGGTGGATTGTGAAAAGAGCACACATGCAATGACACTAGTGGATCCTATGTGGTATGTGAAAAGAACACACATTTCAATGACTCTAGTTGTTGTTAGTAAAAAGAACACACATGCAATGACACTGGTGGATCCATTTGTGGTCTCTGAAGAGAACACACATGCAATGACACTGGTGGATCCATATGTGGTATGTGAAAAGAACACACATGCAATGACTCCAGTTGTTGTTAGTAAAAAGAACACACATGCAATGACATTGGTGGATCCATATGTGGTGTGTGAAAAGAACACACATGAAATGACTCTGGTTGTTGTTAGTGGAAAGAACACACATGCAATGACACTGGTGGATCCATGTGTGGTCTCTGAAGAGAACACACATTTCAATGACTCTGGTTGTTGTTAGTAAAAATAACACACATGCAATGACACCGGTGGATCCATGTGTGGTCTCTGAAGAAAACACACATGCAATGACTCTGGTTGTTGTTACTAAAAAGAGCACACATCCAATGACACTGGTGGATCCATAGGTGGATTGTGAAAAGAACACACATGCAATGACACCGGTGGATCCATATGTGGTATGTGAAAAGAACACACATTTCAATGACTCTGGTTGTTGTTAGGAAAAAGAACACACATGCAATGACACTAGTGGATCCATGTGTGGTCTCTAAAGAGAACACACATGCAATGACTCTGGTTGTTGTTACTAAAAAGAACACACATGCAATGACACTGGTGGATCCATAGGTGGATTGTGAAAAGAGCACACATGCAATGACACTAGTGGATCCATATGTGGTATGTGAAAAGAACACACATTTCAATGACTCTGGTTATTGTTATTAAAAAGAACACACATGCAATGACACTGGTGGATCCATGTGTGCTCTCTGAAGAGAACACACATGCAATGACTCTAGTTCTTGTTAGTAAAAAGAACACACATGCAATGATACTGGTGGATCCATATATGGTCTCTGAAGAGAACACACATTTCAATGACACTGGTGGATCTGTATGTGGTATTTGAAAAGAACACACATGAAATGACTCCAGTTGTTGTTAGTAAAAAGAACACACATGCAATGACACTAGTAGATCCATATGTGGTATGTGAAAAGAGCACACTTGAAATGACTCTGGTTGTTGTTAGTGAAAAGAACACACATGCAATGACACTAGTGGATCCATGTGTGGTCTCTGAAGAGAACCCACATTTTAATGACTCTGGTTGTTGTTAGTAACAAGAACACACATGCAATGACACTGGTGGATCCATAGGTGGATTGTGAAAAGAGCACACATGCAATGACACTGGTGGATCCATATGTGGTATGTGAAAAGAACACACATGCAATGGCTCTCGTTGTTGTTATTAAAAAGAACACACATGCAATGACACTGGTGGATCCATGTGTGGTCTCTAAAGAGAACACACATGCAATGACTCTTGTTGTTGTTAGTAAAAAGAGCACACATGCAATGACACTGGTGGATCCATATATGGTATGTGAAAAGAACACACATGCAATGACTCTGGTTGTTGTTAGTAAAAAGAACACACATGCAATGACACTGGTAGATCCATAGGTGGATTGTGAAAAGAGCACACATGCAATGACACTAGTGGATCCATATGTGGTATGTGAAAAGAACACACATTTCAATGACTCGGGTTGTTGTTAGTTGTAACTACCTCGGTGAATTACGCTCCTAGTTACCAGCCTGGATGATCAGAAATGGTTGAAATGAAATCCCAAATGCCACTCAGGTAGACCTTTCGGCCGTCCCAACCATTTCCAAACATCGGGACAAGAACGGGCGGGCGTAAATAAAGGATCAACTACATACACAAATGAGTATGTATGCAAGCCACCATACAATAGTACATCAGAGCCATTCCATCTAAAAAGAAAGGAAATATAGCAACGCCATATGGCAAGATCCAAATATCCTAGATAGATATAATAGTTTAGGATATCTCCTCATACATCAAACATCAGAGTATCAAGCGAGCGGAAGACAAAATCCAGTACGGATAAAAAATCGGCATAAGATGCCCCATAAATAAGCACATCCCGCCAACAGATCTCATGGATCCCCGTTCCCGGAATCTCTACACCGAATGATCGTTGCCCACATCAGTCTCTTCCACCCAGTATCCATCTTGCGAATGTACCTGTTCATCCGAACCAATAATTTATCGTGTGAGACCCTAGGGTTTTCAGCAAGTCTTTATGCCTCTAAAGGGGACATAACCTGGGGTGACGCAATTGCAGCAAAAGATAAACCCTAAAAATTCTATAGATACTCGCTAACCATCCGCCTAACCAGAGCTGGACGGATGTCCGTGAATTAATAACAACAGTTATAACAGTTATAACCTAATCCCATCCTCCCATCTCTCCTCCTCCTCCTCGCCAACGAAAGAGATTTAAACAACCCCCATCCGTTGGCGCTTTATTAACCATTCCATGAGTGTTGCACTATTTACTAGTCAATTATTTAGTCAAATTAAAAGCGGTACTTTAGTTATTCTTGTCTATGGTCGGCTGTGCTCCAAGTCGTCCATAACCGCGGACACGGCTTTGAAAAGTTTTACCTGCAGGGTGCACAAATAACAACACACTCGATCAACCTCGGAAAAACCAAATCAAAACCCAACGAGGCGATCCGACAAGCGATCATAGGATTGAGAAATATTTGAGGGGCCACCCCATTAAGCTACCATAGCGGAGATAATGACTCGAGACGGACTCAAGGTTTATGTCGTCACGAAACGTGGGAAATGTGGAAATGGCTTGTCGATACTGAAAAAACACTTTTCAAAAAAAGTATAGTGTGCATTACCTGCACAATTTAAATTAAAAGAAGAAAAGCATGGCATAAATGCAGGATAGTAAATAAAACCTCAAACTAGTTTGTGGCCCCAAGAAATAAGAATGAATCAAGCTCTGGCTCAGGGGGGTTCATAAGCCTCCCGGATGTGGATAGCGCGAATATTCAAGGAACAGGAATCAAGTACTCGGGGTCCTACGGGACACAAGTGAGCCTGAACAACCAAATAGCGAATATGGCTCACCGATGCCACTTTCATTAGTTATCCCATTACTACTCAGGTTAAGTTGTTTAGGTACCTCGTTATCCATCAGACACTCACATACCCTACACATGCTGTCCCTCACGCATGTGGCTCAAACAACTCCTGTAGTAATGGCTAATGGGATGGAGGAACAAGCTTCGGTGGGATTTAAAAGTAAAGGCTATGCAATACTTGGGATTCAATTTTAATGCAATCGTGACTCAATGATGCAAGAATAAGATAGAGGCAATAGGTACTATATGTATGCAAGCATGTGGTAGTGCTTGCCTGGCAGCTCAGTTGAAGCGAGAGAAGGATCTGGGTAGTGCTCCTGGTTCTCTTGATATATCCCCTGCTCAGCGTCTATTCGAAGAAGAACCAAACAAACAAGGCCCAACATAAATAAAGTGCGCAAGCATATGAATAAAATGCACCAAGCAAACAATCATGCCATGATGGATGATGCACAATTTGCATGGCATTAAGGTAGCATGGCATGGGTGAGGTGTGGAATACAAGATTAAATCATTTTATTGAGTTTTAATCCCATTTTATACCTATATTAGTTGCTGTACACATTATATTTATATGATGCATGCTTCAAATCAAAACAAGGAAAGCATAAACAGAAAGGTCTCGTCGAGCTAATCATTTTAGACATATTATTTGTTAAATTTGGAGTTATAAAACAAAAGTTATTAATTAATTAAGGAAAAAGGGCATTTTATTGTAATTTTAATCAACTTGCAAAATAAGGTATTCAAAAAATATTTTGAATGGCATATTTGAATTCCTCACATTTTTCTGATTTCAAAACATATATTATTTGTATTATTTGGAATTAAGAATTAAAAGTTATTATAAAACAGATTTGAATTTGAATTTGAAATAAATTTGAATTAAACAAAAAAACACAGAAAATTTTTATACCCAAGTTAAGCTAGCCACAGACCATCGTTGGGCCACTGCTGACTTCAAGCACGTGTGAAAAGCTTTCCCACATGGCTAACCTAGCCTCTGCGGCTGACAGATGGGGCCCGGCCACAGGTCCACGTGACGGTGGTGGGCGAGTGAACACTGTGGCAGAGCAGGGACCATGGGTGGTGGAAGCAGATGAGGTACCTTTTGAAAAGCAGTATCGGTGACTAGTGGGCCTGGGCTGGACCGCGGGTTGAGCATCTAAAAGGCGCAGGGGGGTATGTGCAAAAAGGACGCAGCCACTGTTTTTCTTCTTTGTTCTCTGACGAGGGATCGATCTTGTGACAGTGAGCGCGACACGCTGGGAGAACTTCAACCCGCGACACAGGGCTCGCGATCGTGGCGGATACCGCTGCGGCTAACTGGGGTTGGTGTCAGGAGGGGGAACCGCGGCTAGATGGGGTTTGGCGCTCTGAGTGAGCAGCGGCCTTGAGCTCGTCAGTGCACCGAGGTGTTCGTCGGTCCGGTCCAGTAGGCGTCTGAAGCGGTGAAAGGAAGGTGTCAGGAGGAAGCGGGGGCTCACCGCGGACTTGATGGCAGGCTCGGATCGGCAGCGTGGCCGGATCGACGACGAGGCGGTTGCCGGGCTAGGGTTTCACTTGCCGCCGTGGCTGGTTAAGCCTTCTGGTGCTTCTCCTTCGCGACGGCGTGTCCAGGGAAATGCAGGGGAGCGTCCACGACTTCCTCGACAGCCTTGAGCGCCACGCCTCCGGCTGGTGTGAGTAGGGGCGGTGGAGGCCGAGGGTTTGGCCGGCGATGGGGTAGACGGAGGCGGTAGGGGTAGATGGGGAGGATGGAGTAGGTGGGCACGGCCCTGGGGAGATCTGGGAGAGGCCAGAGGTGTCGTGGAGAAGGAGATAAAGCAGAGGGAGGGAGGATGCCGTGGGGGAGCGGGGTAGATGGAAAAGGTGGCTCAGCCATGTAGGATCCCCAACCTTTAATAAGATTGAGTCCCCTGTGTTTACAATGCTAGTCCCTGGATCAATAGCTAGCATCCACAGTTCAGATGTAATATTGAGAAACAAAGGTCATAATACAACTTTATAACCAGGAATAACATAATTTTATTACATCAAACATAGCTCATTGGCTATTTACATTACATTGCAGCGGAATAACTATAGTCATGGGTCCTTCATCTTCAAAGTGCCACAGGCAGATGTTGGTTGTAGACTTTGTAATCCTAATCAATCAATCTTCACTAAAACAATCAAACCTGCAACATAATAAGTTACAGCCACAAGGGTCAATACATTTGAATTGTATTGGCAAGTGATACTTTGGTAGTATAGTGGAGTCTATCATCTATATGCATTTGGCTAAGTGGAGTTGAGGCTTGCATTGCTCAAAATAGATTTTTTTCCTATCATTTTTGAAAATAAGTTTTGTTTGGCAAAAACAAATTCCAAGGCATCTATCAATCAAAGACTGAAGATCCACTCAGGGCATCTATCAATCAAAGACTAAAGATTCACTTGGCAAAAACAATTTCCCAATCTAAGATTTTGAGATCCTTGTACCAAGCCATCTCTCCATCAAAGATTGAAGAATTTCACACAACCCTTGTTCACCCACAAGTTTTAATTTAGAAATTGGAATGATGAGATTCTTGATTGCTTCCATGTCTTGATGCTCAAATTGTCCTTTACCAGGGACATGGCTAAGTACTTAGGTTTTACACTCTGCAGAGGTGGTGCACTTTTCCCACAAGACTTGGTTTCCCAAGACAAGATCTTTCAGAAGCTTTTCCTTAGACCATCATGGACGCGTTCCAACCTATGAAACACTACCACCCACTGTCCATATGGCTAAGTTCTTGCAACCTATGATCATGGCAGAGCCCATATTGCCAAGTGGTTGCACTTGAAGCTTCTCAACATTTGACATCTCAAATCTCTTTGTTTCCTGGGTGGCCATCCGCAAGTGAGATACACTAAGGTAAACCATAAACATGGGCCTTGTGAACCACTCAACCAAAAACCACCATGCAAGTCCCATTCCACCCAGGAGATTCATTAACTTAGTGTGAATATATTCCACCCAAGTTTTCTATTAGCTAGGCTAAGCTTGGTAGTAATAGGATTCTTAACTAAGGAAAATCCTTCTAAGGATTCATTCTACTAGTTTTCCTATAGCAAGGTATATTCTTAGCAAAATAAAAACCATGCAAGTTTTACTTAGCAAAACACTAATGCATAGTGAAAATAATGGGATAATGATATGAAGCATCACTTGCCTTTTTGGTAGAGGGTATAGGTTTACTCCTTGACCTTGCAACACTCACACTCTTCAAGTCACTACAATCAATCAAGCAAGGCACAAACTCAATCTACCAATCAAGCAAAACAACACACACATAAAATAACAAAGTCAAAGAAATGCATGCAAGCATGCCAAGCTTTGCTTTGTTTGCAAAAGTGGTTCCTAGTGGTTCATAGACATTTGGGTATATCTAAGTCATGCATAAGTATGCAAAGGTTGGTTCTATTGTAGGGATGGTCTTCACTAGGCTTCTAAACTTTGTGAGTTCCAAATTGGTCATTTACCAAAATGGCAAAGTCATTTGCAAAAGGGTTTCTATTAGATTCCTAAACTTTGTAAGATCCAAATTGGTCATTTACCAAAGTGGCAAAGTTGTTAGCAAAAGGTTTCACCTCAAAAACCAATTTCAAAACAAGGCACCTATTTGGTCATTTTATGTGGTGAAGAAATATGTCTACTAGGGTTTTAGTCTATAGGGTTCACCAAATGAGTTGCTATTGCAAAACTTGGTGCTTTTGGTCAGTAGGTTTGGTCCAAACATTTTCTCAGGGTTTTCTTTATGAAAGCATTTTCATAAACAAAACAAATAGTTTTAGTTAGCTAGAAATGGACTAAACTAATTAATCCATTCTATTCTTTTCCAAAATCACTTTCCAAACTATGGGTTGGTTCCTATGGTCAGCAAGGTCACTACAAACTAATTGGCAAAGGTTTTAACCTAAATATCATTTTTAAATGATTTTTCTAATGTTAGCAAGCATACACAAGAATCTGCAAAGTTAAACAAGTTAACAGATACTATTTGCTAAACTAAGGGCAGGGTTGGCTAGGGCTTGTCTTGCTGATTCCAACGACATCAAATTTGTAAAATTTGGACGTGTGGATCAAAAGATACAAGGGTTTGAAGTTTGCAAAAGTTTCTGTTTTCAAATTCTGTTTTTAAACAGATAGGTGACACGCGGCGGTATTCTATTGGACTGTACCGGTTCGGCCGGATCGTGGCTGCGGTGCGTTAGATCTAGTTAGATCAATGCACGCAGAGGACATACCTCTTCGCGTTAATTGATTCTGTCGTAACCGATGGATCTGCATCTAACGGTAGCTAGGCGTTTGACCACTAAGCAGCGGCGCTGGCGGCGGCGACTGGCGGCGGAGTGATCGGTCGGTGATGGAGGCGATGCTACAGGGGTGAGAGAAGGAGGTAGCTCACCGTGCTCGGAAGGCTGCGGTGAAGCTCGGCGTCTTGATGGCTCGACGAGGGAGCTTCGAGGCGATTGCAATTCCTCGTCGGAGTAGAGGGCGACGGACGGTTACATCCAGTCGAAGCGGTGCTACAGATCAAGAGAGGACGATCGAGGGCAGGTTAGACGCGAGATCTTGGCGGAGTTGTGAGCGTGAACGAGAGGCTCGGGCGGTCGAGGCTTACCGGGAAGCGTTGCGGGAGAAGAAGCGGACCTGGCGCTCTGTGCTTGTCGGAGTCGTCGCTCCAGATCACCCTAAGGCAAAACAAAGGCACGGTAAGATGCGGGCGACCATGGGGTTCATGTGGGCATGATCGAGAGGTGCTGGGGCGGACGGAGTTCACCTGGAAAGCTCACCGGAGAAACGGCAGACGGCGGTGTTGCTCAAAGCTTGATGCATGCGTTGCTACAGGGCGCCAGCGTCGAATGGGAGGCAGACGAAGCGTCGGGAGTGTGTAGTATGTGTGGTCGAGAGGTCGAGGCAGCGTGTGCTGGCTGGAATCGGCCGGAGGCGGTGGTGAACAGAGGAGCTCGAGGAGAAATTGGGGCGGCCTGGGGCGAGCTTGGAGAAGTGCGAGGGAAATGACAGAGGAGAGAGGGAGGCGTTTAAGTAGGCGTCGTCATGGCGAGGATTAACGCATTACTTGAATTGAAGCCGCGGATTGAAGGCAGCAACGGCAGCGTCGTCTGGGGGAGAAGAAGTCACGGGGAAGAAGAAGGAGGTGGCAGTGGGGTCCTCTGGTCAGTGGGAAAAGAAAGGAAGGAGGGGTCCACTTGTCATTCACTTAGTGGGTTTCTTTCTCGGTGCAGAAAAACGGTTCGGGGTGTGGGAGAGAGAGGTGGGGTCTGTTGTCAGCGAGTGAGTGAGAGGGAGAAGTGGGTCCGTGCTGTCAGTGACTGAGTGGGTCAGATAATTGGTGTCAATCGTTTTTCTTCGGGGAGAATCTTGGGCTCATTGTTGGGCCTTAGTGAAATTGTTGTTGGCTGCTCTAGTTTTTTTCTGTCTAAACCTTTTTCTTTTTCTAATTTTTTTTTCTGTTTTCAATTTCAAACAAATATTCAAGCAATTCAAACAACACTCAAATCAATTCAAACAAGCAGCAAACTTTTCATTTGAATTTGGTTCTGTTTGGCAACATAATCCAAATCTCAAAATGAAATATTATTTTTATTTAATTTAGGATCCATTTAATAATTAAATAAAATGGATCTTTAGTTATTAGGGTTTGATTTATTTAATAAAATTTCCATTTGAATTCCAATTATTTTCAAAACCAAACCAGAAGGTTTAATTTGAAAAATAAAAGAATACCTGGAAACTTATTTAAATAAATGAATAAGTCTTGGTGTTTTAATTAAAATGGGAAAGCCTTTACTTAAATAAAATTGGATATTTAAATCCTTATTATTTTATTTAAATAATCCTTTACTCATTTTAATCAAAGCAAAACCTTTTAATAAAAGATTTCAAAGTAGTAATAAAATACTTGGTGTTCATTTAAAATGGGAAAAGCTTTTACTTAAATAAAATTGGATGTTTAAATCCTTATTATTTTATTTAAATAAACCTTTACTCATTTTATCAAAACAAAATATTTTATTACAAAAGCAACCAAAATTAATTTGGCTCACCTTTTCATTTGAAACCAAAGTCTTTTATTAAAAGATCTAAATTTGTATTTCCAAAACAATTTATTTTTCCTTTAACAATGGTTTATCTTTTTGATCCCTTTAGGATTTCTTGATCACCAATTGGTGTGGGCTTTTGGTAAGGGCTTTATTGGCTTTGGAAATTCAATTTCCTTGTCTTAATATATTCACAAGATTTTGTCCATGGTTCCAAACTTAGTGAAACCATCTCTAAGGTCTTTCTTGATCCTTTGTGATTATTTGTTGATCAAATTTGGTATGGATCAAATCCATGGATTTGGAGATAACTTTGGAAAATGATTTCCTTCCATTAGGGTTTAGGGTTTTGGATTACTTTCCAAATGTTCAAATTTCCAGATACATTCATTGAGGAATGCATTTCCCTTGATTTGGATTTTTGTTGAATTCAAACTTCTACCAAAGTTTGTTCAAGATGGGATTTTAAGTCTCCTTTTAGAAACAAAAGTTTCTTTTCACCCTGATTTTCAACAAAAATTTATTTTGTTTAATTATTTTTCACATTACAAGATTTGGAAAATCTTGGGATGTGACAGGCTACCACCCTTAAAAGAAATCTCGTCCCGAGATTTGGGGAGGCTAGGGTTACAAGTTGGCTCAAAAGCATCTAGGGTACTACCACCCTTAAAAATTTTCCAACTAAACTACATCTTGGCTTGCTTGGAATCTTGGAAAACTTCTGCATTGTGTCCTTTATTTCCATGCTTGACTCATGGGCTAAGGTTGGATTTCTCCTTTGGCTTGTTCATCTTGTTCTTCATCTTTTCTGGACAATTGCTTACATAGTGTCCTGGTTCCTTGCAATTGAAACAGTGGATATCTTGGAGTTCTTTACGTTGCTCTTGTGGACAAACTGCTACATAATGGCCTAGCTCTTTGCAGTTGTTGCACACTACTTGGTCCATCCTTTTATTCTTTATGGACTCTGGGCATCCACTGGGGTTGTGTCCCATTTCCTTACATTTGTGACATTGCACAAGGCTCATGTCTTGCTTTGGTTTCTTGGGCTTCTTTGATCCTTTGAATTGGGTTGTCTTGTTTGGAGGTATAAGTGGTCCTTTTCCTTTGTCATCATCATTCTTGGCATACTTGGATCCTTCTTGTTTCCTTTGTTCAACAATAACATAGATGGGGCATTGAGTAGGTACATGGTTGTTTCCTTCACATAGGTAGCAAGTAACTTGAGATGTGGGGCATTGGCCAACTGGATGTTCCTCTTCACAATTGGGGCATTGATCTTCATGCTCCTTGGAAGTATGATCCTTGTCTCCACAAATATTGCAAGCTGGTGCTCCATCTAGCATAATGTTCTTGTCATCCTTGTTGTCATACACTCTTTTGGGATAGTTTTCTTCCATGCTGATCATTTGATTAGTCACCTTAAGCATCAGTTGGGATTGTTCTTCCAAAAACTTTTGCAAGGTAGGGTCTTTATCACTATTGTTGGCTATGAACTGAGCTGTTAGTTGGCTCAATTGGTGTTGGGTTGCTATGAGTTCTCTCATGCTGTCAACTTGGTTGTTGTTGATGTCATCATCCTTGATGCTGGAGTCTCTTGGAGAAGTCATCTGTTTGGGTTGGAGGGGGATTAGAATAGGCAAAAGGTTTTTCTAAGGAATCAATTCTATTCACACCCATCACAATTCACACAAGCAATGTGCAAGCAATCACAAACAAACATTCCACTCAAACAACAATTTCAAGCACATACTTAGGCAACAAAATAATTTTTTTGTTACACCACTTAAGTTGGTGGGTTTGACTTAACTAAAATATGGTGGTCCATCTACATGGTTTACTTGTGATCTTTCCATCCTTCTTGGTTGATTCTTTTTGATTGAGATCTTTGTATCCTTGGAGAATTCTTGTCTCTTGGCCACAAATACTTCAAAGATGTTGATGGCTCCTTCTAAGTTGTGTTTCCTTAGTCTTCAAATGAAATGTTACTCAAGACTTGTATTCTTTAGTGATATCCAAGTTGAAGTCCTGGGTGTACATGTTGAAGATGTTGAAGAAGTTGAAGTCATTAGAGTTGAAAATGTTGAAGAAGTCCTTTGCACATGGTGTAGTCTTTGGTCATGGGGTAGGCTTTTCCATCAAGTTTGAAATAGAAGAGAAGTAGAGTTGAAACCAAAATGGTTGAGGAAAGACTTTACAAGATTGTTTTTGTAAATAAGTTTTGGAATAAGACAACTCCTATTTTCTAAGGGTTTTTGTCCAATCCTAGGGTTTACAAATCCTACAGGCAACACAATGCTCTGATACCATCTGTAGGATCCCCAACCTTTAATAAGATTGAGTCCCCTGTGTTTACAATGCTAGTCCCTGGATCAATAGCTAGCATCCACAGTTCAGATGTAATATCGAGAAACAAAGGTCATAATACAACTTTATAACCAGGAATAACATAATTTTATTACATCAAACATAGCTCATTGGCTATTTACATTACATTGCAGCGGAATAACTATAGTCATGGGTCCTTCATCTTCAAAGTGCCACAGTGTATGTTGGTTGTAGACTTTGTAATCCTAATCAATCAATCTTCACTAAAACAATCAAACCTGCAACATAATAAGTTACAGCCACAAGGGTCAATACATTTGAATTGTATTGGCAACTGATACTTTGGTAGTATAGTGGAGTCTATCATCTATATGCATTTGGCTAAGTGGAGTTGAGGCTTGCATTGCTCAAAATAGATTTTTTTCCTATCATTTTTGAAAATAAGTTTTGTTTGGCAAAAACAAATTCCAAGGCATCTATCAATCAAAGACTGAAGATCCACTCAGGGCATCTATCAGTCAAAGACTGAAGATTCACTTGGCAAAAACAATTTCCCAATCTAAGATTTTGAGATCCTTGTACCAAGCCATCTCTCCATCAAAGATTGAAGAATTTCACACAACCCTTGTTCACCCACAAGTTTTAATTTAGAAATTGGAATGATGAGATTCTTGATTGCTTCCATGTCTTGATGCTCAAATTGTCCTTTACCAGGGACATGGCTAAGTACTTAGGTTTTACACTCTGTAGAGGTGGTGCACTTTTCCCACAAGACTTGGTTTCCCAAGACAAGATCTTTCAGAAGCTTTTCCTTAGACCATCATGGACGCGTTCCAACCTATGAAACACTACCACCCACTGTCCATATGGCTAAGTTCTTGCAACCTATGATCATGGCAGAGCCCATATTGCCAAGTGGTTGCACTTGAAGCTTCTCAACATTTGACATCTCAAATCTCTTTGTTTCCTGGGTGGCCATCCGCAAGTGAGATACACTAAGGTAAACCATAAACATGGGCCTTGTGAACCACTCAACCAAAAACCACCATGCAAGTCCCATTCCACCCAGGAGATTCATTAACTTAGTTGTTTTGTTAAATAAAACACAAGTCCATAGACTTAGAAATTTTCATAGTGTGAATATATTCCACCCAAGTTTTCTATTAGCTAGGCTAAGCTTGGTAGTAATAGGATTCTTAACTAAGGAAAATCCTTCTAAGGATTCATTCTACTAGTTTTCCTATAGCAAGGTATATTCTTAGCAAAATAAAAACCATGCAAGTTTTACTTAGCAAAACACTAATGCATAGTGAAAATAATGGGATAATGATATGAAGCATCACTTGCCTTTTTGGTAGAGGGTATAGGTTTACTCCTTGACCTTGCAACACTCACACTCTTCAAGTCACTACAATCAATCAAGCAAGGCACAAACTCAATCTACCAATCAAGCAAAACAACACACATAAAATAACAAAGTCAAAGAAATGCATGCAAGCATGCCAAGCTTTGCTTTGTTTGCAAAAGTGGTTCCTAGTGGGTCATAGACATTTGGGTATATCTAAGTCATGCATAAGTATGCAAAGGTTGGTTCTATTGTAGGGATGGTCTTCACTAGGCTTCTAAACTTTGTGAGTTCCAAATTGGTCATTTACCAAAATGGCAAAGTCATTTGCAAAAGGGTTTCTATTAGATTCCTAAACTTTGTATGATCCAAATTGGTCATTTACCAAAGTGGCAAAGTTGTTAGCAAAAGGTTTCACCTCAAAAACCAATTTCAAAACAAGGCACCTATTTGGTCATTTTATGTGGTGAAGAAATATGTCTACTAGGGTTTTAGTCTATAGGGTTCACCAAATGAGTTGCTATTGCAAAACTTGGTGCTTTTGGTCAGTAGGTTTGGTCCAAACATTTTCTCAGGGTTTTCTTTATGAAAGCATTTTCATAAACAAAACAAATAGTTTTAGTTAGCTAGAAATGGACTAAACTAATTAATCCATTCTATTCTTTTCCAAAATCACTTTCCAAACTATGGGTTGGTTCCTATGGTCAGCAAGGTCACTACAAACTAATTGGCAAAGGTTTTAACCTAAATATCATTTTTAAATGATTTTTCTAATGTTAGCAAGCATACAAAAGAATCTGCAAAGTTAAACAAGTTAACAGATACTATTTGCTAAACTAAGGGCAGCGTTGGCTAGGGCTTGTCTTGCTGATTCCAACGACATCAAATTTGTAAAATTTGGACGTGTGGATCAAAAGATACAAGGGTTTGAAGTTTGCAAAAGTTTCTGTTTTCAAATTCTGTTTTTAAACAGATAGGTGACCTGTGGTATTCTATTGGACTGCACGGTTGGCCGGATCGTGGCTGTGCGTTAGATCTAGTTAGATAAATGCACACGAGGACATACCTCTTGGCGTTAATTGATTCTGCCGTAACGATGGATGCATCTAACGGCGGCTAGGCGTTTGACCACTAAGCGGCGCGGCTGGCGATCGGCGTGAGTGTCGGTCGGTGATGGAGGCGATGCTACAGGGGGTGAGGGAGAAGGAGGAGTAGCTCACCGTGCTCGGAAGGCTGCGGTGAAGCTCGACGTGCTGATGGCTCGACGAGGGGCGCTCAGGGGCAGTTGCAATTCCTCGTCGGAGTAGAGGACGGTGACGGACGGTTCTGTCCACGGTCGAAGACGGTGCTACAGATCAAGAGAGGACAGACCGAGGGCAGGGTTAGACGCAGGAGATCTTGGCGGAGTTGTGAGCGTGAACGAGAGGGCTCGGGCGAGGCGAGCTTACCGAAGCGTTGCGGAGAAGAAGCGAACCTGGCGCTCTGTGCTTGTGAGTCGTCGCTCAGATCACCCTAAGGCAAAACAAAGGCAGTAAGATCAGGCGACCATGGGGTTCATGTGGGCATGATCGAGAGGTGCTGGGGCGGACGGAGTTCACCTGGAAAGCTCACCGGAGAAACGGCAGACGGCGGTGTTGCTCAAAGCTTGATGCATGCGTTGCTCTGGGGCGCCCGCGGTCGAATGGGAGGCACGGACAGAAGCGTCAGGGAGTGTGTAGTATGTGTGCGTGGTCGAGAGGTCAAGGGGCAGCGTGTGCTGGCTGGAATCGGCCGGAGACGGTGGTCGGAACAGAGGAGCTCGAGGAGAAATTGGGGCGGCCTGGGGGCGAGCTTGGAGAAGGTGCGAGGAAATGACGGAGGAGAGGAGGCGTTTAAGTAGGCGTCGTCGCGAGGATTAACGATACTTAACGTGAATTGAAGCCATGGATTGAAGGCGACAACGGGCAGCGTGCCCTGGGGAGAAGAAGTCACGGGGAAGAAGAAGGAGGTGGCGTGGGGTCCTCAGTCGATGGGAAAAGAAAGGAAGGAGGGGTCCACTTGTCATTCACTTAGTGGGTTTCTTTCTCGGTGCAGAAAAACAGTTCGGGGTGTGGGAGAGAGAGGTGGGGTCTGTTGTCAGCGAGTGAGTGAGAGGGAGAAGTGGGTCCGTCTTTGTCGGTGTTGAGTGGGTCGATAATTGGTGTCAATCGTTTTTCTTGAGGGAGAATCTTGGAATTGGGCTGTTGGGGGCCTTAGTGAAAACTTGTTGAATTTGCTCTAGTTTTTTCTGTCTAAACCTTTTCTTTTCTAATTCTTTTTCTGTTTTCAATTTCAAACAAATATTCAAGCAATTCAAACAACACTCAAATGATTTCAAATCAATTCAAACAAGCAGCAAACTTTTCATTTGAATTTGGTTCTGTTTGGCAACATAATCCAAATCTCAAAATGAAATATTATTTTTATTTAATTTAGGATCCATTTAATAATTAAATAAAATGGATCTTTAGTTATTAGGGTTTGATTTATTTAATAAAATTTCCATTTGAATTCCAATTATTTTCAAAACCAAACCAGAAGGTTTAATTTGAAAAATAAAAGAATACCTGGAAACTTATTTAAATAAATGAATAAGTCTTGGTGTTTTAATTAAAATGGGAAAGCCTTTACTTAAATAAAATTGGATATTTAAATCCTTATTATTTTATTTAAATAATCCTTTACTCATTTTAATCAAAGCAAAACCTTTTAATAAAAGATTTCAAAGTAGTAATAAAATACTTGGTGTTCATTTAAAATGGGAAAAGCTTTTACTTAAATAAAATTGGATGTTTAAATCCTTATTATTTTATTTAAATAAACCTTTACTCATTTTATCAAAACAAAATATTTTATTACAAAAGCTTGGCCAAAATTAATTTGGCTCACCTTTTCATTTGAAACCAAAGTCTTTTATTAAAAGATCTAAATTTGTATTTCCAAAACAATTTATTTTTCCTTTAACAATGGTTTATCTTTTTGATCCCTTTAGGATTTCTTGATCACCAATTGGTGTGGGCTTTTGGTAAGGGCTTTATTGGCTTTGGAAATTCAATTTCCTTGTCTTAATATATTCACAAGATTTTGTCCATGGTTCCAAACTTAGTGAAACCATCTCTAAGTTCTTTCTTGATCCTTTGTGATTATTTGTTGATCAAATTTGGTATGGATCAAATCCATGGATTTGGAGATAACTTTGGAAAATGATTTCCTTCCATTAGGGTTTAGGGTTTTGGATTACTTTCCAAATGTTCAAATTTCCAGATACATTCATTGAGGAATGCATTTCCCTTGATTTGGATTTTTGTTGAATTCAAACTTCTACCAAAGTTTGTTCAAGATGGGATTTTAAGTCTCCTTTTAGAAACAAAAGTTTCTTTTCACCCTGATTTTCAACAAAAATTTATTTTGTTTAATTATTTTTCACATTACAAGATTTGGAAAATCTTGGGATGTGACAAGCCACCTTTTTCCCTCCTCTCCTTCACGTGCTAGGGTCGGGCAGGACCAGGCAGGGGCAGGTGGTGGTGGGACAGGGTGAGGCCAAGGAGGTAGGCTCGGTGTGGGGCCTGCTCGGCAGAGAGAAGAGAGGAAGAGAGGAGAGGGAGGCTCGGGCTAGGTAGGGTGCCTCGGTTAGGGTTTGTTTAGGGTTGGGGTAGAGAGAGGGAGGGGGTAGATGAGGTGGGACCAGGGAGAGGGGTAGCCGGGTGGGCCTGCTAGGTGAGAGAGGAGTGAGGCCGAGAGAGAGGGAGGGGTGGTAACTAGGGTTTGAAGAGAGGGGGAATGGTTTAGAGTAGGTACAGATTAGGGTTGTGGTTTAGAGAGGGGGGTGAAGAGAGAGGAATGGTATGGTAGCTAGGATTTGCCTTTGTCAAGATCAAGCCAAGCACATGCCAAGCTCCAACAAGATCAAGACAAGAAAAGAGAGGGATGTGGTGTGATGATGGATTTTTGCAAGACAAACTAGATCAAGCCAAAAGATAAGAAGAGGAAGAGATGAGAGATGAACCACTCCAGAATTTAAATAAAAACCAAAGGACAAGCAAAATGGTGGTACTTGCATGGCCCATGCATAAATAATTAATGACATGATTATCCTTGTGAAAACAATATTAATAACAAGGCATTACTACTATGCATTACCCAAAAATGTGGAGTAAGGCCAAGCAACAGAAAGCAAGTGAAAGTTTCAGATGAATTAGATGGAGATGCTCACATTTGATTATAATTGGTAGTTGCTAGTGTGTTTATTCCACTAGATGTTTAGTAGTCCCAATAATACCCCAACATGAGCATCAATCCATGATAATCCATATGGAAGCTAGGAAAAAGGGTTCCACTCACAAGGCATGCAAAGGTGGCCATGTGGCTCTCATATATCAATAATGTGAAAACAACATGATGCTAAGATGAGAGCATGTGGAATAGAATTGGATCCATCCCAACCCACATGAGCTAGAGGTAAACTCAATAAAGTGCAAAGCTCATATTTAGTTGGATGGTGGAATTATAAGGTGGTGAAAGAAAGGTGGTGGAGTTAATAAAAGATATGCTCCCAACTCAACTTGGGCATTAAACAATATATCAATAGCCAAATACAATATCAAGAGGCAAATACAATTAACAATGCATATGAGAGAAGAACCAAATGAAAAAGGGTTTTATATGATGCTCAAATGCAAGGTGGCATGATGACATGAGCATGATATAATGAGGATGGAACAAATATATATTTGAAGTAGCCATTATATTACTAGACCAAGTAGCATTACAATTCTTAGACAATTGGGATGCTACAACTCTCCCCCACTAAACAGGAATCTCGCCCCGAGATTCTAGGAAGAAGAAGAAGACACAAAGAGGGTAGGATACTTGGCACGGAGCTCATCTTCACGTTCCCAAGTGGCTTCATCAACGGAATGGTGCGACCACTGCACCTTGCAGAACTTGATGGACTTGTTGCGAGTCCTTCTTTCTGCGACTTCAAGGATTTTTGTGGGGTGTTCTTGATAAGACAGGTCTTCTTGGAGATTGATAAGCTCATGATCCACGGTCCTGCCGGGATCCTTGAAGCACTTCTTGAGCTGAGAGATGTGGAAAACATCATGGACTTTGAGTTTTTCCGGGATCTCAAGAGCATAAGCAACTTCTCCTCTTCTTCCACGAATTTTGAAAGGACCGATGTATCTAGGAGCCAGCTTTCCTTTGATACCAAAACGGTGCGTGCCTCTCATGGGAGTGACACGAAGGTAAAAGAGATCACCTGGGACATACTCCATGTCTGTGTGCTTCCTGTCATAATTGCTCTTCTGGTGACTTTGAGCAATCCTCAGATTTTCAAGAATGATGTGAACCTTCTCCTCCGCTTGAGTCACAATGTCAGGGCCAAACAAAATTCTTTCTCCTGCACCTGACCAACCAATCGGAGTTCTGCATTTGCGACCATAGAGAGCCTCAAATGGTGCCATCTTTAGACTTTTCTGGAAGCTATTGTTGTAAGAGAATTCAGCATAAGGAAGACATTCTTCCCATTTCATGCGAAAAGAGATGACGCAAGCACGAAGCATATCCTCCAGAATCTGATTGATCCTTTCAACTTGTCCTTGCGACTAAGGGTGGTAAGCTGTGCTGAAGTTCAACTTTGTTCCCAAAGCATTTTGGAAACTTTCCCAGAACTTGGAAGTGAAGATGCTTCCACGGTCTGAACTGATCTCAAGAGGAACCCCATACAGAGAGACAATTCTGTTGATATAGAGCTCAGCCAACTGAATTGCAGAAATTGTTTCCTTGACGGGGAAGAAGTGAGCCACTTTAGAAAGCCTGTCAATAACAACAAAGATTGCATTGTTGCCCTTCTGCGACCTTGGAAAACCAGTGATGAAGTCCATCTCTACTTTCTCCCATTTCCATTCCGGGGGTTTCAATGGCTGTAGAAGACCGGAAGGTTTCTAATGGACAGCTTTCACTCTGCGACAGACATCACACTCTGAGACATACTTGGCACAATACCTTTTCAAACCAGGCCACCAATATTGTGTTTTCAAGTCCATGTACATCTTTGTGCTGCCAGGGTGGATAGAAAGAACAGAATCGTGCGCCTCCTTGAGAACTTGCTCTCTCAAACCCGGGTAGTTCGGAACAAACATCCGGTGTTCAAATAAAAGCGTGCCTTGATCATCGACGTGGAAGGACTCATACTTCGGAAGCTGGTTGTTGGAGATGACCTTTCTTGTGTACGGATCACCAAGCTGAAAGGAGCGAACCTTTTCTTCCAAGAGAGGAGTTGCTAGAAGATTCAGGAGATACCCTTGTTCCACAATCTCAAGGTTGGTTGTGAATTCCTCGCACAAGAGAGGCTGTTGTTCTTCCATCATGAGGTTGTTGACATAAGCTTTGCGGCTGAGAGCATCGGCCAAGACATTAGCTTTGCCCGGAGTGTAGTTGATGGTGAGATCGAAGTCATTGATTGCCTCAATCCATCTCCTCTGCCGAAGGTTGAGATCAGGCTGAGTGAAGATATACTTCAAACTCTTGTGATCAGAAAAGATCTCACAACGGTTGCCAAGCAGGTAGTGCCTCCATACTTTCAAAGCAAAGACAACTGCTGCGAGCTCGAGGTTATGTGTAGGATAGTTGATCTCATGCGTCTTCAACTGTCGAGAGGCATAAGCAACAACTTGTTTTTCTTGCATAAGGACCGCACCCAATCCTTGCAAAGAGGCGTCATAGAATATCTGGAAAGGCTTGGATGTATCCGGAGGAACCAAGACTGGTGTGGAAGTGAGCTTCTCTTTGAGTGTCTCAAAGTTTGCTTGACATGCAGGAGCCCAAAGGTATTTCTTGCCTTTCTTGAGGAGATCGGTAAGAGGCTTCGCTATCTTCGAGAAGTTACGAGCGAAGCGGCAATAACTAGCCAAACCAAGGAAACTCCGCACTTCTTTGACATTAACAGGAGGAAGCCATTCAACAATTGTCTTCACAGTTTCCGGATTGACTGCAATGCCCTTGGCAGAGATGACGTTACCAAGATAGGTTACTTGAGGCAGCCAGAACTCACACTTGGAGAACTTTGCATACAAGCGGTTCTCTTGAAGCTTGTTTAGGACACACCGAAGGTCTTCTTCATGCTCTTCTTGTGACTTAGAATAGACTAGGATGTCATCCAGATAGACCACAACAAACTTATCAAGATACTCCATGAAAACCGAGTTCATGAGCCTCGAGAAGGTGGCAGGTGCGTTGGTGAGACCGAAAGACATGACCGTGTACTCATACAGGCCATAGCGGGTGGTGAAAGCTGTTTTGGGAACATCTTCCTTGCGAATCTTGATTTGGTGATAACCACTTCTCAAGTCAAGCTTAGAGGATACCACAGCTCCAGCTAGCTGATCGAAGAGATCATTAATCCGCGGAAGGGGATATTTATTCTTGATGGTTTTAGCATTGAGAGCCCGATAGTCAACACAAAGTCTATCAGTCTGGTCTCGCTTCTTCACAAAGAGGGTTGGGCTACCCCAAGAAGAAATCTGTGTTGAATGAAACCTTCTCTTGTTCATCAAGTCGACGTTTGAGTTCACCAACTCGTGAGGACCCATTTATAAGGCCGCTTGGAGATAGGAGCGGTACAGTTCAAGCTCAATTACAAACTCAACCTCACGATCCGAGGCATACAGCAACTCTTGGGAAAGACATCTGGGAAATCGCAGACCAGGAACACTCTGAATAGCTTCCATAGCATCATCATTGAGCCGCCAAAGAAAAGCTGGATAGCGAGTCGGACTTGGAGAATAGACTATATGGCCTTGAGGAATCTTTAGAGAAACCGGCGTTACACAATCAATCACAGCTGCATTTGCTGTCAACCAATCCATGCCCAAGATGACATCAATGTCAGAATTGCCCAGAACAATTAAGGAAGCCAAGAACGAAGAGCCACCAATCTCAATTTGATTGCCATGGCTGATTTTAGAAGCTGCCATCTTTGCTCCAGGAGAAAGGACCATTAACGCAAGGAGAGGATCCATCACTAACTCATTCTCATGTGCAAACTTGTGAGAAACAAAAGAATGCGATGCACGAGAATCAAACAAAACTTCGTGCGAGGCGAGTTAACGGGAAGCATACCCATCACAACTCTAGGTGCATGCTCATCTTGAGCGGTGTTGACACAGTTGGCACGAGCAACAGTAGACCCGGTCTTGGTGTTGATGTTGAGAGCCCGAGGTGGTGGTGCACGAACCAAAGGAGAGCTTGCCGCAGATCTTGGTGGTGGTGGAGGAAGAGCCGTGTTCTTCATCGGATAGTTCCAGCTTTGATGCCCAGTGTCTCCACAAGTGTAACAAGCACCAGGTGGACGTGGAGCAACGTAGCCAGGGACTCTGCCAGGCGCTCCAAGGTAGTGCTGGTTGTAACCCCTGGGAGCAGCAGTGAGGAAGTTTGGTGGCCTTGCCGCGAAGCTTGAAGGTCTTGGTGGAGCCGGGAGCGACGATGGGGTGTTAGGAACCCAGACACGACGCTTAGAAGGAGCCGACATCGCTGAAGAGCTTGCTGCATCACGGTTGTGTTTCTTTGACTCCTCAAACACTTGCCTACTTGCCTCTTCCTACAGAGCTGTATGCTGAAGTTCCAGAAAAGACGCCGGCCTTGCATGTGTGATTGCATACTTAATCGATGCATTGAGCCCTTGCTTGAACCTCTTTTGCTTCTTCTTGTCATCAGAGATCTCATCGCCAACATAACGAGAAAGGTTCATGAAGTTCCTGATGTAGGTATTGACATTATCATTGCCCTGCTTGAGGTTGAGAAACACTTCCTTCATCCTCTCCATGACAATTTCTGACAGATACTGCTCTTTGAAAGCTCCAGTGAACTGTCCCCAAGTAGGCTGAAAACCAGTGTAGTTTGCCTTTAGGTAATTCTCCCACCAGAGAGATGCATCTCCCTTCAGAAGGTGAGTAGCACACTTTACCCATTCTTGCTCAGGAACATCAGCAGTTGCCAGTAACCTTGACATCTCTCGCAACCAATCATCAGCATCAAGTGGTTGATCAGAAACATCAAACTGGCGTGGGTTGAACTTCAGAAAGCTTTTGATGTCTCCTCGCTTGGGAGGTGGAGGTAGCGGAACAAACTCATTCCTCCTGACAGTTTCTTCAAAACGCTGCAGGTTCTGCTGCATTGCTGCCAAGGCATTAGCGATGCTTGACAACGCTGCCCCCAGTTCAGGTTGTATGTCCTCCTCAGAACGGCGTGGTGGTGCCATCCTGTTATTGATATAAAACACAAGTCAGTACTATGATGGAGAATAATAATAATCCAAAATAGTACCAAGATGGAATTAATCAAGATTAAAGGATACAATTTACTAAGATGATACTAAAATATCAACGAAGTTCAAAGCACCTAGAAGATATTAAGCATATCGCACACGACTGAAAAGGAGTGTGGTACACAAATATATCAAAAAAAAAAATTCCACAAATTTCGGCATTAAAATACCAATAGATGCGCAAAATCACTTAACGAATCAAGATTAGTGACTCTACCAATTCAATATACAGGAGCGAATGATAAGAGTAGTGGTATGGTCGCGACTCCATCCCGCACTCAAATCATTACTCCGCACATGAATAAGTAGAACACATATCCCAACACCTTCTTCTCACGATGAACCTACAGATTAGTAACTACGGAAACGAACACCCAAACAAGATAACGTCGGATAACAAGAGTAAGACATATCGCGTCGGTATACAACGAATCAGATAGATCGCGTCGGTTTGCAAAAGCCTGTCAGTATGGAATGTACCAACAGTTGATAACCAAACGGCAGATTGTGATAACAACTTGGATGCAACAGATAGACAAGGAATTCACACACACACACACACACACACTCAACGTATGGTACTACGGAAACCCAGAACACGTGAATCCTAGTTTGAATTTTAAGAAGAGGATTGAAAACGTTACACTTCCTTACCAGAAAAGGGTGGGTGGTTGGGTAAGAAGAAAAGTGGAAGCAGTCCTACTCTCACGTTTTGTTTTTCCCTAATATACATAGCTACCAAAAATATTTGCTAGACAGACAACGACCATTTGGCTGAGACCCTGAAGGGCGGGATGGCTCTGATACCAATTGTAACTACCTCGGTGAATTACGCTCCTAGTTACCAGCCTGGATGAGAAGAAATGGTTGAAATAGTACGGTGGGGCCCAAATGCCACTCACAGGTAGACCTTTCGGCCGTCCCAACCATTTCCAAACATCGGGACAAGAACGGGCGGCGTGTCCCGGCGAAGGGATCAACTACATACACAAATGATTATGTATGCAAGCCACCATACAATAGTACATCAGAGCCATTCCATCTAAAAAGAAAGGAAATATAGCAATGCCATACGGCAAGATCCAAATATCCTAGATAGATATAATAGTTTAGGATATCTCCTCATACATCAAACATCAGAGTATCAAGCGGGCGAAGACAAAATCCGATACGGATAAGAAGCAAATCGGCATAAGATGCCCCATAAATAAGCACATCCATACAGATCTCACGGATCCCGTTCGGAATCTCTACACCAAATGATCGTTGCCCACATCGTCCGTCTCTTCCACCCAGTATCCATCTTGCGAATGTACTGTTCATCAGAACCAATAATTTATCGTGTGAGACCCTAGGGTACTCGGCAAGTCTTTATGCCTCTAAAGGGACACAACACAGGGTGACACAATTGTAGCAAAAGATAAACCTAACAATTCTATAGATACTCGCTAACCATCCGCCTAACGAGCTGGACGGATGTCGTGAATTAATAACAACAGTTATAACGATTATAATTGTAATATCCACAGATCCATCCTCCTCCTCGCTTACAAGCGAGGCGGACAAACAACCCCCCATCCGTTGGCAGTTTTATTAACCATTCCATGAGTGTTGCACTATTTACTAGTCAATTATTTAGTCAAATTAAAAGCGGTACTTTAGTTATTCTTGTCTATGGTCGAGAAACTGTGCTCCAAGTCGTCCATAACCGCGGACACGGCTTTCAGAAAGTTTTACCCTGCAGGGGTGCACAAATAGCAACACACACTCGATCAACCTCGGAAAAACCAAATCAAAACCCAACGGCGATCCACGACAAAGCGATCACAGGATTAAGAAATATTTGAGGCCACCCATTAAGCTACCATAGCAGAGATAGCTGACTCCGAGACGGACTCAAGGTTTGCGTCAGTGGCTGTAAACGACTGGGAACCCGGAAATGTGACTGGGCTTGTCGATACCGCGAAAACACTCTGCTTTCCAAAACAGTATAGTGTGCAGTACCTCGCACAATTTAAATTAAAGCAGTAAAGCATGGCATAAGTACAGGATAGTAAATAAAACCTCAAACTAGTTTGTGGCCCCAAGAAATAAGAATGAATCAAGCTGCAGCTCGGGGGGTTCATAAGCCTCCGGATGTGGATAGCGAATATTCAAGGACCAGGAATCAAGTACTCGGGGTCCTACGGGACACAAGTGAGCCTGAACAACCAAATAGCGAATATGGCTCACCGATGCCACTTTCATTAGTTATCCCATTACTACTCAGGTTAAGTTGTTTAGGTACCTCGTTATCCATCAGACACTCACATACCCTACACATGCTGTCCTACGACTCGCATGGCTCAAACAACTCCTGTAGTAATGGCTCATGGGATGGAGGAACAAGCTTCGGTGGGATTTAAAAGTAAAGGCTATGCAATACTTGGGATTCCATTTTAATGCAATCGCGACTCAATGATGCAAGAATAATATAGAGGCAATAGGTACTATATGTATGCAAGCATGTGGTAGTGCTTGCACAGCACTCGGTTAAGCGAGAGAAGGATCTGGGTAGTGCTCCTGGTTCTCTTGATATATCCCCTGCTCATCGTCTATTCGAAGAAGAACCAAACAAACAAGGCCCAACATAAATAAAGTGTGCAAGCATATGAATAAAATGCACCAAACAAACAATCATGCCATGATGGATGATGCACAATTTGCATGGCATTAAGGTAGCATGGCATGGGTGAGGTGTGGAATACAAGATTAAATCATTTTATTGAGTTTTAATCCCATTTTATACCTATATTAGTTGCTGTACACATTATATTTATATGATGCATGCTTCAAATCAAAAAAGGGAAAGCATAAACAGAAAGGTCTCGTCGAGCTAATCATTTTAGACATATTATTTGTTAAATTTGGAGTTATAAAACAAAAGTTATTAATTAATTAAGGAAAAAGGGCATTTTATTGTAATTTTAATCAACTTGCAAAATAAGGTGTTCAAAAAATATTTTGAATGGCATATTTGAATTCCTCACATTTTTCTGATTTCAAAACATATATTATTTGTATTATTTGGAATTAAGAATTAAAAGTTATTATAAAACAGATTTGAATTTGAATTTGAAATAAATTTGATAAGATTTGAATTAAACAGAAAAACACAGAAACTTTTTATACCCAAGTTAAGCTAGCCACAGACACTGTCCAGTGGGCCACTGCTGACTCAGCAGCACAGCGCGCAGAAAAGCTTTCCCCACCGCGGCTAACCTAGCCTCTGCGGCTGACAGATGGGGCCAGTGACCCGGGTCCTGTGACGATGGCATTTGGCTGAGCCTGTGAGCCGAGGACATGAGGTGGTGGAAGCAGATAGCAGTACCTTTGAAAAAGCAGTATCGGTGACTAGTGGGCCTGGGCTGGACCGCGGGTTGAGCATCTAAAAGGCGCAGGGGGGTATGTGCAAAAAGGACGCATCCACTGTTTTTCTTCTTTGTTCTCTGACGAGGGATCGATCTTGACAGTGGAGGCCACGCATGTGAGGAGAACTCGAACCCGCGACCTAGGGCTCGCGATCGGCGGCGGATACCGCTGCGGCTAACTGGGGTTGGTGTCAGGAGGGGGAACCGCGGTTAGATGGGGTTTGGCGCTACGCGGGAGTGAGCAGGCGCGCGAGCTCGTCGGTGCACCGAGGGTGTTCGTCGGCGGGTCCGGCGCGTACAGGAAGCGACGGCGAAAAGGAAGGTGTCGGGAGGAAGCGGGGGCTCACCGCGGACTTGATGGCGGGCTCGGATCGGGCGGAGCGTCGTGGATCGGCGAGCGCGAAGCCAAAGCGGGGCTAGGGTTTCGCTTGGGCGCTGGTTCGGCAGCTGGTGCTTCACCTTCTTCACCACAATGGCGTGTCGAGCGTCTGAGGGCGTCCACGACTTCCTCGACAGCCTTGAGCCACGCCTCGGCTGGTGTGAGTAGGGGCGGTGGAGGCCGAGGGTTTGGCCGGCGATGGGGTAGACGGAGGCGGTAGGGGTAGATGGGGAGGATGGAGTAGGTGGGCACGGCCCTGGGGAGATCTGGGAGAGGCCAGAGGTGTCGTGGAGAAGGAGATAAAGCAGAGGGAGGGAGGATGCCGTGGGGGAGCGGGGTAGATGGAAAAGGTGGCTCGGCCACCTTTTTCCCTCCTCTCCTTCACGTGCTAGGGTCGGGCAGGACCAGGCAGGGGCAGGTGGTGGTGGGACAGGGTGAGGCCAAGGAGGTAGGCTCGGTGTGGGGCCTGCTCGGCAGAGAGAAGAGAGGAAGAGAGGAGAGGGAGGCTCGGGCTAGGTAGGGTGCCTCGGTTAGGGTTTGTTTAGGGTTGGGGTAGAGAGAGGGAGGGGTAGATGAGGTGGGACCAGGGAGAGGGGTAGCCAGGTGGGCCTGCTAGGTAAGAGAGGAGTGAGGCCGAGAGAGAGGGAGGGGTGGTAACTAGGGTTTGAAGAGAGGGGGAATGGTTTAGAGTAGGTATAGATTAGGGTTGTGGTTTAGAGAGGGGGGTGAAGAGAGAGGAATGGTATGGTAGCTAGGATTTGCCTTTGTCAAGATCAAGCCAAGCACATGCCAAGCTCTAACAAGATCAAGACAAGAAAAGAGAGGGATGTGGTGTGATGATGGATTTTTGCAAGACAAACTAGATCAAGCCAAAAGATAAGAAGAGGAAGAGATGAGAGATGAACCACTCCAGAATTTAAATAAAAACCAAAGGACAAGCAAAATGGTGGTACTTGCATGGCCCATGCATAAATAATTAATGCCATGATTATCCTTGTGAAAACAATATTAATAACAAGGCATTACTACTATGCATTACCCAAAAATGTGGAGTAAGGCCAAGCAACAGAAAGCAAGTGAAAGTTTCAGATGAATTAGATGGAGATTCTCACATTTGATTATAATTGGTAATTGCTAGTGTGTTTATTCCACTAGATGTTTAGTAGTCCCAATAATACCCCAACATGAGCATAAATCCATGATAATCCATATGGAAGCTAGGAAAAAGGGTTCCACTCACAAGGCATGCAAAGGTGGCCATGTGGCTCTCATATATCAATAATGTGAAAACAACATGATGCTAAGATGAGAGCATGTGGAAAAGAATTGGATCCATCCCAACCCACATGAGCTAGAGGTAAACTCAATAAAGTGCAAAGCTCATATTTAGTTGGATGGTGGAATTATAAGGTGGTGAAAGAAAGGTGGTGGAGTTAATAAAAGATATGCTCCCAACTCAACTTGGGCATTAAACAATATATCAAGAGCCAAATACAATATCAAGAGGCAAATACAATTAACAATGCATATGAGAGAAGAACCATATGAGAGAAGAACCAAATGCAAGGTGGCATGATGACATGAGCATGATATAATGAGGATGCAACAAATATATATTTGAATTAGCCATTATATTACTAGACCAAGTAGCATTACAATTGTTAGACAATTGGGATGCTACATTAGTAAAAAGAACACACATGCAATGACACTGGTGGATCCATGTGTGGTCTCTGAAGAGAACACACATGCAATGACACTGGTGGATCCATATGTGGTATGTGAAAAGAACACACTGCAATGACTCCAGTTGTTGTTAGTAAAAAGAACACACATGCAATGACATTGGTGGATCCATATGTGGTATGTGAAAAGAACACACATGAAATGACTCTGGTTGTTGTTAGTGGAAAGAACACACATGCAATGACACTGGTGGATCCATGTGTGGTCTCTGAAGAGAACACACATTTCAATGACTCTGGTTGTTGTTAGTAAAAATAACACACATGCAATGACACTGGTTGTTGTTACTAAAAAGAGCACACATCCAATGACACTGGTGGATCCATAGGTGGATTGTGAAAAGAACACACATGCAATGACACTGGTGGATCCATATGTGGTATGTGAAAAGAACACACATTTCAATGACTCTGGTTGTTGTTAGGAAAAAGAACACACATGCAATGACACTAGTGGATCCATGTGTGGTCTCTAAAGAGAACACACATGCAATGACTCTGGTTGTTGTTACTAAAAAGAACACACATGCAATGACACTGGTGGATCCATAGGTGGATTCTGAAAAGAGCACACATGCAATGACACTAGTGGATCCATATGTGGTATGTGAAAAGAACACACATTTCAATGACTCTGGTTATTGTTAGTAAAAAGAACACACATGCAATGACACTGGTGGATCCATGTGTGGTCTCTGAAGAGAACACACATGCAATGACTCTAGTTCTTGTTAGTAAAAAGAACACACATGCAATGACACTGGTGGATCCATATATGGTCTCTGAAGAGAACACACATTTCAATGACACTGGTGGATCCATATGTGGTATTTGAAAAGAACACACATGAAATGACTCTAGTTGTTGTTAGTAAAAAGAACACACATGCAATGACACTAGTAGATCCATATGTGGTATGTGAAAAGAACACACTTGAAATGACTCTGGTTGTTGTTAGTGAAAAGAACAAACATGCAATGACACTAGTGGATCCATGTGTGGTCTCTGAAGAGAACACACATTTCAATGACTCTGGTTGTTTTTAGTAACAAGAACACACATGCAATGACACTAGTGGATCCATAGTTGGATTGTGAAAAGAGCACACATGCAATGACACTGGTGGATCCATATGTGGTATGTGAAAATAACACACATGCAATGGCTCTCGTTGTTGTTATTAAAAAGAACACACATGCAATGACACTGGTGGATCCATATGTGGTCTCTAAAGAGAACACACATGCAATGACTCTTATTGTTGTTAGTAAAAAGAGCACACATGCAATGACACTGGTGGATCCATAGGTGGATTGGGAAAAGAACACACATGCAATGACACTGGTGGATCCATATATGGTATGTGAAAAGAACACACATGCAATGACACTGGTGGATCCATATGTGGTCCCTGAAGAGAACACACATTTCAATGACACTGGTGGATCCATATGTGGTATTTGAAAAGAACACACATGAAATGACTCCATTTGTTGTTAGTAAAAAGAACACACATGCAATGACACTAGTAGATCCATATGTGGTATGTGAAAAGAACACACATGAAATGACTCTGGTTGTTGTTAGTGAAAAGAACAGACATGCAATGACACTGGTGGATACATGTGTGGTCTCTGAAGAGAACACACATTTCAATGACTCTGGTTGTTGTTAGTAACAAGACCACACATGCAATGACACTGGTGGATTCATAGGCAGATTGTGAAAAGAGCACACATGCAATGACACTGGTGGATCCATGTGTGGTCTCTAAAGAGAACACACATTTCAATGACTCTGGTTGTTGTTAGTAAAAAGAACACACATGCAATGACACTGGTGGATCCATGTGTGGTCTTTGAAGCGAACACACATGCAATGACTCTGGTTGTTGTTAGTAAAAAGAGCACACATGCAATGACACCGGTGGATCCATAGGTGGATTATGAAAAGAACACACATTTCAATGACTCGAGTTGTTAGTAAAAAGAACACACACGTAATGACACTGGTGGATCCATGTGTGGTGTCTGAAGAGAACACACATTTCAATGACACTAGTGGATCCATATGTGGTATGTGAAAAGAACACACATGAAATGACACTGTTGGATCCATAGGTGGATTGTGAAAAGAGAACACATGCAATGACACTGGTGGATCCATATGTGGTATGTGAAAAGAACACACATGCAATGACTCTAGTTGTTGTTAGTAAAAATAACACACATGCAATGACACTGGTGGATCCATGTGTGGTCTCTAAAGAGAACAAACATTTTAATGACACTAGGGGATCCATATGTGGTATGTGAAAAGAACACACATGAAATGACTCCTGTTGTTGTTAGTAAAAAGAACACACATGCAATGACACTGGTGGATCCATATGTGGTATGTGAAAAGAACACACATGCAATGACTCTGGTTGTTGTCAGTGAAAAGAATACACATGAAATGACACTGGTGGATCCATGTGTGGTCTCTGAAGAGAACACACATTTCAATGACACTGGTGGATCCATGTGTGGTCTTTGAAGAGAACACACATTTCAATGACACTGGTGGATCCATATGTGGTATGTGAAAAGAACACACATGAAATGACTCTAGTTGTTGTTAGTAAAAAGAACACACATGCAATGACACTGATGGATCCATATCTGGTATGTGAAAAGAACACACATGAAATGACTCTGGTTGTTGTTAGTGAAAAGAACACACATGCAATGACACTGGTTGATCCATGTGTGGTCTCTGAAGAGAACACACATTTCAATGACTCTGGTTGTTGTTAGTAAAAAGAACACACATGCAATGAGACTGGTGGATCCATTTGTGGCCTCTGAAAAAACACACATGTAATGACTCTAGTTGTTGTTAGTAAAAATAGCACACATGCAATGACACTGGTGGATCCATAGGTGGATTGTGAAAAGAGCACACATGCAATGACACTGGTGGATCCATATGTGGTATGTGAAAAGAACGCACATGCAATGACTCCAGTTGTTGTTAGTAAAAAGAACACACATGCAATGACACTGGTGGATCCATGTGTGGTCTCTGAAGAGAATACACATTTCAATGACACTAGTGGATCCATATGTGGTATGTGAAAAGAACACACATGAAATGACTCTAGTTGTTGTTAGTAAAAAGAACACACATGCAATGACACTAGTGGATCCATACGTGGTATGTGAAAAGAACACACATGAAATGACTCTGGTTGTTATTAGTGGAAAGAACACACATGCAATGACACTGGTTGATCCATGTGTGGTCTCTGAAGAGAACACACATTTCAATGACTCTGGTTGTTGTTAGTAAAAATAACACACATGCAATGACACTGGTGGATCCATGTGTGGTCTCTAAAGAAAACACACATGCAATGACTCTGGTTGTTGTTAGTAAAAAGAACACACATGCAATGACACAGGTGGATCTATGTGTGGTCTTTGAAGAGAACACGCATGCAATGACTCTTGTTGTTGTTAGTAAAAAGAGCACACATGCAATGACACTAGTGGATCCATAGGTGGATTGTGAAAAGAACACACATGCAATGACACTAGTGGATCCATATGTGGTATGTGAAAACAACACACATTTCAATGACCCGAGTTGTTAGTAAAAAGAACACACATGCAATGACACTGGTGGATCTATGTGTGGTCTTTGAAGAGAACACGCATGCAATGACTCTGGTTGTTGTTAGTAAAAAGAGCACACATGCAATGACACTGGTGGATCCATAGGTGGATTGTGAAAAGAACACACATGCAATGACACTAGTGGATCCATATGTGGTATGTGAAAACAACACACATTTCAATGACCCGAGTTGTTAGTAAAAAGAACACACATGCGATGAAACTGGTGGATCCATGTGTGGTCTCTGAAGAGAACACACATGCAATGACTCTAGTTGTCGTTAGTAAAAAGAACACACATGCAATGACACTG
This sequence comes from Avena insularis, assembly GCA_023614405.1. NCBI lineage: Eukaryota > Viridiplantae > Streptophyta > Magnoliopsida > Poales > Poaceae > Avena > Avena insularis. Next base: position 456,036 of record JAJUPC010000198.1, on the reverse strand, counting down.
GTGGATCCATATGTGGTCCCTGAAGAGAACACACATTTCAATGACACTGGTGGATCCATATGTGGTATTTTAAAAGAACACACATGAAATGACTCCAGTTGTTGTTAGTAAAAAGAACACACATGCAATGACACTAGTAGATCCATATGTGGTATGTGAAAAGAACACACATGAAATGACTCTTGTTGTTGTTAGTGAAAAGAACAGACATGCGATGACACTGTGGATCCATGTGTGGTCTCTGAAGAGAACACACATTTCAATGACTCTGGTTGTTGTTAGTAACAAGACCACACATGCAATGACACTGGTGGATCCATAGGCAGATTGTGAAAAGAGCATGCATGCAATGACACTGGTGGATCCATGTGTGGTCTCTAAAGAGAACACACATTTCAATGACTCTGGTTGTTGTTAGTAAAAAGAACACACATGCAATGACACTAGTGGATCCATGTGTGGTCTTTGAAGAGAACACACATGCAATGACTCTGGTTGTTGTTAGTAAAAAGAGCACACATGCAATGACACCGGTGGATCCATAGGTGGATTGTGAAAAGAACACACATTTCAATGACTCGAGTTGTTAGAAAAAAAGAACACACATGTAATTACACTGGTGGATCCATGTGTGGTGTCTGAAGAGAACACATATTTCAATGACACTAGTGGATCCATATGTGGTATGTGAAAAGAACACACATGAAATGACACTGTTGGATCCATAGGTGGATTGTGAAAAGAGCACACATCCAATGACACTGGTGGATCCATATGTGGTATGTGAAAAGAACACACATGCAATGACTCTAGTTATTGTTAGTAAAAAGAACACACATGCAATGACACTGGTGGATCCATGTGTGGTCTCTAAAGAGAACAAACATTTTAATGACACTAGGGGATCCATATGTGGTATGTGAAAAGCACACACATGAAATGACTCCTGTTGTTGTTAGTAAAAAGAACACACATGCAATGACACTGGTGGATCCATATGTGGTATGTGAAAAGAACACACATGCAATGACTCTGGTTGTTGTCAGTGAAAAGAATACACATGAAATGACAATGGTGGATCCATGTGTGGTCTCTGAAGAGAACACACATTTCAATGACACTGGTGGATCCATGTGTGGTCTTTGAAGAGAACACACATTTCAATGACACTGGTGGATCCATATGTGGTATGTGAAAAGAACACACATGAAATGACTCTAGTTGTTGTTAGTAAAAAGAACACACATGCAATGACACTGATGGATCCATATCTGGTATGTGAAAAGAACACACATGAAATGACTCTGGTTGTTGTTAGTGAAAAGAACACACATGCAATGACACTGGTGGATCCATGTGTAGTCTCTGAAGAGAACACACATTTCAATGACTCTGGTTGTTGTTAGTAAAAAGAACACACATGCAATGAGACTGGTGGATCCATTTGTGGCCTCTGAAAAAACACACATGTAATGACTCTAGTTGTTGTTAGTAAAAAGAGCACACATGCAAATATGCAATGACACTGGTGGATCCATAGGTGGATTGTGAAAAGAGCACACATGCAATGACACTGGTGGATCCATATGTGGTATGTGAAAAGAACACACATGCAATGACTCCAATTGTTGTTAGTAAAAAGAACACACATGCAATGACACTAGTGGATCCATGTGTGGTCTCTGAAGAGAACACACATTGCAATGACATTGGTGGATCCATATGTGGTATGTGAAAAGAACACACATGAAATGACACTGGTCGATCCATAGGTGGATTATGAAAAGAGCACACATGCAATGACACTGGTGGATCCATATGTGGTATGTGAAAAGAACACACATGCAATGACTCCAGTTGTTGTTAGTAAAAAGAACACATGCAATGACTCCAGTTGTTGTTAGTAAAAAGAACACACATGCAATGACACTGGTGGATCCATGTGTGGTCTCTGAAGAGAACACACATTTCAATGAAACTGGTGGATCCATATGTGGTATGTGAAAAGAACACACATGAAATGACTCTAGTTGTTGTTAGTAAAAAGAACACACATGCAATGACACTGGTGGATCCATATGTGGTATGTGAAAAGAACACACATGAAAAGACTCTGGTTGTTGTTAGTGGAAAGAACACACATGCAATGACACTGGTGGATCCATGTGTGGTCTCTAAAGAGAACACACATTTCAACGACTCTGTTTGTTGTTAGTAAAAATAACACACATGCAATGACACTGGTGGATCCATGTGTGGTCTCTAAAGAGAACACACATGCAATGACTCTGGTTGTTAGTAAAAAGAGCACACATCCAATGACACTGGTGGATCCATAGGTGGATTGTGAAAAGAACACACATGCAATGACACTGGTGGATCCATATGTGGTATGTGAAAAGAACACACATTTCAATGACTCTGGTTGTTAGTAAAAAGAACACACATGCAATGACACTACTGGATCCATGCGTGGTCTCTAAAGAGAGCACACATGCAATGACTCTGGTTGTTGTTAGTAAAAATACCACACATGCAATGACACTGGTGGATCCATAGGTGGATTGTGAAAAGAACACACATGCAATGACACTGGTGGATCCATATGTGGTATGTGAAAAGAACACATACAATGACTCCAGTTGTTCTTAGTAAAAAGAACACACATGCAATGACACTGGTGGATCCATATGTGGTATGTGAAAAGAACACACATGCAATGACTCTAGTTGTTCTTAGTAAAAAGAACACACATGCAATGACACTGGTGGATCCATATGTGGTTTCTGAAGAGAACACACATTTCGATGACACTAGTGGATCCATATGTGGTATGTGAAAAGAACACACATGAAATGACTCTGGTTGTTGTTATTGAAAAGAACACACATGCAATGACACTAGTGGATCCATGTGTGGTCTCTGAAGAGAACACATATTTCAATGACTCTGGTTGTTGTTAGTAACAAGAACACACATGCAATGACACTGGTGGATCCATAGGTGGATTGTGAAAAGAGCACACATGCAATGACACTGGTGGATCCATATGTGGTATGTGAAAAAAACACATGCAATGGCTCTGGTTGTTGTTATTAAAAAGAACACACATGCAATGACACTGGTGGATCCATGTGTGGTCTCTGAAGAGAACAAACATGCAATGACTCTGGTTGTTGTTAGTAAAAAGAGCACACATGCAATGACACTGGTGGATCCATAGGTGGATTGTGAAAAGAACACACATGCAATGACACTTGTGGATCCATATGTGGTATGTGAAAAGAACACACATGCAATGACTCTCGTTGTTGTTTGTAAAAAGAACACACATGCAATGACACTGGTGGATCCATAGGTGGATTGTGAAAAGAGCACACATGCAATGACACTAGTGGATCCATATGTGGTATGTGAAAAGAACACACATTTCAATGACTCTGGTTGTTGTTAGTAAAAAGAACACACATGCAATGACACTGGTGGATCCATGTGTGGTCTCTGAAGAGAACACACATGCAATGACTCTGGTTGTTGTTAGTAAAAAGAGCACACATGCAATGACACAGTTGGATCCACAGGTGGATTGTGAAAAGAACACACATGCAATGACACTGGTGGATCCATATGTGGTATGTGAAAAGAACACACATACAATGACTCCAATAGTTGTTAGTAAAAAGAACACACATGCAATGACACTGGTGGATCCATATGTGCTATGTGAAAAGAAGACACATGCAATGACACTGGTGGATCCATATGTGCTATGTGAAAAGAACACACATGCAATGATTCTAGTTGTTGTTAGTAAAAAGAACACACATGCAATGACACTGGTGGATCCATGTGTGGTCTTTGAAGAGAACACACATTTCAATGACACTGGTGGATCCATATGTAGTATGTGAAAAGAACACACATGAAATGACTCCAGTTGTTGTTAGTAAAAAGAAGACACATGCAATGACACTAGTGGATCCATATGTGGTATGTGAAAATAACATACATGAAATGACTCTGGTTGTTGTTAGTGAAAAGAACACACATGCAATGACACTGGTGGATCCATGTGTGGTCTATGAAGAGAACACAGATTTCAATGATTCTGGTTGATGTTAGTAAAAAGAACACACATGCAATGACACTGGTGGATCCATAGGTGGATTGTGAAAAGAGCACACATGCAATGACACTGGTGGATCCATGTGTGGTCTCTGAAGAGAACACACATGCAATGACTCTGGTTGTTGTTAGTAAAAAGAGCACACATGCAATGACACTGGTGGATCCATAGGTGGATTGTGAAAAGAAAACACATGCAATGACACTAGTGGATCCATATGTGATATGTGAAAAGAACACACATACATTGACTCCAGTTGTTGTTAGTAAAAAGAACACACGTGGAATGACAATGGTGGATCCATATGTGGTATGTGAAAAGAACACACATGCAATGACTCCAGTTGTTAGTAAAACGAACACACATACAATGACACTGGTGGATCCATATGTAGTATGTGAAAAGAACACACGTGAAATGACTCTAGTTGTTTTTAGTAAAAAGAATACACATGCAATGACACTAGTGGATCCATATGTGGTATGTGAAAATAACACACATGAAATGACTCTGGTTGTTGTTAGTGAAAAGAACACACATGCAATGACACTGGTGGATCCATGTGTGGTCTGTGAAGAGAACACAGATTTCAATGATTCTGGTTCTTGTTAGTAAAAAGAACACACTTGCAATGACACTGGTGGATCCATATGTGGTATGTGAAAAGAACACACATTTCAATGACTCTGGTTGTTGTGAGTAAAAAGAACACACATGCAATAACACTGGTGGATCCATGTGTGGTCTCTGAATAGAAGACACATGCAATGACTCGGGTTGTTGTTAGTAAAAATAGCACACATGCAATGACATTGGTGGATCCATACGTGGTATGTCAGAAGAACAGACATGCAATGACTCTAGTTCTTGTTAGTAAAAAGAACACACATGCAATGACAATGGTGGATCCATATGTGGTATGTCAAAAGAACAGACATGCAATGACTCTAGTTGTTGTTAGTAAAAAGAACACACATGCAATGACACTAGTGGATCCATGTGTGGTCTCTGAAGAGAACACACATTTCAATGACACTGGTGGATCCATATGTCGTATGTGAAAAGAACACACATGAAATGACTCCAGTTGTTGTTAGTAAAAAGAACACACATGCAATGACACTAGTGGATCCATATGTGGTATGTGAAAAGAACACACATGAAATGACTCTGGTTGTTGTTAGTGAAAAGAACACACATGCAATGAATCCAGTTGTTGTTAGTGAAAAGAACACACATGCAATCACACTGGTGGATCCATGTGTGGTCTCTGAAGAGAACACACATTTCAATGACTCTGGTTGTTGTTAGTAACAAGAACACACATGCAATACCACTGGTGGATCCATAGGTGGATTGTAAAAAGAGCACACATGCAATGACACTAGTGGATCCATATGTGGTATGTGAAAAGAACACACATGCAATGACTCTGGTTGTTGTTATTAAAAAGTACACACATGCAATGACATTGGTGGATCCGTGTGTGGTCTCTGAAGAGAACACACATGCAATGACTCTGGTTGTTGTTAGTAAAAAGAACACACATGCAATGACACTAGTGGATCCATAGGTGGATTGTGAAAAGAGCACACATGCAATGACACTGGTGGATCCATATGTGGTATGTGAAAAGAACACACATACAATGACTCTGGTTGTTGTTATTAAAAAGAACACACATGCAATGACACTGGTGGATCCATGTGTGGTCTCTGAAGAGAACACATATGCCATGACTCTGGATGTTGTTAGTAAAAAGAGCACACATGCAATGACACTGGTGGATCCATAGGTGGATTGTGAAAAGAACACACATGCAATGACACTTGTGGATCCATATGTGGTATGTGAAAAGAACACACATGCAATGACTCTCGTTGTTGTTTGTAAAAAGAACACACATGCAATGACACTGGTGGATCCATAGGTGGATTGTGAAAAGAGCACACATGCAATGACACTAGTGGATCCATATGTGGTATGTTAAAAGAACACACATTTCAATGACTCTGGTTGTTGTTAGTAAAAAGAACACACATGTAATGACACTAGTGGATCCATGTGTGGTCTCTGAAGAGAACACACATTTCAATGACACTGGTGGATCCATATGTGGTATGTGAAAAGAACACACATGAAATGACTCCATTTGTTGTTAGTAAAAAGAACACACATGCAAGGACACTGGTGGATCCATAGGTGGATTGTGAAAAGAGCACACATGCAATGACACTAGTGGATCCATATGTGGTATGTGAAAAGGACACACATTTCAATGACTCTGGTTGTTAGTAAAAAGAACACACATGCAATGACACTGGTGGATCCATGTGTGGTCTCTGAAGAGAACACACATTTCAATGACTCTGGTTGTTGTTTGTAACAAGAACACACATGCAATGACACTGGTGGATCCATAGGTGGATTGTAAAAAGAGCACACATGCAATGACACTAGTGGATCCATATGTGGTATGTGAAAAGAACACACATGCAAGGACTCTGGTTGTTGTTATTAAAAAGAACACACATGCAATGACACTGGTGGATCCATATGTGGTATGTGAAAAGAACACACATGAAATGACTCCAATTGTTGTTAGTAAAAAGAACACGCATGCAATGACACTAGTGGATCCATATCTCGTATGTGAAAAGAACACACATGAAATGACTCTAGTTGTTGTTAGTGAAAAGAACACACATGCAATCACACCAGTGGATCCATGTGTGGTCTCTGAAGAGAACACACATTTCAATGACTCTGGTTGTTGTTAGTAACAAGAACACACATGCAATACCACTGGTGGATCCATAGGTGGATTGTAAAAAGAGCACACATGCAATGACAGTAGTGGATCCATATGTGGTATGTGAAAAGAACACACATGCAATGACTCTGCTTGTTGTTATTAAAAAGTACACACATGCAATGACACTGGTGGATCCATGTGTGGTCTCTGAAGAGAACACACATGCAATGTCTCTGGTTGTTAGTAAAAGAGCACACATGCAATGACACTGGAGCATCCATAGGTGGATTGTGAAAAGAACACACATGCAATGACACTGGTGGATCCATATGTGGTATGTGAAAATAACACACATGCAATGACTCTGGTTGTTGTTAGTAAAAAGAACACACATGCAATGACACTAGTGGATCCATAGGTGGATTGTGAAAAGAGCACACATGCAATGACACTGGTGGATCCATATGTGGTATGTGAAAACAACACACATACAATGACTCTGGTTGTTGTTATTAAAAAGAACACACATGCAATGACACTGGTGGATACATGTGTGGTCTCTGAAGAGAACACATATGCCATGACTCTGGATGTTGTTAGTAAAAAGAGCACACATGCAATGACACTGGTGGATCCATAGGTGGATTGTGAAAAGAACACACATGCAATGACACTTGTGGATCCATATGTGGTATGTGAAAAGAACACACATGCAATGACTCTCGTTGTTGTTTGTAAAAAGAACACACATGCAATGACACTGGTGGATCCATAGGTGGATTGTGAAAAGAGCACACATGTAATGACACTAGTGGATCCATATGTGGTATGTGAAAAGAACACACATTTCAATGACTCTGGTTGTTGTTAGTAAAAAGAAAACACATGTAATGACACTGGTGGATCCATGTGTGGTCTCTAAAGAGAACACACATTTCAATGACACTGGTGGATCCATATGTGGTATGTTAAAAGAACACACATGAAATGACTCCATTTGTTGTTAGTAAAAAGAACACACATGCAAGGACACTGGTGGATCCATAGGTGGATTGTGAAAAGAGCACACATGCAATGACACTAGTGGATCCATATGTGGTATGTGAAAAGGACACACATTTCAATGACTCTGGTTGTTAGTAAAAAGAACACACATGATGTGACACTGGTGGATCCATGTGTGGTCTCTGAAGAGAACACACATTTCAATGACTCTGGTTGTTGTTAGTAACAAGAACACACATGCAATGACACTGGTGGATCCATAGGTGGATTGTAAAAAGAGCACACATGCAATGACACTAGTGGATCCATATGTGGTATGTGAAAAGAACACACATGCAAGGACTCTGGTTGTTGTTATTAAAAAGAACACACATGCAATGACACTGGTGGATCCATATGTGGTATGTGAAAAGAACACACATGCAATGACTCCAGTTGTTGTTAGTAAAAAGAACACACATGCAATGACACTGGTGGATCCATGTGTGGTCTCTGAAGAGAACACACATTTCAATGACACTGGTGGATCCATATGTGGTATGTGAAAACAACACACATGACATGACTACAGATGGTGTTAGTAAAAGAACACACATGCAATGATGGCGGATCCATATGTGGTGTGTGAAAAGAACACACATGAAATGAATCTGGTTGTTGTTAGTGAAAAGAACACACATGCAATGACACTGGTGGATCCATGTCTGGTCTCTGAAGAGAACACACATTTCAATGACTCTGGTTGTTGTTAGTAACAAGAACACACATGCAATGACACTGGTGGATCCATAGGTGGATTGTAAAAAGAGCACACATGCAATGACACTAGTGGATCCATATGTGTTATGTGAAAAGAACACACATGCAAGGACTCTGGTTGTTGTTATTAAAAAGAACACACATGCAATGACACTAGTGGATCCATGTGTGGTCTCTGAAGAGAACACACATGCAATGTCTCTGGTTGTTAGTAAAAAGAGCACACATGCAATGACACTGGAGGATCCCTAGGTGGATTGTGAAAAGAACACACATGCAATGACACTGGTGGATCCATATGTGGTATGTGAAAATAACACACATGCAATGACTCTGGTTGTTGTTAGTAAAAAGAACACACATGCAATGACACTGGTGGATCCATAGGTGGATTGTGAAAAGAGCACACATGCAATGACACTGGTGGATCCATATGTCGTATGTGAAAACAACACACATTTCAATGACCCGAGTTGTTAGTAAAAATAACACACATGCGATGACACTGGTGGATCCACGTGTGGTCTCTGAAGAGAACACACATGCAATGACTCTAGTTGTCGTTAGTAAAAAGAACACACATGCAATGACACTGGTGGATCCATATGTGGTCCCTGAAGAGAACACACATTTCAATGACACTGGTGGATCCATATGTGGTATTTGAAAAGAACACACATGAAATGACTCCATTTGTTGTTAGTAAAAAGAACACACATGCAATGACACTAGTAGATCCATATGTGGTATGTGAAAAGAACACACATGAAATGACTCTGGTTGTTGTTAGTGAAAAGAACAGACATGCAATGACACTGGTAGATCCATGTCTGGTCTCTGAAGAGAACACACATTTCAATGACTCTGGTTGTTGTTAGTAACAAGACCACACATGCAATGACACTGGTGGATCCATAGGCAGATTGTGAAAAGAGCACACATGCAATGACACTGGTGGATCCATGTGTGGTCTCTAAAGAGAACACACATTTCAATGACTCTGGTTGTTGTTAGAAAAAAGAACACACATGCAATGACACTGGTGGATCCATGTGTGGTCTTTGATGAGAAAACACATGCAATGACTCTGGTTGTTGTTAGTAAAAAGAGCACACATGCAATGACACCAGTGGATACATAGGTGGATTGTGAAAAGAACACACATTTCAATGACTCGAGTTGTTAGTAAAAAGAACACACATGTAATGACACTAGTGGATCCATATGTGGTATGTGAAAAGAACACACATGCATTGACTCTGGTTGTTGTTATTAAAAAGAACACACATGCAATGACACTAGTGGATCCATATGTGGTATTTGAAAATAACATACATGAAATGACTCTGGTTGTTGTTAGTGAAAAGAACACACATGCAATGACACTGGTGGATCCATGTGTGGTCTGTGAAGAGAACACATTTCAATGATTACGTTGATGTTAGTAAAAGATCACACATGCAATGACACTGGTGGATCCATAGGTGGATTGTGAAAAGAGCACACATGCAATTACTCTGGTTGTTGTTAGTAAAAAGAACACACATGCAATGACACTGGTGGATCCATGTGTGGTCTCTGAAGAGAACACACATTCAATGACCCTGGTTGTTGTTAGTAAAAAGAGCACACATGCAATGACACTGGTGGATCCATAGGTGGATTGTGAAAAGAAACACATGCAATGACACTAGTGGATCCATATGTGGTATGTGAAAAGAACACACATGCAAGGACTCTGGTTGTTGTTATTAAAAAGAACACACATGCAATGACACTGGTGGATCCATATGTGGTATGTGAAAAGAACACACATGCAATGACTCCAGTTGTTGTTAGTAAAAAGAACACACATGCAATGACACTGGTGGATCCATGTGTGGTCTCTGAAGAGAACACATTTCAATGACACTGGTGGATCCATATGTGGTATGTGAAAACAACACACATGAAATGACTCCAGTTGTTGTTAGTAAAAAGAACACACATGCAATGACAGTAGCGGATCCATATGTGGTGTGTGAAAAGAACACACATGAAATGAATCTGGTTGTTGTTAGTGAAAAGAACACACATGCAATGACACTGGTGGATCCATGTGTGGTCTCTGAAGAGAACACACATTTCAATGACTCTGGTTGTTGTTAGTAACAAGAACACACATGCAATGACACTGGTGGATCCATAGGTGGATTGTAAAAAGAGCACACATGCAATGACACTATTGGATCCATATGTGTTATGTGAAAAGAACACACATGCAAGGACTCTGGTTGTTGTTATTAAAAAGAACACACATGCAATGACACTAGTGGATCCATGTGTGGTCTCTGAAGAGAACACACATGCAATGTCTCTGGTTGTTAGTAAAAAGAGCACACATGCAATGACACTGGAGGATCCCTAGGTGGATTGTGAAAAGAACACACATGCAATGACACTGGTGGATCCATATGTGGTATGTGAAAATAACACACATGCAATGACTCTGGTTGTTGTTAGTAAAAAGAACACACATGCAATGACACTGGTGGATCCATAGGTGGATTGTGAAAAGAGCACACATGCAATGACACTGGTGGATCCATATGTCGTATGTGAAAACAACACACATTTCAATGACCCGAGTTGTTAGTAAAAAGAACACACATGCGATGACACTGGTGGATCCACGTGTGGTCTCTGAAGAGAACACACATGCAATGACTCTAGTTGTCGTTAGTAAAAAGAACACACATGCAATGACACTGGTGGATCCATATGTGGTCCCTGAAGAGAACACACATTTCAATGACACTGGTGGATCCATATGTGGTATTTGAAAAGAACACACATGAAATGACTCCAGTTGTTGTTAGAAAAAAGAACACACATGCAATGACACTAGTAGATCCATATGTGGTATGTGAAAAGAACACACATGAAATGACTCTGGTTGTTGTTAGTGAAAAGAACAGACATGCAATGACACTGGTAGATCCATGTCTGGTCTCTGAAGAGAACACACATTTCAATGACTCTGGTTGTTGTTAGTAACAAGACCACACATGCAATGACACTGGTGGATCCATAGGCAGATTGTGAAAAGAGCACACATGCAATGACACTGGTGGATCCATGTGTGGTCTCTAAAGAGAACACACATTTCAATGACTCTGGTTGTTGTTAGAAAAAAGAACACACATGCAATGACACTGGTGGATCCATGTGTGGTCTTTGATGAGAACACACATGCAATGACTCTGGTTGTTGTTAGTAAAAAGAGCACACATGCAATGACACCGGTGGATCCATAGGTGGATTGTGAAAAGAACACACATTTCAATGACTCGAGTTGTTAGTAAAAAGAACACACATGTAATGACACTGGTGGATCCATATGTGGTATGTGAAAAGAACACACATGCATTGACTCTGGTTGTTGTTATTAAAAAGAACACACATGCAATGACACTAGTGGATCCATATGTGGTATTTGAAAATAACATACATGAAATGACTCTGGTTGTTGTTAGTGAAAAGAACACACATGCAATGACACTGGTGGATCCATGTGTGGTCTGTGAAGAGAACACAGATTTCAATGATTCTGGTTGATGTTAGTAAAAAGAACACACAAGCAATTACACTGGTGGATCCATAGGTGGATTGTGAAAAGAGCACACATGCAATTACTCTGGTTGTTGTTAGTAAAAAGAACACACATGCAATGACACTGGTGGATCCATGTGTGGTCTCTGAAGAGAACACACATTCAATGACCCTGGTTGTTGTAGGTAAAAAGAGCACACATGCAATGACACTGGTGGATCCATAGGTGGATTGTGAAAAGAAACACATGCAATGACACTAGTGGATCCATATGTGATATGTGAAAAGAACACACATACAATGACTCTAGTTGTTGTTAGTAAAAAGAACACACGTGGAATGACAATGGTGGATCCATATGTGGTATGTGAAAAGAACACACATGCAATGACTCCAGTTGTTAGTAAAAATAACACACATGCAATGACACTGGTGGATCCATATGTAGTATGTGAAAAGAACACACATGAAATGACTCTAGTTGTTGTTAGTAAAAAGAATACACATGCAATGACACTAGTGGATCCATATGTGGTATGTGAAAATAACACACATGAAATGACTCTGGTTGTTGTTAGTAAAAAGAACAAATAAGCAATAACACTGGTGGATCCATGTGTGGTCTCTGAATAGAAGAAACATGAAATGACTCGGGTTGTTGTTAGTAAAAAGAGCACACATGCAATGACACTTGTGGATCCATATGTGGTATGTCAAAAGAACAGACATGCAATTACTCTAGTTCTTGTTAGTAAAAAGAACACACATGCAATGACAATGGTGGATCCATATGTCGTATGTGAAAAGAACACACATGAAATGACTCTAGTTGTTGTTAGTAAAAAGAACACACATGCAATGACACTAGTGGATCCATATGTGGTATGTGAAAATAACACACATGAAATGACTCTGGTTGTTGTTAGTGAAAAGAACACACATGCAATGACACTGGTGGATCCATGTGTGGTCTCTGAAGAAAACACACATTTCAATGACTCTGGTTGTTGTTAGTAACAAGAACACAAAGGCAATGACACTAGTGGATCCATAGGTGGATTGTGAAAAGAGCACACATGCAATGACACTGGTGGATCCATATGTGGTATGTGAAAATAACACACATACAATGACACCAGTTGTTATTAGTAAAAAGAACACACATGGAATGACAATGGTGGACCCATATGTGGTATGTGAAAAGAACACACATGCAATGAATCCAGTTGTTGTTAGTAAAAAGAACACACATGCAATGACACTGGTGGATCCATGTGTGGTCTCTGAAGAGAACACACATTTCAATGACACTGGTGGATCCATATGTGGTATGTGAAAAGAACACACTTGAAATGACTCCAGTTGTTGTTAGTAAAAAGAACACATATGCAATGACACTAGTGGATCCATATGTGGTATGTGAAAAGAACACACATTTCAATGACTCTGGTTGTTGTTAGTAAAAAGAACACATAAGCAATAACACTGGTGGATCCATGTGTGGTCTCTGAATAGAAGACACATGCAATGACTCGGGTTGTTGTTAGTAAAAAGAGCACACATGCAATGACACTTGTGGATCCATATGTGGTATGTCAAAAGAACAGACATGCAATGACTCTAGTTCTTGTTAGTAAAAAGAACACACATGCAATGACAATGGTGGATCCATATGTCGTATGTGAAAAGAACACACATGAAATGACTCTAGTTGTTGTTAGTAAAAAGAACACACATGCAATGACACTAGTGGATCCATATGTGGTATGTGAAAATAACACACATGAAATGACTCTGGTTGTTGTTAGTGAAAAGAACACACATGCAATGACACTGGTGGATCCATGTGTGGTCTCTGAAGAAAACACACATTTCAATGACTCTGGTTGTTGTTAGTAACAAGAACACACAGGCAATGACACTAGTGGATCCATAGGTGGATTGTGAAAAGAGCACACATGCAATGACACTGGTGGATCCATATGTGGTATGTGAAAATAACACACATACAATGACACCAGTTGTTATTAGTAAAAAGAACACACATGGAATGACAATGGTGGATCCATATGTGGTATGTGAAAAGAACACACATGCAATGAATCCAGTTGTTGTTAGTAAAAAGAACACACATGCAATGACACTGGTGGATCCATGTGTGGTCTCTGAAGAGAACACACATTTCAATGACACTGGTGGATCCATATGTGGTATGTGAAAAGAACACACTTGAAATGACTCCAGTTGTTGTTAGTAAAAAGAACACATATGCAATGACACTAGTGGATCCATATGTGGTATGTGAAAAGAACACACATTTCAATGACTCTGGTTGTTGTTAGTAAAAAGAACACATAAGCAATAACACTGGTGGATCCATGTGTGGTCTCTGAATAGAAGACACATGCAATGACTCGGGTTGTTGTTAGTAAAAAGAGAACACATGCAATGACACTTGTGGATCCATATGTGGTATGTCAAAAGAACAGACATGCAATGACTCTAGTTCTTGTTAGTAAAAAGAACACACATGCAATGACAATGGTGGATCCATATGTCGTATGTGAAAAGAACACACATGAAATGACTCTAGTTGTTGTTAGTAAAAAGAACACACATGCAATGACACTAGTGGATCCATATGTGGTATGTGAAAATAACACACATCAAATGACTCTGGTTGTTGTTAGTGAAAAGAACACACATGCAATGACACTGGTGGATCCATGTGTGGTCTCTAAAGAAAACACACATTTCAATGACTCTGGTTGTTGTTAGTAAGAAGAACACACAGGCAATGACACTAGTGGATCCATAGGTGGATTGTGAAAAGAGCACACATGCAATGACACTGGTGGATCCATATGTGGTATGTGAAAATAACACACATACAATGACACCAGTTGTTATTAGTAAAAAGAACACACATGGAATGACAATGGTGGATCCATATGTGGTATGTGAAAAGAACACACATGCAATGAATCCAGTTGTTGTTAGTAAAAAGAACACACATGCAATGACACTGGTGGATCCATGTGTGGTCTCTGAAGAGAACACACATTTCAATGACACTGGTGGATCCATATGTGGTATGTGAAAAGAACACACTTGAAATGACTCCAGTTGTTGTTAGTAAAAAGAACACATATGCAATGACACTAGTGGATCCATATGTGGTATGTGAAAAGAACACACATGAAATGACTCTTGTTGTTAGTGAAAAGAACACACATGCAATGACACTGGTGGATCCATGTGTGGTCTCTGAAGAGAACACACATTTCAATGACTCTGGTTGTTGTTAGTAACAAGAACACACATGCAATGACACTGGTGGATCCATAGGTGGATTGTAAAAAGAGCACACATGCAATGACACTATTGGATCCATATGTGGTATGTGAAAAGAACACACATGCAATGACTCTGGTTGTTGTTATTAAAAAGTACACACATGCAATGACACTGGTGGATCCATGTGTGGTCTCTGAAGAGAACACACATGCAATGTCTCTGGTTGTTAGTAAAAGAGCACACATGCAATGACACTGGAGCATCCATAGGTGGATTGTGAAAAGAACACACATGCAATGACACTGGTGGATCCATATGTGGTATGTGAAAAGAACACACATACAATGACTCTGGTTGTTGTTTTTAAAAAGAACACACATGCAATGAAACTGGTGGACCCATGTGTGGTCTCTGAAGAGAACACATATGCCATGACTCTGGATCTTGTTAGTAAAAAGAGCACACATGCAATGACACTGGTGGATCCATAGGTGGATTGTGAAAAGAACACACATGCAATGACACTTGTGGATCCATATGTCGTATGTGAAAAGAACACACATGCAATGACTCTCGTTGTTGTTTGTAAAAAGAACACACATGCAATGACACTGGTGGATCCATAGGTGGATTGTGAAAAGAGCACACATGCAATGACACTAGTGGATCCATATGTGGTATGTGAAAAGAACACACATTTCAATGACTCTGGTTGTTGTTAGTAAAAAGAACACACTTGTAATGACACTGGTGGATCCATGTGTGGTCTCTGAAGAGAACACAAATTTCAATGACACTGGTGGATCCATATGTGGTATGTGAAAAGAACACACATGAAATGACTCCATTTGTTGTTAGTAAAAAGAACACACATGCAAGGACACTGGTGGATCCATAGGTGGATTGTGAAAAGAGCACACATGCAATGACACTAGTGGATCCATATGTGGTATGTGAAAAGGACACACATTTCAATGACTCTGGTTGTTAGTAAAAAGAACACACATGCAATGACACTGGTGGATCCATGTGTGGTCTCTGAAGAGAACACACATTTCATTGACTCTGGTTGTTGTTAGTTACAAGAACACACATGCAATGACACTGGTGGATCCATAGGTGGATTGTAAAAATAGCACACATGCAATGACACTAGTGGATCCATATGTGGTATGTGAAAAGAACACACATGCAAGGACTCTGGTTGTTGTTATTAAAAAGAACACACATGCAATGACACTGGTGAATCCATATGTGGTATGTGAAAAGAACACACATACAATGACTCCAGTTGTTGTTAGTAAAAAGAACACACATGGAATGACAATGGTGGATCCATATGTGGTATGTGACAAGAACACACATGCAATGACTCCAGTTGTTGTTAGTAAAAAGAACACACATGCAATGACACTGGTGGATCCATGTGTGGTCTCTGAAGAGAACACACATTTCAATGACACTGGTGGATCCATATGTGGTATGTGAAAAGAACACACATGAAATGACTCCAGTTGTTGTTAGTAAAAAGAACACACATGCAATGACAGTAGCGGATCCATATGTGGTATGTGAAAAGAACACACATGAAATGAATCTGGTTGTTGTTAGTGAAAAGAACACACATGCAATGACACTGGTGGATCCATGTGTGGTCTCTGAAGAGAACACACATTTCAATGACTCTGGTTGTTGTTAGTAACAAGAACACACATGCAATGACACTGGTGGATCCATAGGTGGATTGTAAAAAGAGCACACATGCAATGACACTAGTGGATCCATATGTGGTATGTGAAAAGAACACACATGCAAGGACTCTGGTTGTTGTTATTAAAAAGAACACACATGCAATGACACTGGTGGATCCATGTGTGGTCTCTGAAGAGAACACACATTCAATGACTCTGGTTGTTGTTAGTAAATAGAGCACACATGCAATGACACTGGTGGATCCATAGGTGGATTGTGAAAAGAAAACACATGCAATGACACTAGTGGATCCATATGTGATATGTGAAAAGAACACACATACAATGACTCCAGTTGTTGTTAGTAAAAAGAACACACGTGGAATGACAATGGTGGATCCATATGTGGTATGTGAAAAGAACACACATGCAATGACTCCAGTTGTTAGTAAAAAGAACACACATGCAATGACACTGGTGGATCCATATGTAGTATGTGAAAAGAACACACATGAAATGACTCTAGTTGTTGTTAGTAAAAAGAATACACATGCAATGACACTAGTGGATCCATATGTGGTATGTGAAAATAACACACATGAAATGACTCTGGTTGTTGTTAGTGAAAAGAACACACATGCAATGACACTGGTGGATCCATATGTGGTATGTGAAAAGAACACACATGAAATGACTCTAGTTGTTGTTAGTAAAAAGAACACACATGCAATGACAGTAGCGGATCCATATGTGGTATGTGAAAAGAACACACATGAAATGAATCTAGTTGTTGTTAGTGAAAAGAACACACATGCAATGACACTGGTGGATCCATGTGTGGTCTCTGAAGAGAACACACATTTCAATGACTCTGGTTGTTGTTAGTAACAAGAACACACATGCAATGACACTGGTGGATCCATAGGTGGATTGTAAAAAGAGCACGCATGCAATGACACTAGTGGATCCATATGTGGTATGTGAAAAGAACACACATGCAAGGACTCTGGTTGTTGTTATTAAAAAGAACACACATGCAATGACACTGGTGGATCCATGTGTGGTCTCTGAAGAGAACACAAATGCAATGTCTCTGGTTGTTAGTAAAAAGAGCACACATGCAATGACACTGGAGGATCCATAGGTGGATTGTGAAAAGAACACACATGCAATGACACTGGTGGATCCATATGTGGTATGTGAAAATAACACACATGCAATGACTCTGGTTGTTGTTAGTAAAAAGAACACACATGCAATGACACTAGTGGATCCATAGGTGGATTGTGAAAAGAGCACACATGCAATGACACTGGTGGATCCATATGTGGTATGTGAAAAGAACACACATGCATTGACTCTAGTTGTTGTTATTAAAAAGAACACACATGCAATGACACTAGTGGATCCATATGGGGTATGTGAAAATAACATACATGAAATGACTCTGGTTGTTGTTAGTGAAAAGGACACACATGCAATGACACTGGTGGATCCTTGTGTGGTCTGTGAAGAGAACACAGATTTCAATGATTCTGGTTGATGTTAGTAAAAAGAACACACA
Organism: Avena insularis; assembly: GCA_023614405.1. Taxonomy (NCBI): domain Eukaryota; kingdom Viridiplantae; phylum Streptophyta; class Magnoliopsida; order Poales; family Poaceae; genus Avena; species Avena insularis. Next base: position 437,248 of record JAJUPC010000198.1, on the reverse strand, counting down.
TGCAATGACACTGGTGGATCCATAGGTGGATTGTGAAAAGAGCACACATGCAATTACTCTGGTTGTTGTTAGTAAAAAGAACACACATGCAATGACACTGGTGGATCCATGTGTGGTCTCTGAAGAGAACACACATTCAATGACTCTGGTTGTTGTTAGTAAAAAGAGCACACATGCAATGACACTGGTGGATCCATAGGTGGATTGTGAAAAGAAAACACATGCAATGACACTAGTGGATCCATATGTGATATGTGAAAAGAACACACATACAATGACTCCAGTTGTTGTTAGTAAAAAGAACACACGTGGAATGACAATGGTGGATCCATATGTGGTATGTGAAAAGAACACACATGCAATGACTTGTTAGTAAAAATAACACACATGCAATGACACTGGTGGATCCATATGTAGTATGTGAAAAGAACACACATGAAATGACTCTAGTTGTTGTTAGTAAAAAGAATACACATGCAATGACACTAGTGGATCCATATGTGGTATGTGAAAATAACACACATGAAATGACTCTGGTTGTTGTTAGTGAAAAGAACACACATGCAATGACACTGGTGGATCCATGTGTGGTCTGTGAAGAGAACACAGATTTCAATGATTCTGGTTGTTGTTAGTAAAAAGAACACACATGCAATGACACTTGTGGATCCATAGGTGGATTGTGAAAAGAGCACACATCCAATTATTCTGGTTGTTGTTAGTAAAAAGAAGACACATGCAATGACACTGGTGGATCCATGTGTGGTCTCTGAAGAGAACACACATTCAATGACTCTGGTTGTTGTTAGTAAAAAGAGCACACATGCAATGACACTGGTGGATCCATAGGTGGATTGTGAAAAGAAAACACATGTAATGACACTAGTGGATCCATATGTGATATGTGAAAAGAACACACATACAATGACTCCAGTTGTTGTTAGTAAAAAGAACACACGTGGAATGACAATGGTGGATCCATATGTGGTATGTGAAAAGAACACACATGCAATGACTCTAGTTGTTAGTAAAAAGAACACACATGCAATGACACTGGTGGATCCATATGTAGTATGTGAAAAGAACACACATGAAATGACTCTAGTTGTTGTTAGTAAAAAGAATACACATGCAATGACACTAGTGGATCCATATGTGGTATGTGAAAATAACACACATGAAATGACTCTGGTTGTTGTTAGTGAAAAGAACACACATGCAATGACACTGGTGGATCCATGTGTGGTCTGTGAAGAGAACACAGATTTCAATGATTCTGGTTGTTGTTAGTAAAAAGAACACACATGCAATGACACTGGTGGATCCATATGTGGTATGTGAAAAGAACACACATTTCAATGACTCTGGTTGTTGTTAGTAAAAAGAACACATATGCAATAACACTGGTGGATCCATGTGTGGTCTCTGAATAGAAGACACATGCAATGACTCGGGTTGTTGTTAGTAAAAAGAGCACACATGCAATGACACTGGTGGATCCATATGTGGTATGTCAAAAGAACAGACATGCAATGACTCTAGTTCTTGTTAGTAAAAAGAACACACATGCAATGACAATGGTGGATCCATATGTGGTATGTCAAAAGAACAGACATGCAATGACTCTAGTTGTTGTTAGTAAAAAGAACACACATGCAATGACACTAGTGGATCCATGTGTGGTCTCTGAGGAGAACACACATTTCAATGACACTGGTGGATCCATATGTCGTATGTGAAAAGAACACACGTGAAATGACTCCAGTTGTTGTTAGTAAAAAGAACACACATGCAATGACACTAGTGGATCCATATGTGGTATGTGAAAAGAACACACATGAAATGACTCTGGTTGTTGTTAGTGAAAAGAACACACATGCAATGACACTGGTGGATCCATGTGTGTTCTCTGAAGAAAACACACATTTCAATGACTCTGGTTGTTGTTAGTAACAAGAACACATAGGCAATGACACTGGTGGATCCATAGGTGGATTGTGAAAAGAGCACACATGCAATGACACTGGTGGATCCATATGTGGTATGTGAAAATAACACACATACAATGACACCAGTTGTTATTAGTAAAAAGAACACACATGGAATGACAATGGTGGATCCATATGTGGTATGTGAAAAGAACACACATGCAATGATTCCAGTTGTTGTTAGTAAAAAGAACACACATGCAATGACACTGGTGGATCCATGTGTGGTCTCTGAAGAGAACACACATTTCAATGACACTGGTGGATCCATATGTGGTATGTGAAAAGAACACACATGAAATGACTCCAGTTGTTGTTAGTAAAAAGAACACACATGCAATGACACTAGTGGATCCATATGTGGTATGTGAAAAGAACACACATGAAATGACTCTGGTTGTTTTTAGTGAAAAGAACACACATGCAATGACACTGGTGGATCCATGTGTGGTCTCTGAAGAGAACACACATTTCAATGACTCTGGTTGTTGTTAGTAACAAGAACACACATGCAATGACACTGGTGGATCCATAGGTGGATTGTAAAAAGAGCACACATGCAATGACACTAGTGGATCCATATGTGGTATGTGAAAAGAACACACATGCAATGACTCTGGTTGTTGTTATTAAAAAGTACACACATGCAATGACACTGGTGGATCCATGTGTGGTCTCTGAAGAGAACACACATGCAATGTAACATCCCTAAAAATCATGTTTCAAAACTCATTCATATCATTCTTGCATCATTCATTCATATAGGGGTTTTCTCAAAAATCATTTAGAGGCAGAAGTTTGAGCTATGATTTCATGTGGGCATTTTATCTCAAATGGCCATCACCCTTTGGGTTTTTGTTTGTTTAGGGACTTGTTTGCTTGCCTCCATGATTGGAAAGATTAGGAGTAGCATTTAAACCCAAGATTCCAATTTAGAAATATTTTCTAAACCCTATTTCAAATATTTGCAAAGAGACAAAGTCTCTGTTTATTTCAAAGACCCAAGCTTGACCAAGCCTTGCAAGGTGACCACATGGTTATTTGACTGCATTTGAACCCACAAGAACCCTGCAAAAATCCCCAAAGAAGTTTGAATTCAAAAGGATTTGAATTCATATCAAATTCATTCCAGAAAATGAAATTAGAAAAAGAAAAAGGCTAAGAAAAGAAAGAAAAGGCGGCCAGAATCGCCCAGTGCAGATCCAGCCAGCAAGCCCACGGGATCTTCCTTTTTCTTCTCTCACAGCATGAACTGAGACAACCCGTGATAGCCGACCCACACACTCGCGCTCCTCGTGACAGGGGCCTTCTCCACGTCACGTCGTCTCCACCCCGACCCGTTCATCCCCAAATCAGCAGGGCGTTCATGTTTAATTCGCGGCGTCAATTCGATTTATTGGACGAGTGATTCTCGCCGTGACCAGGCTATAAGAACCCTCTGTCTCTCCTCTCTCTTCACTCAAACCCCGAACCAGGCGCCACCAGTGCAGTATTGCTCTCTGAAACCCGCGTCTCCGACGGCCGCTGGCGAATTCGGTGAGTCGAGCTCCTCTGCCTCTCGATCTTGCAAACTGATTCAGTGAGCCTCTGCGCTTCTTTTAACACATTCCGTTTGCTCTCGCATGGACCGTAGCTCCGGCAACATCATCGACTAGTCGCCACCGACGTTTGCACGAACTCCGGCGAACTCTAGTGGTAAGTCCAGACCGCCCTGCGCCTCCTAGTTCATGCTCACTACTTCGCCTTGACCCTGTGAACCTAACCGTGTCCTCGACTTGCCTTGGGGTGATCCACAGCGACGTCCCCGACGACCACCCAGCCTTGACGCCGCCGCGAACTCCGGTGAGGAATCGCCGTGACGGAGCGCCCCTTGACCAACCGCAGAAATCTGACGAGCTTCGCCGTGACTTCACAGCCGGTGAGCTACTCCTCGATCTTCGCTCTCTGCATCATCGGCAGCGTCGTTGACCCGGATTCGCCGCGGTAACCGCTAGCCGCCCATCTGTGGCCAGGCAGCAGCAGCCGTTAGATCTGGATCGAACGCTTACGATAGATCACTTAAACCCGAAGCGGTACGCGATCTGAGCCGCACCTGCCCCTTTAGATCCTACGGCTGTGGAGCTCGATCCAGCGATGATGCACGGCGAATAAGAATAAGACGCAACGTGGCTAGGTTAGATCTGAGAATAGGATTTAAAACCAGAAATTTGATCCAAATTCAAATGCCTATATCTTTTGAATGCCACGTTGGAATTTTGCAAACTTTATACCGTTGGATTCAGAAAAACAAGACCTTTCTGCCTATCCTTTTTGTTTAGCATATAGTAACCATTAGATGTGCTAAAATTGCAGAGACTTGTTTGAGGCCATTTTAAGTATAGATTTAGTTTAGTATTTTTGTTTTAGGGTTATTTAAGTTGTCTTGGATATATTTGTGACTTGTTTAGATTCTGTAAACATGCACTTGCTTGGTTGAAGTTTTCAAAAATCATCACTTGGTAGATTCATGCATGCATGCATCCATAATACTTTTGTTTGTATATATTTGTGTGTAATTGTATGCTACAACTTTGTGTGTAGATTTTGCTAGTGATTGTGATTGTGACGAGTGCTACTCTCCACACTACCAAGGCAAGTGATATCATCATGAATATTCCATTCCTATATTTTATATATGCATTAGTATTATTTTTCTAAGTATAGGACTTGCATGGTTTTTAGCTAAGTACAAGCTATGCTTTGGGAAAACCTATTAGAATAAGCCTTAGTGAAAATTTCCTAAGTCCAAATTCCTATTACTATCATGCTTAGCCTAGCTACTAGAAAACAAGGGTGGTTTATAAATTCACTATGGAAAAATTTCTAAGACTAAGGACTTATGTTTTTGTAAAATAAAACAACTAAGTTAATGAATCTCCTGGGTGGAATGGGATTGCATGGTGGTTTTTGGTTGAGTGGTTCACAAGGCCATGGGACTTGGCTTGTGTATCTCACTTGTGGATGGCCACCCAGGAAACAAAGAGATTTGAGATGTCAAATGTTGAAAAGCTTCAAGTGCAACCACTTGGCATTATGGGCTCTGCCATGATCTTAGGATGCTGGAACTTAGTCTTTTGGACAGTGGGTGGTAGATGGGATGATAGGTTGGAACGCGTCCATTTGACTAAGGAAAGGCTACTGAAGGATCATTCTTGGGGAAACCAAGACTTGTGGGGAAAGTGCACCACCTCTGCAGAGTGTAAAACCTAAGTACTTAGCCATGTCCCTGGTAAAGGACAATTTGAGCTTCAAGACATGGAAACTTCAAGAAATCTCATCACTCCAATTTCTAAATAAAACTTGAGGGTGAACAAAGGGATAAAGGATCTTCAGTCATGGATTGCTAGATGCCCTGAGTGGATCTAGAGTCTTTGTTGATAGATACCTTGGGTGTTTTTGCCAAGAAAGGATCTTCTATCTTTGAATTGTAGATGCCTTGAGAGGATCTTCAGTCTTGATGGATAGAAGTCTTGATTGGTTTTTGTCAACAAGTTTTAGTATTTTCAAAAGTTAAGGAAAAATCTATTTTGAGCAATGCAAGCCTAAACTCCACCAGCCAAATGCATATAGTATTATAGTCCACTTAAAATATATTAAGGTATCACTTGCCAATACTATTCCAAAGTATTGACCCTTGTGGCTGTAACTTATGATGTTGCAGGTTACTCTGATGATGATTAGGTGTCATGAGTCTACACTCAACATGCTTGCCTGTGGCACATGAAGATGAAGACTTATGTTTATTTACTTATTCCATAAACTCTTGTACTAGGCCTTTGGCCATGAGTTGTAAAAGACTATGTTTTATCTGGAATGACGTAATAAACGACACGTGTATCTGTGTACTTCATCTTAAAGCGTGGATGCTAGCAATGATCCGAGGACTAGCATTGCAATCACAGGATCTTTTCCTTTAATAAGGAGGATCTTACAGGATGGTATCGAAGCTTTGTGTTGCCTGTAGGATTATGACCCTAGGATTGGAAACCACTAAGGAAAATTTTAACTTCTTCTACACTTGTCTATTCTTCTCGTAAACTTTTCTAATCTTCTCCTTCTCATCTCTATTTGTAGATGAACTCCGTCAATCAGCCCGTGAAGAAAGGACCACTCATGACCATGACCTTGGAGTGTGAGGAGTTTCCCAAGATTCTCAAGGACCTCATGGAAACCATGGGAGTACATGGTGCAGTGAAGGTACAAAGGCTTTCCAGGTGATGGAGGATGGAGTGGAGTATTGGTGGGTGCAACTTCACTTGTACAAGAACAAGGAAGACAACCACAAAGAAAAAGGCTTCTGCATGTACACCAACACTTTTATGCACACCACATTCTTTGAGTCGCAAGAAGCGACTTGGAAGACTATCAAGGAACTAAGTGCTAGAGTCAAGTGCGGGATGCTCAATCTCCAAAAGACTTAGAAAGAGAAGGAACATACCCAAGAGTTGGAAGTCACCAACAAATCCTTAAGAGGAGATATTATAGACTTAGTGATAGAAGCATGTGAACAAGATAGGGTGATTGCCACTAGGAACATTGTGTTAGCCACCAGATCCAATGAGATAGGATTGTAAGCGCACTTTGTTAGTTGACCACCACCTATCACCTTATTTTCCAAAATAAGAACTTAAATAAGTTTGAACCTTGGTTGATGTAATGAATTTATGTATGCATGACTTGTGTGATTTTTGTGTTCCATGGTTATGCTTGAATGTTTGACTTGTTAAATTTAAATTGTGTTGTTATAACTTTTCAATCTTATAAATAGATGCCTATTGACATCAGAACTGTTGAGGAGTTAAAGGCTACCCGTTTTGGTCCTCGTATCGTAGAGCTTACTACTTTACTCGATCTCCTCTTCCTATCATTACGGTGCACCCACTCACCAAGTTTGAGAGGAAGGACCTTTGGGGCTTCAAGGTGAACCAGCCGGGCGCCTTGAAGAGCCTACTACGGAGGCCATCGTCTTCAAGCTTATGCGATGGCGGGAGAGAGGCATGGAGGTTGTCATCACGGGATCGATAGGGCGACTATTAGGGCGTCACTCCCGACAGTTAGAGGCACTCACTTCCACGCCTTGGAAGGCGTGATGATGGAGAGTCCATTGACTTTGAGGGCGACTCGAGGTCACATGAGCCGTCGCCTGTACCTCCAGGACTTAGAGACTCTTATTAGGCACGCGTGGATACCGATAGGACCAACGTCATGCTTAGTAATGACGAGCTCCAGTGCAGCTTTGAGAAGGACAAGCTCTTGCGGCAGGGCGAGATAGTCAAGGAGATGGAGGCAAGTTCGAGACCCAAGACCGTAAGTTCAAGAGTCGAGAAGCGTGTCGAGGATAGGAACAAGAGGATTCGTGATATGACCGAGGAACTACAGTCAAGGACTTGAGTTAGAGCGGCAGAGCGATGGTGAGAGGCTTCGTTCCCAGAAGAGGGCTCTCAAGGCCAAGATCGACTCTTTAACCACTACCATCGAGGAGAACAAGACCGCAATGGAGAACGCATGTCTTACCTTTGTCGAGGAGGAGATTGATGCCGACGAGTAGATTTGACTACTCAGTTATCTTTATTTTCCGCACTTATTATTTGAGAACTTATTGTTGGACCATCCGACATGTGGATGGCTTGCCACTTGTATGTTTGTACTTTGAGATTTTGTTATCTTGTTGTTTAGATTTTATCCTTGTATTGCTTTGCTATGTGTTTGCTAGTGTGATGTATTGTGCATAAATCATGTAAGGGTATCTCATTCTTATCCCTATATGAACAAACCACAGATGCCTCCCCGTCGCGCAAACACCAACCCCAACCCCAACATTACCCCGGAAATGCAACAAATGATGAATGCGCAGACTCAGCTTATGCAAATGATGACGACATTCATCCAGAACCAGAACAACAACAACCCCAATCCCAACAACAATAACAACAATAACAACAATAACAACAACAACAACCCTCCAGGTTTTGATATGCTCACCAGATTTCTGCGTCTGAGGCCAGCTAAGTTTTCGGGAACGACTGATCCCATGGTGGCCAATGATTGGCTACGTTCTGTGAACAAAGACTTAGTGACCGTGGGATGCATAGATGCTGAAAAGGTCAGGTTTTGCGGCACATCTGTTGGAAGGACCAGCATGACATGGTGGGACAACTTCCAGATTACCACGCCTATTGATGAGGTGACTTGGGCTATCTTTGAAGATGGATTTCGTACTACTCATATCTCACCAGGTATGATGAGCCTGAAAAAGAAGGAATTTCACAACCTGAAGCAGCGCCACCACAGCGTGGCTGAATACATCGAAGAGTTCAACAATCTGGCGCGCTATGCACCGGATGAGGTTGACACTGATGCCAAAAGGAAGGAAAAGTTTCTAGAAGGCTTGAATGATGAGCTAAATTTGCAGCTGTCTGTGGCATATGTTCTAACTTATCAGTCACTATGTGACAAGGCTGTTATTGTGGAGAATAAAATGAAGCAAGTCGAGAGTAAGAAGAGGAAACACTCCGACAAGCACAGCTCGGGATCATCTCATAAACGATCTCACCATGATGATAGTGTCAGCTCAGGATCCCACAAACATGAGAAGTTTAACAAACACCACCATCACAACCATCATGACAATAAGCATCATCGCAGTCATGAAAATGATAAGTACAAGAACCCCAAGAGTGGATATAAGAGCCACCACAGTGGAAGTGGAAGTCAGCCTAAGACGGACATCAGCCAGGTTGAATGCTACAAATGCAAGAAGCTGGGGCATTATGCTAATAAGTGCCCTGAAAAGAAAGTTGAAGGACCTAACAAGCCAAATCCTTTTCAGAAAGGACAGGTTAACCACATCAATGTGGAGGAGGTCTTTGAAGAGCACGATCTTTATTCTTTGGTAGTTGACTCAATTCCATCTCAGCATTTGTACTCTTTGACACTGGTGCATCTCATTCATTCATATCTAAAGCATTTGTCGAAAGAAATGAACTACGGTAGAAACCATTGGGTGTCCTATAAAGTAAGTTCTCTGGTGGAGAAATGATAGTAAACTCAGGATGCCATGACCTAGTCATAGAGTTTGGAAAATATAAGTTTCCAGTGAACCTAATAATCCTAAATTCCCAAGGATTGGATGTGATTTTCGGAATGGATTGGATGACTAAGTATAAGGAGTACTAGATTGTGCAAATCATGAGTTTCACTCACAACTCTGAAGGTAAGAGGATAATATTCAAGTCTAACTTTAAATCAAAAGGAGTAAGCTAAATTCTCTTAAGGGGTTAGCATGGACGATGTGCCAATTGTGTGTGAGTATCCGGATGTGTTCCGGAAGAGTTACAGAATGCCACCAGAGAGAGATGTGGAGTTTATAATAGAATTGGTACCAGATGGGCCAAGAGCAAAGACCTTATAAAATGTCGGTTGCGAACTTAAGGAACTCAAGAAACAACTTGGAGAACAATTGCGAGAAAGGATTCATCAGCCAAGTTCTTCATCTTGGGGAGCTCAGTTTTGTTCAGAAAAGAGATAGAACTCAAAGATTATGCATAGATTACCGTTCTCTCAACGAGGTAACCATCAAGAACAAATATCCTTTGCCAAGAATCAATGACTTGTTTGATCAACTAGAAGGAGCTTGTGTGTTCTCAAAGATTGACCTTGGTCGAGTTATTTTCAACTCAAGATAAGAGAGCAAGACATACCTAAAACAGCATTTACCACGGTATGGATTGTATGAGTACCTTTGTGATGCCTTTTGGATTAACCAACGCTCCGGCATACTTCATGAATATGATGAATAAAGTGTTCATGGAATTTCTCGACAAGTTTGTTGTCGTTTTCATCGATGACATCTTAGTCTACTCCAAGAGCAAGGAAGAACATGAAAGACATCTCGCTTGATACTTGAGAAACTAAGGGAACATAAACTTTATGCCAAGTTCAGCAAGTGTGAGTTTTGGTTAGAGGAAGTTGGATTTCTTGGTCATGTTATGACAAAGGATGGTGTAGTGATTGATCTGCTAAAGTTTCAGCCGTAACAGAATGGGAATCTCCTAAGAATGTAAAAGAGGTTCGTAGTTTCCTTGGTTTAGCAGGTTACTACAGAAGATTCATTGAAATTTTTTCTAAGGTTGCTAAACCAATGACGGAATTGTTAAAGAAAGATAAGAAATTTGCTTGGTCTGAAGGATGTGAACTCAGCTTTCAAGAACTAAAGAAGAGACTTGTGTCGACTACCAGGTTACAGATTTGGAAAAGGATTTCCAAGTGTATTGTGATGCTTCTCATCAAGGATTAGGAGATACTTATGCAAAGGCGGAAAAGTTGTGGCTTATGCCTCGAGACAACTCAAAACTCATGAAGTAAATTATCCTACTCATGATTTAGAGTTAGCCGCTGTTGTCCATGCACTCAAAACATGGAGACATTACCTTTTGGGAAAACGTTGTGAGGTATTCACCGACCATAAGAGTTTGAAATATATCTTCACACAGAAGGAGATCAATATGAGACAAAGAAGATGGCTAGAACTTATCAAGGATTATGACTTAAATTTGCAATACCACCCCGGTAAAGCAAATGTAGTAGCAGATGCTCTAAGTCGTAAGGCGTTTGTAAACGGTCTTACCAAAGGTGAATTGCCAGATGACTTGTGTAAGCAATTCAAGAAACTCAGGTTGGAGATTGTGCCAGAAGGACATCTCATGTCTTTGGATGTTCAACCCACTCTGTTGGATAAGATTAAGGAAGCCCAAAAGACGGATAAAGAAATCGAAGAGATTAAGGAAAGGATTAGCCAAGGGAAAGCTAAAAGTTTCCATGTAGACGAACAAGGTACTTTATGGCACGAGAAACGTATTTGTGTTCCACAAGATCGAATTGCGAAACTGATTTTACAAGAAGCCCATAACTCTCCGTATTCTATTCACCGGGAAACACCAAAATGTACATGGATATGAAAGAAAGATTTTGGTGGAACAATCTTAAAAGGGACATCGTGAACACATTGCCTTGTGTGGCGTGTGTAGTAGAGTGAAAGAGCATCGAAACCAGCAGGTTTGCTTCAACCAATGCCTATTCACAGTGGAAGTGGGAAAATATCGGTATGGATTTCATTCTTGGATTACCAAGGACCAGGTCGGTATGATTCCATATGGGTAATAGTAGATCGCCTAACTAAAGTGGCTCATTTTATACGTAAAGACAACTTATACCGGTGCAAAGTTAGCCAAAATCTACATGAGCAATTGTATGCCTTCACGGTGTACCTAAGAGTATTGTGTCGATAGAGGAACTGGGTTCACTTCTCACTTTTGGAGCGACTTCATGAATCTTTAGGAGCGAGATTGGAATTCAGCACTTTTCATCCTCAAACTGATGGACAAGCAGAAAGGACTAATCAAATTCTTGAAGACATGTTGAGGGCATGTGCCCTAGACTATGGAGCAAGTTGGGATGAAAGCGCCTTACGCAGAGTTCTCTTACAACAACGATCACCAATCTAGTATTGGGATGGCACCATTTGAGTTTCTATCTGGAAGAAAGTGTACCACCCCATTGCTATGGAATGGTGTGGGAGAAAGAAGTTTGTTTGGACCAGACCTTATCAAAGGCAAGAAGAAAGGTCAAATTGGTTAGAGCAGTTGAAGATAGCAGTCTAGACAGAAAAGCTACGCAGATGCTAAGCGTGAGAAGTCACTTATGAAGTTGGGGATAGAGCTTATCTTAGAGTATCACCACTGTGGAGTGAAAAGATTTGGAGTCAAAGGAAAGTTAGCACCAAGATATGTGGGACCATTCAGCATTTTAAGTGCATGAGGAGAAGCTGCATATGAAATCAATTGCCGACATCTTTACTAGCGATCCATAATGTTTTCATGTGAGCCACTCAAGAAATGTCACCGAAATGGAAGAAACATCTTTGAAAGATACCATATCTTTGGAAGAAGTTCAACTAGAAAGTGATCTCACCTATGAAGAAAAGCACATCAAGATTCTTGAAACCACAGAAGAGTCACGAGAACAAAGACTATCAAGTTTTGCAAAGTACAATGGAATCATCATTAGAAGAAGAAGCAACATGGGAAGAGAAGATGATCTTGGAAAGACCACCTCACCTATTTGCTAGCCAATCCGAATCTCGAGGGTGAGATTCATTTTAAGGGTTAGATTTGTAACATCCTAAAAATCATGTTTCAAAACTCATTCATATCATTCTTGCATCATTCATTCATATAGGGTTTTCTCAAAAATCATTTAGAGGCGTAAGTTTGAGCTATGATTTCATGTGGGCATTTTATCTCAAATGGCCATCACCCTTTGGGTTTTGTTTGTTTAGGGACTTGTTTGCTTGCCTCCATGATTGGAAAGATTAGGAGTAGCATTTAAACCCAAGATTCCAATTTAGAAATATTTTCTAAACCCTATTTCAAATATTTGCAAAGAGACAAAGTCTACATTTATTTCAAAGACCCAAGCTTGACCAAGCCTTGCAAGGTGACCACATGGTTATTTGACTGCATTTGAACCCACAAGAACCTGCAAAAATCCCCAAAAGTTTGAATTCAAAAGGATTTGAATTCATATCAAATTCATTCAGAAAATGAAATTAGAAAAGAAAAAGGCTAAGGAAAAGAAAGGGCGGCGGCGAATCGCCCAGCAATGAGATCCAGCCAACAAGCCCACCGGGATCTTCCTTTTCTTCTCTCACGCTTGAGCACCTGCCTTGACGATACCGGCCTGACAGCCCAGGAGCCCACCACGTCCTGCCGTCGTCTCCACGTCGCCCGACGTTCATCCCCAAATCAACAGGCGTTCGTGTTTAATTAGCGGCGTCAATTCGATTTATTGACGAGTGATTCTCGCTCGTGACCAGGCTATAAGAACCCCTCTCTCCTCTCTCTTCTCACTCAAACCCGAACAGGCGCCACCAGGCTGCAGTATTGCTCTCTGAAACCCGCCGTCTCCGGCGACCTTGGCGAATTCGGTGAGTCGAGGCTCCTCTCCGCCTCTCGATCTTGCAAACTGATTGGTGAGCCTCTGCGCTTCTTTAACACATTCCGTTTGCTCTCGCATGGACCGTAGCTCGGCAACATCATCGACTAGTCGCCACCGACGTCTGCCACGAACTCCGCGAACTCTAGTGGTAAGTCGGACGCCCGCGCCTCCTAGTTCATGCTCACTACTTCGCCTTGACCACGTGAACCTAACCGTGTCCTCGACTTGCCTTGGGGTGATCCAGCGTCCCAGCGACCACAGAAGCCTTTTAGCACCGCCGCACCCGGTGACTGTGAGAAGAAGCGGTGAAAAGCGCTTGACTTGACCCCGTTAGCCGTCGGACTTCGCTGCGTGACTTCTGAGCCGGTGAGCTACTCCTCGATCTTCCTTACTCTGCATCATCGGCAGCGTCGTTGACCGTGATTCGCCGCCGGTAGCCAGCAGCGCCGCCCATCTGTGTGACGTGCGCGGCCCGTTAGATCTGGATCGAACGCTACGATAGATCACTTAAACCGAAGCGATGCAGCGATCTGCAGCCTTTAGATCCTACTGTGGAGCTCGATCCAGCGAACGCACTGGCGAATAAGAATAAGAGCGTGGCTAGGTTAGATCTGAAAATAGGATTTAAAACCAGAAATTTGATCCAAATTCAAATGCCTATATCTTTTGAATGCCACGTTGGAATTTTGCAAACTTTATACCGTTGGATTCAGAAAAACAAGACCTTTCTGCCAATCCTTTTGTTTAGCATATAGTAACCATTAGATGTGCTAAAATTGCAGAGACTTGTTTGAGGCCATTTTAAGTATAGATTTAGTTTAGTATTTTGTTTTAGGGTTATTTAAGTTGTCTTGGATATATTTGTGACTTGTTTAGATTCTGTAAACATGCACTTGCTTGGTTGAAGTTTTCAAAAATCATCACTTGGTAGATTCATGCATGCATGCATTCATAATACTTTTGTTTGTATATATTTGTGTGTAATTGTATGCTACAACTTTTTGTGTAGATTTTGCTAGTGATTGTGATTGTGACAGTGCTACTCTCCACACTACCAAGGCAAGTGATATCATCATGAATATTCCATTCCTATATTTTATATATGCATTAGTATTATTTTTCTAAGTATAGGACTTGCATGGTTTTAGCTAAGTACAAGCTATGCTTTGGTAAAACCTATTAGAATAAACCTTAGTGAAAATTTCCTAAGTCCAAATTCCTATTACTATCATGCTTAGCCTAGCTACTAGAAAACAAGGGTGGTTTATAAATTCACTATGGAAAATTTCTAAGTCTAAGGACTTATGTTTTTGTAAAATAAAACAACTAAGTTAATGAATCTCACAGGTGGAATGGGATTGCATGGTGGTTTTTGGTTGAGTGGTTCACAAGGCCATGGGACTTGGCTTGTGTATCTCACTTGTGGATGGCCACCCAGGAAACAAAGAGATTTGAGATGTCAAATGTTGAAAAGCTTCAAGTGCAACCACTTGGCATTATGGGCTCTGCCATGATCTTAGGATCTTTGGAACTTAGTCTTTGGAGTGGGTGGTAGATGGGATGATAGGTTGGAGCAACGTCCATTTGACTAAGGAAAGGCTCTTGAAGGATCATTCTTGGAAACCAAGACTTGTGGGAAAGTGCACCACCTCTGCAGTGTAAAACCTAAGTACTTAGCCATGTCACAGTAAAGGACAATTTGAGCTTCAAGACATGGAAACTTCAAGAAATCTCATCACTCCAATTTCTAAATAAAACTTGAGGGTGAACAAAGGGATAAAGGATCTTCAGTCATGGATTGCTAGATGCCCTGAGTGGATCTAGAGTCTTTGTTGATAGATACCTTGGGTGTTTTTGCCAAGAAAGGATCTTCTATCTTTGAATTGTAGATGCCTTGAGAGGATCTTCAGTCTTGATGGATAGAAGTCTTGATTGGTTTTTTGTCAACAAGTTTTAGTATTTTCAAAAAGTTAAGGAAAAATCTATTTTTGAGCAATGCAAGCCTAAACTCCACCAGCCAAATGCATATAGTATTTTTAGTCCACTTAAAATATATTAAGGTATCACTTGCCAATACTATTCCAAAGTATTGACCCTTGTGGCTGTAACTTATGATGTTGCAGGTTACTCTGATGATGATTAGGTGTCATGAGTCTACACTCAACATGCTTGCCTGTGGCACATGAAGATGAAGACTTATGTTTATTTACTTATTCCATAAACTCTTGTACTAGGCCTTTGGCCATGAGTTGTAAAAGACTATGTTTTATCTCTGGAATGACTGTAATAAACGACCTTTGTATCTGTGTACTTCATCTTAAACTGTGGATGCTAGCAATGATCCAGGGACTAGCATTGCAATCACAGGGATCTTTTCCTTTAATAAGGAGGGATCTTACATGCAATGTCTCTGGTTGTTAGTAAAAGAGCACACATGCAATGACACTAGAGCATCCATAGGTGGATTGTGAAAAGAACACACATGCAATGACACTGGTGGATCCATATGTGGTATGTGAAAATAACACACATGCAATGACTCTGGTTGTTGTTAGTAAAAAGAACACACATGCAATGACACTAGTGGATCCATAGGTGGATTGTGAAAAGAGCACACATGCAATGACACTGGTGGATCCATATGTGGTATGTGAAAAGAACACACATGCATTGACTCTGGTTGTTGTTATTAAAAAGAACACACATGCAATGACACTAGTGGATCCATATGTGGTATGTGAAAATAACATACATGAAATGACTCTGGTTGTTGTTAGTGAAAAGGACACACATGCAATGACACTGGTGGATCCTTGTGTGGTCTGGGAAGAGAACACAGATTTCAATGATTCTGGTTGATGTTAGTAAAAAGAACACACATGCAATGACACTGGTGGATCCATAGGTGGATTGTGAAAAGAGCACACATGCAATTACTCTGGTTGTTGTTAGTAAAAAGAACACACATGCAATGACACTGGTGGATCCATGTGTGGTCTCTGAAGAGAACACACATTCAATGACTCTGGTTGTTGTTAGTAAAAAGAGCACACATGCAATGACACTGGTGGATCCATAGGTGGATTGTGAAAAGAAAACACATGCAATGACACTAGTGGATCCATATATGATATGTGAAAAGAACACACATACAATGACTCCAGTTGTTGTTAGTAAAAAGAACACACGTGGAATGACAATGGTGGATCCATATGTGGTATGTGAAAAGAACACACATGCAATGACTCCAGTTGTTAGTAAAAAGAACACACATGCAATGACCTTTGGTGGATCCATATGTAGTATGTGAAAAGAACACACATGAAATGACTCTAGTTGTTGTTAGTAAAAAGAATACACATGCAATGACACTAGTGGATCCATATGTGGTATGTGAAAATAACACACATGAAATGACTCTGGTTGTTGTTAGTGAAAAGAACACACATGCAATGACACTGGTGGATCCATGTGTGGTCTGTGAAGAGAACACAGATTTCAATGATTCTGGTTGTTGTTAGTAAAAAGAACACACATGCAATGACACTTGTGGATCCATAGGTGGATTGTGAAAAGAGCACACATGCAATTACTCTGGTTGTTGTTAGTAAAAAGAAGACACATGCAATGACACTGGTGGATCCATGTGTGGTCTCTGAAGAGAACACACATTCAATGACTCTGGTTGTTGTTAGTAAAAAGAGCACACATGCAATGACACTGGTGGATCCATAGGTGGATTGTGAAAAGAAAACACATGCAATGACACTAGTGGATCCATATGTGATATGTGAAAAGAACACACATACAATGACTCCAGTTGTTGTTAGTAAAAAGAACACACGTGGAATGACAATGGTGGATCCATATGTGGTATGTGAAAAGAACACACATGCAATGACTCCAGTTGTTAGTAAAAAGAACACACATGCAATGACACTGGTGGATCCATATGTAGTATGTGAAAAGAACACACATGAAATGACTCTAGTTGTTGTTAGTAAAAAGAATACACATGCAATGACACTAGTGGATCCATATGTGGTATGTGAAAATAACACACATGAAATGACTCTAGTTGTTGTTAGTGAAAAAAACACACATGCAATGACACTGGTGGATCCATGTGTGGTCTGTGAAGAGAACACAGATTTCAATGATTCTGGTTGTTGTTAGTAAAAAGAACACACATGCAATGACACTTGTGGATCCATAGGTGGATTGTGAAAAGAGCACACATCCAATTATTCTGGTTGTTGTTAGTAAAAAGAAGACACATGCAATGACACTGGTGGATCCATGTGTGGTCTCTGAAGAGAACACACATTCAATGACTCTGGTTGTTGTTAGTAAAAAGAGCACACATGCAATGACACTGGTGGATCCATAGGTGGATTGTGAAAAGAAAACACATGTAATGACACTAGTGGATCCGTATGTGATATGTGAAAAGAACACACATACAATGACTCCAGTTGTTGTTAGTAAAAAGAACACACGTGGAATGACAATGGTGGATCCATATGTGGTATGTGAAAAGAACACACATGCAATGACTCTAGTTGTTAGTAAAAAGAACACACATGCAATGACACTGGTGGATCCATATGTAGTATGTGAAAAGAACACACATGAAATGACTCTAGTTGTTGTTAGTAAAAAGAATACACATGCAATGACACTAGTGGATCCATATGTGGTATGTGAAAATAACACACATGAAATGACTCTGGTTGTTGTTAGTGAAAAGAACACACATGCAATGACACTGGTGGATCCATGTGTGGTCTGTGAAGAGAACACAGATTTCAATGATTCTGGTTGTTGTTAGTAAAAAGAACACAAATGCAATGACACTGGTGGATCCATATGTGGTATGTGAAAAGAACACACATTTCAATGACTCTGGTTGTTGTTATTAAAAAGAACACATATGCCATGACACTAGTGGATCCATGTATGGTATCTGAAGAGAAGACACATGCAATGACTACGGTTGTTGTTAGTAAAAAGAGCACATGCAATGACACTGGTGGATCCATATGTGGTATGTCAAAAGAACAGACATGCAATGACTCTAGTTCTTGTTAGTAAAAAGAACACACATGCAATGACAATGGTGGATCCATATGTGGTATGTCAAAAGAACAGACATGCAATGACTCTAGTTGTTGTTAGTAAAAAGAACACACATGCAATGACACTAGTGGATCCATGTGTGGTCTCTGAGGAGAACACAGATTTCAATGACACTGGTGGATCCATATGTCGTATGTGAAAAGAACACACGTGAAATGACTCCAGTTGTTGTTAGTAAAAAGAACACACATGCAATGACACTAGTGGATCCATATGTGGTATGTGAAAAGAACACACATGAAATGAGTCCAGTTGTTGTTAGTAAAAAGAACACACATGCAATGACACTGGTGGATCCATGTGTGGTCTCTGAAAAGAACACACATTTCAATGACTCTGGTTGTTGTTAGTGAAAAGAATACACATGCAATGACACTGGTGGATCCATAGGTGGATTGTGAAAAGAGCACACATGCAATGACACTGGTGGATCCATATGTGGTATGTGAAAATAACACACATACAATGACACCAGTTGTTATTAGTAAAAAGAACACACATGGAATGACAATGGTGGATCCATATGTGGTATGTGAAAAGAACACACATGCAATGATTCCAGTTGTTGTTAGTAAAAAGAACACACATGCAATGACACTGGTGGATCAATAGGTGGATTGTGAAAAGAACACACATACAATGACTCCAGTTGTTGTTAGTAAAAAGAACACACGT
Source organism: Avena insularis (assembly GCA_023614405.1). NCBI lineage: Eukaryota > Viridiplantae > Streptophyta > Magnoliopsida > Poales > Poaceae > Avena > Avena insularis. The sequence goes on along the minus strand of JAJUPC010000198.1, from coordinate 418,412 downwards.
GGAATGACAATGGTGGATCCATATGTGGTATGTGAAAAGAACACACATGCAATGACTCCAAGTGTTAGTAAAAAGAACACACATGCAATGACACTGGTGGATCCATATGTAGTATGTGAAAAGAACACACATGAAATGACTCTAGTTGTTGTTAGTAAAAAGAATACACATGCAATGACACTAGTGGATCCATATGTGGTATGTGAAAATAACACACATGAAATGACTCTGGTTGTTGTTAGTGAAAAGAACACACATGCAATGACACTGGTGGATCCATGTGTGATGCGTGAAGAGAACACTGATTTCAATGATTCTGGTTGTTGTTAGTAAAAAGAACACACATGCAATGACACTTGTGGATCCATAGGTGGATTGTGAAAAGAGCACACATGCAATTACTCTGGTTGTTGTTAGTAAAAAGAAGACACATGCAATGACACTGGTGGATCCACGTGTGGTCTCTGAAGAGAACACACATTCAATGACTCTGGTTGTTGTTAGTAAAAAGAGCACACATGCAATGACACTGGTGGATCCATAGGTGGATTGTGAAAAGAAAACACATGCAATGACACTAGTGGATCCATATGTGATATGTGAAAAGAACACACATAAAATGACTCTAGTTGTTGTTAGTAAAAAGAACACACGTGGAATGACAATGGTGGATCCATATGTGGTATGTGAAAAGAACACACATGCAATGACTCTAGTTGTTAGTAAAAAGAACACACATGCAATGACACTGGTGGATCCATATGTAGTATGTGAAAAGAACACACATGAAATGACTCTAGTTGTTGTTAGTAAAAAGAATACACATGCAATGACACTAGTGGATCCATATGTGGTATGTGAAAATAACACACATGAAATGACTCTGGTTGTTGTTAGTGAAAAGAACACACATGCAATGACACTGGTGGATCCATGTGTGGTCTGTGAAGAGAACACAGATTTCAATGATTCTGGTTGTTGTTAGTAAAAAGAACACACATGCAATGACACTTGTGGATCCATAGGTGGATTGTGAAAAGAGCACACATGCAATTACTCTGGTTGTTGTTAGTAAAAAGAAGACACATGCAATGACACTGGTGGATCCATGTGTGGTCTCTGAAGAGAACACACATTCAATGACTCTGGTTGTTGTTAGTAAAAAGAGCACACATGCAATGACACTGGTGGATCCATAGGTGGATTGTGAAAAGAAAACACATGCAATGACACTAGTGGATCCATATGTGATATGTGAAAAGAACACACATAAAATGACTCCAGTTGTTGTTAGTAAAAAGAACACATGTGGAATGACAATGGTGGATCCATATGTGGTATGTGAAAAGAACACACATGCAATGACTCTAGTTGTTAGTAAAAAGAACACACATGCAATGACACTTTGGTGGATCCATATGTAGTATGTGAAAAGAACACACATGAAATGACTCTAGTTGTTGTTAGTAAAAAGAACACATGCAATGACACTAGTGGATCCATATGTGGTATGTGAAAATAACACACATGAAATGACTCTGGTTGTTGTTAGTGAAAGAACACACATGCAATGACCTTTGGTGGATCCATGTGTGGTATGTGAAAGAACACATTTCAATGATTACGGTTGTTGTTAGTAAAAGAACACACATGCAATGACACTTGTGGATCCATAGGTGGATTGTGAAAAGAGCACACATCAATTATTCTGTTGTTGTTAGTAAAAGAAGACACATGCAATGACCTGGTGGATCCATGTGTGGTCTCTGAAGAACACACATTCAATGACTCTGGTTGTTGTTAGTAAAAAGAACACATGCAATGACACTTGGTGGATCCATAGGTGGATTGTGAAAAGAAAACACATGTAATGACACTAGTGGATCCGTATGTGATATGTGAAAAGAACACACATACAATGACTCCAGTTGTTGTTAGTAAAAAGAACACACGTGGAATGACAATGGTGGATCCATATGTGGTATGTGAAAAGAACACACATGCAATGACTCTAGTTGTTAGTAAAAAGAACACACATGCAATGACACTGGTGGATCCATATGTAGTATGTGAAAAGAACACACATGAAATGACTCTAGTTGTTGTTAGTAAAAAGAATACACATGCAATGACACTAGTGGATCCATATGTGGTATGTGAAAATAACACACATGAAATGACTCTGGTTGTTGTTAGTGAAAAGAACACACATGCAATGACACTAGTGGATCCATGTGTGGTCTGTGAAGAGAACACAGATTTCAATGATTCTGGTTGTTGTTAGTAAAAAGAACACAAATGCAATGACACTGGTGGATCCATATGTGGTATGTGAAAAGAACACACATTTCAATGACTCTGGTTGTTGTTATTAAAAAGAACACATATGCAATAACACTGGTGGATCCATGTGTGGTCTCTGAATAGAAGACACATGCAATGACTCTGGTTGTTGTTAGTAAAAAGAGCACACATGCAATGACACTGGTGGATCCATATGTGGTATGTCAAAAGAACAGACATGCAATGACTCTAGTTCTTGTTAGTAAAAAGAACACACATGCAATGACAATGGTGGATCCATATGTGGTATGTCAAAAGAACAGACATGCAATGACTCTAGTTGTTGTTAGTAAAAAGAACACACATGCAATGACACTAGTGGATCCATGTGTGGTCTCTGAGGAGAACACACATTTCAATGACCTTTGGTGGATCCATATGTCGTATGTGAAAAGAACACACGTGAAATGACTCCAGTTGTTGTTAGTAAAAAGAACACACATGCAATGACACTAGTGGATCCATATGTGGTATGTGAAAAGAACACACATGAAATGACTCTGGTTGTTGTTAGTGAAAAGAACACACATGCAATGACCTGGTGGATCCATGTGTGGTCTGAAGAAACACACATTTCAATGACTCTGGTTGTTGTTAGTAACAAGAACACATAGGCAATGACACTGGTGGATCCATAGGTGGATTGTGAAAAGAGCACACATGCAATGACACTGGTGGATCCATATGTGGTATGTGAAAATAACACACATACAATGACACTGGTTGTTATTAAAAAGAACACACTTGGAATGACAATGGTGGATCCATATGTGGTATGTGAAAAGAACACACATGCAATGATTGGTTGTTTTTAGTAAAAAGAACACACATGCAATGACACTGGTGGATCAATAGGTGGATTGTGAAAGAACACACACAATGACTCAGGTTGTTGTTAGTAAAAAGAACACATGTGGAATGACAATGGTGGATCCATATGTGGTATGTGAAAAGAACACACATGCAATGACTCCAAGTGTTAGTAAAAAGAACACACATGCAATGACACTGGTGGATCCATATGTAATATGTGAAAAGAACACACATGAAATGACTCTAGTTGTTGTTAGTAAAAAGAATACACATGCAATGACACTAGTGGATCCATATGTGGTATGTGAAAATAACACACATGAAATGACTCTGGTTGTTGTTAGTGAAAGAACACACATGCAATGACACTGGTGGATCCATGTGGTCTATGAAGAAGAACACTGATTTCAATGATTCGGTTGTTGTTAGTAAAAAGAACACACATGCAATGACACTTGTGGATCCATAGGTGGATTGTGAAAGAGCACACATGCAATTACTCTGGTTGTTGTTAGTAAAAGAAGACACATGCAATGACCTTTGGTGGATCCTCGTGTGGTCTCTGAAGAGAACACACATTCAATGACTCTGGTTGTTGTTAGTAAAAAGAGCACACATGCAATGACACTGGTGGATCCATAGGTGGATTGTGAAAAGAAAACACATGCAATGACACTAGTGGATCCATATGTGATATGTGAAAAGAACACACATAAAATGACTCTAGTTGTTGTTAGTAAAAAGAACACACGTGGAATGACAATGGTGGATCCATATGTGGTATGTGAAAAGAACACACATGCAATGACTCTAGTTGTTAGTAAAAAGAAAACACATGCAATGACACTGGTGAATCCATATGTAGTATGTGAAAAGAACACACATGAAATGACTCTAGTTGTTGTTAGTAAAAAGAATACACATGCAATGACACTAGTGGATCCATATGTGGTATGTGAAAATAACACACATGAAATGACTCTGGTTGTTGTTAGTGAAAAGAACACACATGCAATGACACTGGTGGATCCATGTGTGGTCTGTGAAGAGAACACAGATTTCAATGATTCTGGTTGTTGTTAGTAAAAAGAACACACATGCAATGACACTGGTGGATCCATATGTGGTATGTGAAAAGAACACACATTTCAATGACTCTGGTTGTTGTTAGTAAAAAGAACACATATGCAATAACACTGGTGGATCCATGTGTGGTCTCTGAATAGAAGACACATGCAATGACTCGGGTTGTTGTTAGTAAAAAGAGCACACATGCAATGACACTGGTGGATCCATATGTGGTATGTCAAAAGAACAGACATGCAATGACTCTAGTTCTTGTTAGTAAAAAGAACACACATGCAATGACAATGGTGGATCCATATGTGGTATGTCAAAAGAACAGACAATGACTCTAGTTGTTGTTAGTAAAAAGAACACACATGCAATGACACTAGTGGATCCATGTGTGGTCTCTGAGGAGAACACACATTTCAATGACACTGGTGGATCCATATGTCGTATGTGAAAAGAACACACGTGAAATGACTCCAGTTGTTGTTAGTAAAAAGAACACACATGCAATGACACTAGTGGATCCATATGTGGTATGTGAAAAGAACACACATGAAATGACTCTGGTTGTTGTTAGTGAAAAGAACACACATGCAATGACACTGGTGGATCCATGTGTGGTCTCTGAAGAAAACACACATTTCAATGACTCTGGTTGTTGTTAGTAACAAGAACACATAGGCAATGACACTGGTGGATCCATAGGTGGATTGTGAAAAGAGCACACATGCAATGACACTGGTGGATCCATATGTGGTATGTGAAAATAACACACATACAATGACACCAGTTGTTATTAGTAAAAAGAACACACATGGAATGACAATGGTGGATCCATATGTGGTATGTGAAAAGAACACACATGCAATGATTCCAGTTGTTGTTAGTAAAAAGAACACACATGCAATGACACTGGTGGATCAATAGGTGGATTGTGAAAAGAACACACATACAATGACTCCAGTTGTTGTTAGTAAAAAGAACACACGTGGAATGACAATGGTGGATCCATATGTGGTATGTGAAAAGAACACACATGCAATGACTCCAAGTGTTAGTAAAAAGAACACACATGCAATGACACTGGTGGATCCATATGTAATATGTGAAAAGAACACACATGAAATGACTCTAGTTGTTGTTAGTAAAAAGAATACACATGCAATGACACTAGTGGATCCATATGTGGTATGTGAAAATAACACACATGAAATGACTCTGGTTGTTGTTAGTGAAAAGAACACACATGCAATGACACTGGTGGATCCATGTGTGGTCTGTGAAGAGAACACAGATTTCAATGATTCTGGTTGTTGTTAGTAAAAAGAACACACATGCAATGACACTTGTGGATCCATAGGTGGATTGTGAAAAGAGCACACATGCAATTACTCTGGTTGTTGTTAGTAAAAAGAAGACACATGCAATGACACTGGTGGATCCACGTGTGGTCTCTGAAGAGAACACACATTCAATGACTCTGGTTGTTGTTAGTAAAAAGAGCACACATGCAATGACACTGGTGGATCCATAGGTGGATTGTGAAAAGAAAACACATGCAATGACACTAGTGGATCCATATGTGATATGTGAAAAGAACACACATAAAATGACTCTAGTTGTTGTTAGTAAAAAGAACACACGTGGAATGACAATGGTGGATCCATATGTGGTATGTGAAAAGAACACACATGCAATGACTCTAGTTGTTAGTAAAAAGAACACACATGCAATGACACTGGTGGATCCATATGTAGTATGTGAAAAGAACACACATGAAATGACTCTAGTTGTTGTTAGTAAAAAGAATACACATGCAATGACACTAGTGGATCCATATGTGGTATGTGAAAATAACACACATGAAATGACTCTGGTTGTTGTTAGTGAAAAGAACACACATGCAATGACACTGGTGGATCCATGTGTGGTCTGTGAAGAACACTGATTTCAATGATTACGGTTGTTGTTAGTAAAAAGAACACACATGCAATGACACTGGTGGATCCATATGTGGTATGTGAAAAGAACACACATTTCAATGACTCTGGTTGTTGTTAGTAAAAAGAACACATATGCAATAACACTGGTGGATCCATGTGTGGTCTCTGAATAGAAGACACATGCAATGACTCGGGTTGTTGTTAGTAAAAAGAGCACACATGCAATGACACTGGTGGATCCATATGTGGTATGTCAAAAGAACAGACATGCAATGACTCTAGTTCTTGTTAGTAAAAAGAACACACATGCAATGACAATGGTGGATCCATATGTGGTATGTCAAAAGAACAGACATGCAATGACTCTAGTTGTTGTTAGTAAAAAGAACACACATGCAATGACACTAGTGGATCCATGTGTGGTCTCTGAGGAGAACACACATTTCAATGACACTGGTGGATCCATATGTCGTATGTGAAAAGAACACACGTGAAATGACTCCAGTTGTTGTTAGTCAAAAGAACGGACATGCAATGACACTAGTGGATCCATATGTGGTATGTGAAAATAACACACATGAAATGACTCTGGTTGTTGTTAGTGAAAAGAACACACATGCAATGACACTGGTGGATCCATTTGTGGTCTCTGAAGAGAACACACATTTCAATGACACTGGTGGATGCATGTGTGGTCTCTAAAGAGAACACACATTTAAATGACTCTGGTTGTTGTTAGTAAAAAGAACACACATGCAATGACACTGGTGGATCCATGTGTGGTCTTTGAAGAGAACAGTCATGCAATAACTCTGGTTGTTGTTAGTAAAAAGACCACACATGCAATGACACTGGTGGATCAATAGGTGGATTGTGAAAAGAACACACATACAATGACTCCAGTTGTTGTTAGTAAAAAGAACACACGTGGAATGACAATGGTGGATCCATATGTGGTATGTGAAAAGAACACACATGCAATGACTCCAAGTGTTAGTAAAAAGAACACACATGCAATGACACTGGTGGATCCATATGTAGTATGTGAAAAGAACACACATGAAATGACTCTAGTTGTTGTTAGTAAAAAGAATACACATGCAATGACACTAGTGGATCCATATGTGGTATGTGAAAATAACACACATGAAATGACTCTGGTTGTTGTTAGTGAAAAGAACACACATGCAATGACACTGGTGGATCCATGTGTGGTCTGTGAAGAGAACACAGATTTCAATGATTCTGGTTGTTGTTAGTAAAAAGAACACACATGCAATGACACTTGTGGATCCATAGGTGGATTGTGAAAAGAGCACACATGCAATTACTCTGGTTGTTGTTAGTAAAAAGAAGACACATGCAATGACCTTTGGTGGATCCGTGTGGTCTGAAGAGAAAACACATTCAATGACTCTGGTTGTTGTTAGTAAAAAGAGCACACATGCAATGACACTGGTGGATCCATAGGTGGATTGTGAAAAGAAAACACATGCAATGACACTAGTGGATCCATATGTGATATGTGAAAAGAACACACATAAAATGACTCTAGTTGTTGTTAGTAAAAAGAACACACGTGGAATGACAATGGTGGATCCATATGTGGTATGTGAAAAGAACACACATGCAATGACTCTAGTTGTTAGTAAAAAGAACACACATGCAATGACACTGGTGGATCCATATGTAGTATGTGAAAAGAACACACATGAAATGACTCTAGTTGTTGTTAGTAAAAAGAATACACATGCAATGACACTAGTGGATCCATATGTGGTATGTGAAAATAACACACATGAAATGACTCTGGTTGTTGTTAGTGAAAAGAACACACATGCAATGACACTGGTGGATCCATGTGTGGTCGTGAAAGAACACATTTCAATTATTCTGGTTGTTGTTAGTAAAAAGAACACACATGCAATGACACTGGTGGATCCATATGTGGTATGTGAAAAGAACACACATTTCAATGACTCTGGTTGTTGTTAGTAAAAAGAACACATATGCAATAACACTGGTGGATCCATGTGTGGTCTCTGAATAGAAGACACATGCAATGACTCGGGTTGTTGTTAGTAAAAAGAGCACACATGCAATGACACTGGTGGATCCATATGTGGTATGTCAAAAGAACAGACATGCAATGACTCTAGTTCTTGTTAGTAAAAAGAACACACATGCAATGACAATGGTGGATCCATATGTGGTATGTCAAAAGAACAGACATGCAATGACTCTAGTTGTTGTTAGTAAAAAGAACACACATGCAATGACACTAGTGGATCCATGTGTGGTCTCTGAGGAGAACACACATTTCAATGACACTGGTGGATCCATATGTCGTATGTGAAAAGAACACACGTGAAATGACTCCAGTTGTTGTTAGTCAAAAGAACGGACATGCAATGACACTAGTGGATCCATATGTGGTATGTGAAAATAACACACATGAAATGACTCTGGTTGTTGTTAGTGAAAAGAACACACATGCAATGACACTGGTGGATCCATTTGTGGTCTCTGAAGAGAACACACATTTCAATGACATGACAATGGTGGATCCATATGTGGTATGTGAAAAGAACACACATGCAATGATTCCAGTTGTTGTTAGTAAAAAGAACACACATGCAATGACACTGGTGGATCCATGTGTGGTCTCTGAAAGAACACATTTCAATGACTGGTGGATCCATATGTGGTATGTGAAAAGAACACATGAAATGACTCAGTTGTTGTTAGTAAAAGAACACACATGCAATGAATCTAGTGGATCCATGTGGTATGTGAAAAGATCACACATGAAATGACTACGGTTGTTGTTAGTGAAAAGACACACATGCAATGACCTGGTGGATCCATGTGTGGTCTCTGAAAGAACACACATTTCAATGACTCGGTTGTTGTTAGTAAAAGAACACACGTGGAATGACAATGGTGGATCCATGTGGTATGAAAAAGAACACACATGCAATGACTCTGTTAGTAAAAAGAACACACATGACACTGGTGGATCCATATGTGGTATGTGAAAAGAACACACATGAAATGACTCTAGTTGTTGTTAGTAAAAGAATACACATGCAATGACACTCGTTGATCCATTTGTGGTATGTGAAAAGAACACACATGAAATGACTACTGTTGTTGTTAGTTAAAAGAACACACATGCAATGACCTTTGGTGGATCCATGTGTGGTATGTGAAAAGAACACACATGATTTCAATGATTACGGTTGTTGTTAGTAAAAGAACACACATGCAATGACACTTGTGGATCCATAGGTGGATTGTGAAAAGAGCACACATGCAATTACTCTGGTTGTTGTTAGTAAAAGAAGACACATGCAATGACAACGGTGGATCCACGTGGTCTCTGAAGAGAACACACATTCAATGACTCTGGTTGTTGTTAGTAAAAGAGCACACATGCAATGACACTGGTGGATCCATAGGTGGATTGTGAAAAGAAAACACATGCAATGACACTAGTGGATCCATATGTGATATGTGAAAGAACACACATAAAATGACTCCAGTTGTTGTTAGTAAAAAGAACACGTGGAATGACAATGGTGGATCCATATGTGGTATGTGAAAAGAACACACATGCAATGACTCTAGTTGTTAGTAAAAAGAACACACATGCAATGACACTGGTGGATCCATATGTAGTATGTGAAAAGAACACACATGAAATGACTCTAGTTGTTGTTAGTAAAAAGAATACACATGCAATGACACTAGTGGATCCATATGTGGTATGTGAAAATAACACACATGAAATGACTCTGGTTGTTGTTAGTGAAAAGAACACACATGCAATGACACTGGTGGATCCATGTGTGGTCTGTGAAGAGAACACAGATTTCAATGATTCTGGTTGTTGTTAGTAAAAAGAACACACATGCAATGACACTTGTGGATCCATATGTGGTATGTGAAAAGAACACACATTTCAATGACTCTGGTTGTTGTTAGTAAAAAGAACACATATGCAATAACACTGGTGGATCCATGTGTGGTCTCTGAATAGAAGACACATGCAATGACTCGGGTTGTTGTTAGTAAAAAGAGCACACATGCAATGACACTGGTGGATCCATATGTGGTATGTCAAAAGAACAGACATGCAATGACTCTAGTTCTTGTTAGTAAAATGAACACACATGCAATGACAATGGTGGATCCATAGGTGGTCTGTCAAAAGAACACATGCAATGACTCTAGTTGTTGTTAGTAAAAGAACACACATGCAATGACACTAGTGGATCCATGTGTGGTCTCTGAGAGAACACACATTTCAATGACCTTTGGTGGATCCATATGTCGTATGTGAAAAGAACACATGAAATGACTCAGTTGTTGTTAGTAAGAACACACATGCAATGACACTAGTGGATCCATATGTGGTATGTGAAAATAACACACATGAAATGACTCTGGTTGTTGTTAGTGAAAAGAACACACATGCAATGACACTGGTGGATCCATTTGTGGTCTCTGAAGAAAACACACATTTCAATGACTCTGGTTATTGTTAGTAACAAGAACACATAGGCAATGACACTGGTGGATCCATAGGTGGATTGTGAAAAGAGCACACATGCAATGACACTGGTGGATCCATATGTGGTATGTTAAAATAACACACATACAATGACACCAGTTGTTATTAGTAAACATAACACACATGGAATGACAATGGTGGATCCATATGTGGTATGTGAAAAGAACACACATGCAATGATTCCAGTTGTTGTTAGTAAAAAGAACACACATGCAATGACACTGGTGGATCCATGTGTGGTCTCTGAAGAGAACACACATTTCAATGACACTGGTGGATCCATATGTGGTATGTGAAAAGAACACACATGAAATGACTCCAGTTGTTGTTAGTAAAAAGAACACACATGCAATGAATCTAGTGGTTCCATATGTGGTATGTGAAAAGATCACACATGAAATGACTCTGGTTGTTTTTAGTGAAAAGACACCACATGCAATGACACTGGTGGATCCATGTGTGGTCTCTGAAGAGAACACACATTTCAATGACTCTGGTTGTTGTTAGTAACAAGAACACACATGCAATGACACTGGTGGATCCATAGGTGGATTGTAAAAAGAGCACACATGCAATGACACTAGTGGATCCATATGTGGTATGTGAAAAGAACACACATGCAATGACTCTGGTTGTTGTTATTAAAAAGTACACACATGCAATGACACTGGTGGATCCATGTGTGGTCTCTGAAGAGAACACACATGCAATGTCTCTGGTTGTTAGTAAAAGAGCACACATGCAATGACACTGGAGCATCCATAGGTGGATTGTGAAAAGAACACACATGCAATGACACTGGTGGATCCATATGTGGTATGTGAAAATAACACACATGCAATGACTCTGGTTGTTGTTAGTAAAAAGAACACACATGCAATGACACTAGTGGATCCATAGGTGGATTGTGAAAAGAGCACACATGCAATGACACTGGTGGATCCATATGTGGTATGTGAAAAGAACACACATACAATGACTCTGGTTGTTGTTATTAAAAAGAACAAACATGCAATGACACTGGTGGATCCATATGTGGTATGTGAAAATAACATACATGAAATGACTATGGTTGTTGTTAGTGAAAAGGACACACATGCAATGACACTGGTGGATCCTTGTGTGGTCTGTGAAGAGAACACAGATTTCAATGATTCTGGTTGATGTTAGTAAAAAGAACACACATGCAATGACACTGGTGGATCCATAGGTGGATTGTGAAAAGAGCACACATGCAATTACTCTGGTTGTTGTTAGTAAAAAGAACACACATGCAATGACACTGGTGGATCCATGTGTGGTCTCTGAAGAGAGCACACATTCAATGACTCTGGTTGTTGTTAGTAAAAAGATCACACATGCAATGACACTGGTGGATCCATAGGTGGATTGTGAAAAGAAAAAACATGCAATGACACTAGTGGATCCATATGTGATATGTGAAAAGAACACACATACAATGACTCCAGTTGTTGTTAGTAAAAAGAACACACGTGGAATGACAATGGTGGATCCATATGTGGTATGTGAAAAGAACACACATGCAATGACTCCAGTTGTTAGTAAAAAGAACACACAGGCAATGACACTGGTGGATCCATATGTAGTATGTGAAAAGAACACACATGAAATGACTCTAGTTGTTGTTAGTAAAAAGAATACACATGCAATGACACTAGTGGATCCATATGTGGTATGTGAAAATAACTCACATGAAATGACTCTGGTTGTTGTTAGTGAAAAGAACACACATGCAATGACACTGGTGGATCCATGTGTGGTCTGTGAAGAGAACACAGATTTCAATGATTCGGGTTGTTGTTAGTAAAAAGAACACACATGCAATGACACTTGTGGATCCATAGGTGGATTGTGAAAAGAGCACACATGCAATTATTCTGGTTGTTGTTAGTAAAAAGAAGACACATGCAATGACACTGGTGGATCCATGTGGGGTCTCTGAAGAGAACGCACATTCAATGACTCTGGTTGTTGTTAGTAAAAAGAGCACACATGCAATGACACTGGTGGATCCATAGGTGGATTGTGAAAAGAAAACACATGCAATGACACTAGTGGATCCATATGTGATATGTGAAAAGAACACACATACAATGACTCCAGTTGTTGTTAGTAAAAATAACACACGTGGAATGACAATGGTGGATCCATATGTGGTATGTGAAAAGAACAGACATGCAATGACTCTAGTTGTTAGTAAAAAGAACACACATGCAATGACACTGGTGGATCCATATGTAGTATGTGAAAAGAACACACATGAAATGACTCTAGTTGTTGTTAGTAAAAAGAATACACATGCAATGACACTAGTGGATCCATATGTGGTATGTGAAAATAACACACATGAAATGACTCTGGTTGTTGTTAGTGAAAAGAACACACATGCAATGACACTGGTGGATCCATGTGTGGTCTGTGAAGAGAACACAGATTTCAATGATTCTGGTTGTTGTTAGTAAAAAGAACACACATGCAATGACACTGGTGGATCCATATGTGGTATGTGAAAAGAATACACATTTCAATGACTCTGGTTGTTGTTATAAAAAGAACACATAGGCAATAACACTGGTGGATCCATGTGTGGTCTCTGAATAGAAGACACATGCAATGACTCGGGTTGTTGTTAGTAAAAAGAGCACACATGCAATGACACTGGTGGATCCATATGTGGTATGTCAAAAGAACAGACATGCAATGACTCTAGTTCTTGTTAGTAAAAAGAACACACATGCAATGACAATGGTGGATCCATATGTGGTATGTCAAAAGAACAGACATGCAATGACTCTAGTTGTTGTTAGTAAAAAGAACACACATGCAATGACACTAGTGGATCCATGTGTGGTCTCTGAGGAGATCACACATTTCAATGACACTGGTGGATCCATATGTCGTATGTGAAAAGAACACACGTGAAATGACTCCAGTTGTTGTTAGTCAAAAGAACACACATGCAATGACACTAGTGGATCCATATGTGGTATGTGAAAAGAACACACATGAAATGACTCTGGTTGTTGTTAGTGAAAAGAACACACATGCAATGACACTGGTGGATCCATGTGTGGTCTCTGAAGAAAACACACATTTCAATGACTCTGGTTGTTGTTAGTAACAAGAACACATAGGCAATGACACTGGTGGATCCATAGGTGGATTGTGAAAAGAGCACACATGCAATGACACTGGTGGATCCATATGTGGTATGTTAAAATAACACACATACAATGACACCAGTTGTTATTAGTAAACATAACACACATGGAATGACAATAGTGGATCCATATGTGGTATGTGAAAAGAACACACATGCAATGATTCCAGTTGTTGTTAGTAAAAAGAACACACATGCAATGACACTGGTGGATCCATGTGTGGTCTCTGAACAGAACACACATTTCAATGACACTGGTGGATCCATATGTGGTATGTGAAAAGAACACACATGAAATGACTCCAGTTGTTGTTAGTAAAAAGAACACACATGCAATGACACTAGTGGATCCATATGTGGTATGTGAAAAGATCACACATGAAATGACTCTGGTTGTTGTTAGTGAAAAGAACACACATGCAATGACACTGGTGGATCCATGTGTGGTCTCTGAAGAGAACACACATTTCAATGACTCTGGTTGTTGTTAGTAACAAGAACACACATGCAATGACACTGGTGGATCCATAGGTGGATTGTAAAAAGAGCACACATGCAATGACACTAGTGGATCCATATGTGGTATGTGAAAAGAACAAACATGCAATGACTCTGGTTGTGGTTATTAAAAAGTACACACATGCAATGACACTGGTGGATCCATGTGTGGTCTCTGAAGAGAACACACATGCAATGTCTCTGGTTGTTAGTAAAAGAGCACACATGCAATGACACTGGAGCATCCATAGGTGGATTGTGAAAAGAACACACATGCAATGACACTGGTGGATCCATATGTGGTATGTGAAAATAACACACATGCAATGACTCTGGTTGTTGTTAGTAAAAAGAACACACATGCAATGACACTAGTGGATCCATAGGTGGATTGTGAAAAGAGCACACATGCAATGACACTGGTGGATCCATATGTGGTATGTGAAAAGAACACACATACAATGACTCTGGTTGTTGTTATTAAAAAGAACAAACATGCAATGACACTGGTGGATCCATGTGTGGTCTCTGAAGAGAACACATATGCGATGACTCTGGATGTTGTTAGTAAAAAGAGCACACATGCAATGACACTGGTGGATCCATAGGTGGATTGTGAAAAGAACACACATGCAATGACACTTGTGGATCCATATGTGGTATGTGAAAAGAACACACATGCAATGACTCTCGTTGTTGTTTGTAAAAAGAACACACATGCAATGACACTGGTGGATCCATAGGTGGATTGTGAAAAGAGCACACATGCAATGACACTAGTGGATCCATATGTGGTATGTGAAAAGAACACACATTTCAATGACTCTGGTTGTTGTTAGTAAAAAGAACAGACATGTAATGACACTGGTGGATCCATGTGTGGTCTCTGAAGAGAACACACAATTCAATGACACTGGTGGATCCATATGTGGTATGTGAAAAGAACACACATGAAATGACTCCATTTGTTGTTAGTAAAAAAACACACATGCAAGGACACTGGTGGATCCATAGGTGGATTGTGAAAAGAGCACACATGCAATGACACTAGTGGATCCATATGTGGTATGTGAAAAGGACACACATTTCAATGACTCTGGTTGTTAGTAAAAAGAACACACATGCAATGACACTGGTGGATCCATGTGTGGTCTCTGAAGAGAACACACATTTCAATGACTCTAGTTGTTGTTAGTAACAAGAACACACATGCAATGACACTGGTGGATCCATAGGTGGATTGTAAAAAGAGCACACATGCAATGACACTAGTGGATCCATATGTGGTATGTGAAAAGAACACACATGCAAGGACTCTGGTTGTTGTTATTAAAAAGAACACACATGCAATGACACTGGTGGATCCATATGTGGTATGTGAAAAGAACACACATACAATGACTCCAGTTGTTGTTAGTAAAAAGAACACACATGGAATGACAATGGTGGATCCATATGTGGTATGTGACAAGAACACACATGCAATGACTCCAGTTGTTGTTAGTAAAAAGAACACACATGCAATGACACTGGTGGATCCATGTGTGGTCTCTAAAGAGAACACACATTTCAATGACACTGGTGGATCCATATGTGGTATGTGAAAAGAACAAACATGCAATGACTCTAGTTGTTGTTAGTAAAAAGAACGCACATGCAATGACACTGGTGGATCCATATGTGGTATGTGAAAAGAACACACATGCAATGACTCTAGTTGTTGTTAGTAAAAAGAACGCACATGCAATGACACTGGTGGATCCATATGTGGTATGTGAAAAGAACACACATGCAATGACTCCAGTTGTTGTTTGTAAAAAGAACACACATGCAATGACACTAGTGGATCCATATGTGGTATGTGAAAATAACACACATGCAATGACTCTGGTTGTTGTTAGTAAAAAGAACACACATGCAATGACACTAGTGGATCCATAGGTGGATTGTGAAAAGAGCACACATGCAATGACACTGGTGGATCCATATGTGGTATGTGAAAAGAACACACATACAATGACTCTGGTTGTTGTTATTAAAAAGAACAAACATGCAATGACACTGGTGGATCCATGTGTGGTCTCTGAAGAGAACACATATGCGATGACTCTGGATGTTGTTAGTAAAAAGAGCACACATGCAATGACACTGGTGGATCCATAGGTGGATTGTGAAAAGAACACACATGCAATGACACTTGTGGATCCATGTGTGGTCTCTGAAGAGAACACACATTTCAATGACACTGGTGGATCCATATGTGGTATGTGAAAAGAACACACATGAAATGACTCAGGTTGTTGTTAGTAAAAAAGCACACATGCAATGACAGAGGATCCATATGTGGTATGTGAAAAGAACACACATGAAATGAATCTGGTTGTTGTTAGTGAAAAGAACACACATGCAATGACATCAGGTGGATCCATGTGTGGTCTCTGAAGAACACACATTTCAATGACTCTGGTTGTTGTTAGTAACAAGAACACACATGCAATGACACTGGTGGATCCATAGGTGGATTGTAAAAAGAGCACACATGCAATGACACTAGTGGATCCATATGTGGTATGTGAAAAGAACACACATGCAAGGACTCTGGTTGTTGTTATTAAAAAGAACACACATGCAATGACACTGGTGGATCCATGTGTGGTCTCTGAAGAGAACACACATGCAATGTCTCTGGTTGTTAGTAAAAAGAGCACACATGCAATGACACTGGAGGATCCATAGGTGGATTGTGAAAAGAACACACATGCAATGACACTGGTGGATCCATATGTGGTATGTGAAAAGAACACACATGAAATGACTCCAGTTGTTGTTAGTAAAAAGAACGCACATGCAATGACACTTGTGGATCCATATGTGGTATGTGAAAAGAACACACATGCAATGACTCTAGTTGTTGTTAGTAAAAAGAACGCACATGCAATGACACTGGTGGATCCATGTGTGGTCTCTGAAGAGAACACACATTTCAATGACACTGGTGGATCCATATGTGGTATGTGAAAAGAACACACATGAAATGACTCCAGTTGTTGTTAGTAAAAAGAACACACATGCAATGACAGTAGAGGATCCATATGTGGTATGTGAAAAGAACACACATGAAATGAATCTGGTTGTTGTTAGTGAAAAGAACACACATGCAATGACACTGGTGGATCCATGTGTGGTCTCTGAAGAGAACACACATTTCAATGACTCTAGTTGTTGTTAGTAACAAGAACACACATGCAATGACACTGGTGGATCCATAGGTGGATTGTAAAAAGAGCACACATGCAATGACACTAGTGGATCCATATGTGGTATGTGAAAAGAACACACATGCAAGGACTCTGGTTGTTGTTATTAAAAAGAACACACATGCAATGACACTGGTGGATCCATGTGTGGTCTCTGAAGAGAACACACATGCAATGTCTCTGGTTGTTAGTAAAAAGAGCACACATGCAATGACACTGGAGGATCCATAGGTGGATTGTGAAAAGAACACACATGCAATGACACTGGTGGATCCATATGTGGTATGTGAAAATAACACACATGCAATGACTCTGGTTGTTGTTAGAAAAAAGAACACACATGCAATGACACTGGTGGATCCATAGGTGGATTGTGAAAAGAGCACACATGCAATGACACTGGTGGATCCATATGTGGTATGTGAAAAGAACACACATGCATTGACTCTGGTTGTTGTTATTAAAAAGAACACACATGCAATGACACTAGTGGATCCATATGTGGTATGTGAAAATAACATACATGAAATGACTCTGGTTGTTGTTAGTGAAAAGGACACACATGCAATGACACTGGTGGATCCATGTGTGGTCTGTGAAGAGAACACAGATTTCAATGATTCTGGTTGATGTTAATAAAAAGAACACACATGCAATGACACTGGTGGATCCATAGGTGGATTGTGAAAAGAGCACACATGCAATTACGCTGGTTGTTGTTAGTAAAAAGAACACACATGCAATGACATCAGATCATGTGTGGTCTCTGAAGAGAACACACATTCAATGACTCTGGTTGTTGTTAGTAAAAAGAGCACACATGCAATGACACTGGTGGATCCATAGGTGGATTGTGAAAAGAAAACACATCCAATGACTCCAGTTGTTGTTAGTAAAAACAACACACGTGGAATGACAATGGTGGATCCATATGTGGTATGTGAAAAGAACACACATGCAATGACTCTAGTTGTTAGTAAAAAGAACACACATGCAATGACACTGGTGGATCCATATGTAGTATGTGAAAAGAACACACATGAAATGACTCTAGTTGTTGTTAGTAAAAAGAATACACATGCGATGATACTAGTGGATCCATATGTGGTATGTGAAAAGATCACACATGAAATGACTCTGGTTGTTGTTAGTGAAAAGAACACACATGCAATGACACTGGTGGATCCATATGTGGTATGTGAAAAGAACACACATTTCAATGACTCTGGTTGTTGTTAGTAAAACGAACACACATGTAATAACACTAGTGGATCCATGTGTGGTCTCTGAATAGAAGACACATGCAATGACTCGGGTTGTTGTTAGTAAAAAGCGCACACATGCAATGACAATGGTGGATCAATATGTGGTATGTCAAAAGAACATACATGCAATGACTCTAGTTCTTGTTAGTAAAAAGAACACACATGCAATGACAATGGTGGATCCATATGTGGTATGTCAAAAGAACAGACATGCAATGACTCTAGTTGTTGTTAGTAAAAAGAACACACATGCAATGACACTAGTGGATCCATGTGTGGTCTCTGAAGAGAACACACATTTCAATGACACTGGTGGATCCATATGTCGTATGTGAAAAGAACACACGTGAAATGACTCCAGTTGTTGTTAGTAAAAAGAACACACATGCAATGACACTGGTGGATCCATGTGTGGTCTCTGAAGAGAACACACATTTCAATGACTCTGGTTGTTGTTAGTAACAAGAACACACATGCAATGACACTGGTGGATCCATAGGTGGATTGTAAAAAGAGCACACATGCAATGACACTAGTGGATCCATATGTGGTATGTGAAAAGAACACACATGCAATGACTCTGGTTGTTGTTATTAAAAAGTACAGACATGCAATGACACTGGTGGATCCATGTGTGGTCTCTGAAGAGAACACACATGCAATGTCTCTGGTTGTTTAGTAAAAGAGCACACATGCAATGACACTGGAGCATCCATAGGTGGATTGTGAAAAGAACACACATGCAATGACACTGGTGGATCCATATGTGGTATGTGAAAATAACACACATGCAATGACTCTGGTTGTTGTTAGTAAAAAGAACACACATGCAATGACACTAGTGGATCCATAGGTGGATTGTGAAAAGAGCACACATGCAATGACACTGGTGGATCCATATGTGGTATGTGAAAAGAACACACATACAATGACTCTGGTTGTTGTTATTAAAAAGAACAAACATGCAATGACACTGGTGGATCCATGTGTGGGTCTCTGAAGAGAACACATATGTGATGACTCTGGTTGTTGTTAGTAAAAAGAACACACATGCAATGACACTGGTGGATCCATAGGTGGATTGTGAAAAGAACACACATGCAATGACACTTGTGGATCCATGTGTGGTCTCTGAAGAGAACACACATTTCAATGACACTGGTGGATCCATATGTGGTATGTGAAAAGAACACACATGAAATGACTCCAGTTGTTGTTAGTAAAAAGAACACACATGCAATGACAGTAGAGGATCCATATGTGGTATGTGAAAAGAACACACATGAAATGAATCTGGTTGTTGTTAGTGAAAAGAACACACATGCAATGACACTGGTGGATCCATGTGTGGTCTCTGAAGAGAACACACATTTCAATGACTCTGGTTGTTGTTAGTAACAAGAACACACATGCAATGACACTGGTGGATCCATAGGTGGATTGTAAAAAGAGCACACATGCAATGACACTAGTGGATCCATATGTGGTATGTGAAAAGAACACACATGCAAGGACTCTGGTTGTTGTTATTAAAAAGAACACACATGCAATGACACTGGTGGATCCATGTGTGGTCTCTGAAAAGAACACACATGCAATGTCTCTGGTTGTTAGTAAAAAGAGCACACATGCAATGACACTGGAGGATCCATAGGTGGATTGTGAAAAGAACACACATGCAATGACACTGGTGGATCCATATGTGGTATGTGAAAATAACACACATGCAATGACTCTGGTTGTTGTTAGAAAAAAGAACACACATGCAATGACACTGGTGGATCCATAGGTGGATTGTGAAAAGAGCACACATGCAATGACACTGGTGGATCCATATGTGGTATGTGAAAAGAACACACATGCATTGACTCTGGTTGTTGTTATTAAAAAGAACACACATGCAATGACACTAGTGGATCCATATGTGGTATGTGAAAATAACATACATGAAATGACTCTGGTTGTTGTTAGTGAAAAGGACACACATGCAATGACTCTAGTTGTTAGTAAAAAGAACACACATGCAATGACACTGGTGGATCCATATGTAGTATGTGAAAAGAACACACATGAAATGACTCTAGTTGTTGTTAGTAAAAAGAATACACATGCAATGATACTAGTGGACCCATATGTGGTATGTGAAAATAACACACATGAAATGACTCTGGTTGTTGTTAGTGAAAAGAACACACATGCAATGACACTGGTGGATCCATATGTGGTATGTGAAAAGAACACACATTTCAATGACTTTGGTTGTTGTTAGTAAAACGAACACACATGTAATAACACTGGTGGATCCATGTGTGGTCTCTGAATAGAAGACACATGCAATGACTCGGGTTGTTGTTAGTAAAAAGAGCACACATGCAATGACAATGGTGGATCAATATGTGGTATGTCAAAAGAACATACATGCAATGACTCTAGTTCTTGTTAGTAAAAAGAACACACATGCAATGACAATGGTGGATCCATATGTGGTATGTCAAAAGAACAGACATGCAATGACTCTAGTTGTTGTTAGTAAAAAGAACACACATGCAATGACACTAGTGGATCCATGTGTGGTCTCTGAAGAGAACACACATTTCAATGACACTGGTGGATCCATATGTCGTATGTGAAAAGAACACACATGAAATGACTCCAGTTGTTGTTAGTAAAAAGAACACACATGCAATGACACTAGTGGATCCATGTGTGGTCTCTGAAGAGAACACACATTTCAATGACTCTGGTTGTTGTTAGTAACAAGAACACACATGCAATGACACTGGTGGATCCATAGGTGGATTGTAAAAAGAGCACACATGCAATGACACTAGTGGATCCATATGTGGTATGTGAAAAGAACACACATGCAATGACTCTGGTTGTTGTTATTAAAAAGTACAGACATGCAATGACACTGGTGGATCCATGTGTGGTCTCTGAAGAGAACACACATGCAATGTCTCTGGTTGTTAGTAAAAGAGCACACATGCAATGACACTGGAGCATCCATAGGTGGATTGTGAAAAGAACACACATGCAATGACACTGGTGGATCCATATGTGGTATGTGAAAATAACACACATGCAATGACTCTGGTTGTTGTTAGTAAAAAGAACACACATGCAATGACACTAGTGGATCCATAGGTGGATTGTGAAAAGAGCACACATGCAATGACACTAGTGGATCCATATGTGGTATGTGAAAAGAACACACATGCAATGACTCTGGTTGTGGTTATTAAAAAGTACACACATGCAATGACACTGGTGGATCCATGTGTGGTCTCTGAAGAGAACACACATGCAATGTCTCTGGTTGTTAGTAAAAGAGCACACATGCAATGACACTGGAGCATCCATAGGTGGATTGTGAAAAGAACACACATGCAATGACACTGGTGGATCCATATGTGGTATGTGAAAATAACACACATGCAATGACTCTGGTTGTTGTTAGTAAAAAGAACACACATGCAATGACACTAGTGGATCCATAGGTGGATTGTGAAAAGAGCACACATGCAATGACACTGGTGGATCCATATGTGGTATGTGAAAAGAACACACATACAATGACTCTGGTTGTTGTTATTAAAAAGAACAAACATGCAATGACACTGGTGGATCCATGTGTGGTCTCTGAAGAGAACACATATGCGATGACTCTGGATGTTGTTAGTAAAAAGAGCACACATGCAATAACACTGGTGGATCCATAGGTGGATTGTGAAAAGAACACACATGCAATGACACTTGTGGATCCATGTGTGGTCTCTGAAGAGAACACACATTTCAATGACACTGGTGGATCCATATGTGGTATGGGAAAAGAACACACATGAAATGACTCCATTTGTTGTTAGTAAAAAGAACACACATGCAATGACAGTAGAGGATCCATATGTGGTATGTGAAAAGAACACACATGAAATGAATCTGGTTGTTGTTAGTGAAAAGAACACACATGCAATGACTCTAGTTGTTAGTAAAAAGAACACACATGCAATGACACTGGTGGATCCATATGTAGTATGTGAAAAGAACACACATGAAATGACTCTAGTTGTTGTTAGTAAAAAGAATACACATGCAATGATACTAGTGGATCCATATGTGGTATGTGAAAATAACACACATGAAATGACTCTGGTTGTTGTTACTGAAAAGAACACACATGCAATGACACTGGTGGATCCATATGTGGTATGTGAAAAGAACACACATTTCAATGACTCTGGTTGTTGTTAGTAAAACGAACACACATGTAATAACACTGGTGGATCCATGTGTGGTCTCTGAATAGAAGACACATGCAATGACTCGGGTTGTTGTTAGTAAAAAGAGCACACATGCAATGACAATGGTGGATCAATATGTGGTATGTCAAAAGAACATACATGCAATGACTCTAGTTCTTGTTAGTAAAAAGAACACACATGCAATGACAATGGTGGATCCATATGTGGTATGTCAAAAGAACAGACATGCAATGACTCTAGTTGTTGTTACTAAAAAGAACACACATGCAATGACACTAGTGGATCCATGTGTGGTCTCTGAAGAGAACACACATTTCAATGAGACTGGTGGATCCATATGTCGTATGTGAAAAGAACACACGTGAAATGACTCCAGTTGTTGTTAGTAAAAAGAACACACATGCAATGACACTGGTGGATCCATGTGTGGTCTCTGAAGAGAACACACATTTCAATGACTCTGGTTGTTGTTAGTAACAAGAACACACATGCAATGACACTGGTGGATCCATAGGTGGATTGTAAAAAGAGCACACATGCAATGACACTAGTGGATCCATATGTGGTATGTGAAAAGAACACACATGCAATGACTCTGGTTGTTGTTATTAAAAAGTACAGACATGCAATGACACTGGTGGATCCATGTGTGGTCTCTGAAGAGAACACACATGCAATGTCTCTGGTTGTTAGTAAAAGAGCACACATGCAATGACACTGGAGCATCCATAGGTGGATTGTGAAAAGAACACACATGCAATGACACTGGTGGATCCATATGTGGTATGTGAAAATAACACACATGCAATGACTCTGGTTGTTGTTAGTAAAAAGAACACACATGCAATGACACTAGTGGATCCATAGGTGGATTGTGAAAAGAGCACACATGCAATGACACTGGTGGATCCATATGTGGTATGTGAAAAGAACACACATACAATGACTCTGGTTGTTGTTATTAAAAAGAACAAACATGCAATGACACTGGTGGATCCATGTGTGGTCTCTGAAGAGAACACATATGCGATGACTCTGGATGTTGTTAGTAAAAAGAGCACACATGCAATGACACTGGTGGATCCATAGGTGGATTGTGAAAAGAACACACATGCAATGACACTTGTGGATCCATGTGTGGTCTCTGAAGAGAACACACATTTCAATGACACTGGTGGATCCATATGTGGTATGTGAAAAGAACACACATGAAATGACCCCAGTTGTTGTTAGTAAAAGAACACACATGCAATGACATGGATCCATATGTGGTATGTGAAAAGAACACACATGAAATGAATCTGGTTGTTGTTAGTGAAAAGAACACACATGCAATGACACTGGTGGATCCATGTGTGGTCTCTGAAGAGAACACACATTTCAATGACTCTGGTTGTTGTTAGTAACAAGAACACACATGCAATGACACTGGTGGATCCATAGGTGGATTGTAAAAAGAGCACACATGCAATGACACTAGTGGATCCATATGTGGTATGTGAAAAGAACACACATGCAAGGACTCTGGTTGTTGTTATTAAAAAGAACACACATGCAATGACACTGGTGGATCCATGTGTGGTCTCTGAAGAGAACACACATGCAATGTCTCTGGTTGTTAGTAAAAAGAGCACACATGCAATGACACTGGAGGATCCATAGGTGGATTGTGAAAATAACACACATGCAATGACACTGGTGGATCCATATGTGGTATGTGAAAATAACACACATGCAATGACTCTGGTTGTTGTTAGAAAAAAGAACACACATGCAATGACACTGGTGGATCCATAGGTGGATTGTGAAAAGAGCACACATGCAATGACACTGGTGGATCCATATGTGGTATGTGAAAAGAACACACATGCATTGACTCTGGTTGTTGTTATTAAAAAGAACACACATGCAATGACACTAGTGGATCCATATGTGGTATGTGAAAATAACATACATGAAATGACTCTAGTTCTTGTTAGTAAAAAGAACACACATGCAATGACAATGGTGGATCCATATGTGGTATGTCAAAAGAACAGACATGCAATGACTCTAGTTGTTGTTACTAAAAAGAACACACATGCAATGACACTAGTGGATCCATGTGTGGTCTCTGAAGAGAACACACATTTCAATGAGACTGGTGGATCCATATGTCGTATGTGAAAAGAACACACGTGAAATGACTCCAGTTGTTGTTAGTAAAAAGAACACACATGCAATGACACTGGTGGATCCATGTGTGGTCTCTGAAGAGAACACACATTTCAATGACTCTGGTTGTTGTTAGTAACAAGAACACACATGCAATGACACTGGTGGATCCATAGGTGGATTGTAAAAAGAGCACACATGCAATGACACTAGTGGATCCATATGTGGTATGTGAAAAGAACACACATGCAATGACTCTGGTTGTTGTTATTAAAAAGTACAGACATGCAATGACACTGGTGGATCCATGTGTGGTCTCTGAAGAGAACACACATGCAATGTCTCTGGTTGTTAGTAAAAGAGCACACATGCAATGACATTGGAGCATCCATAGGTGGATTGTGAAAAGAACACACATGCAATGACACTGGTGGATCCATATGTGGTATGTGAAAATAACACACATGCAATGACTCTGGTTGTTGTTAGTAAAAAGAACACACATGCAATGACACTAGTGGATCCATAGGTGGATTGTGAAAAGAGCACACATGCAATGACACTGGTGGATCCATATGTGGTATGTGAAAAGAACACACATACAATGACTCTGGTTGTTGTTATTAAAAAGAACAAACATGCAATGACACTGGTGGATCCATGTGTGGTCTCTGAAGAGAACACATATGCGATGACTCTGGATGTTGTTAGTAAAAAGAGCACACATGCAATGACACTGGTGGATCCATAGGTGGATTGTGAAAAGAACACACATGCAATGACACTTGTGGATCCATGTGTGGTCTGAAAAGAACACATTTCAATGACACTGGTGGATCCATATGTGGTATGTGAAAAGAACACACATGAAATGACTCCAGTTGTTGTTAGTAAAAAGAACACACATGCAATGACAGTAGAGGATCCATATGTGGTATGTGAAAAGAACACACATGAAATGAATCTGGTTGTTGTTAGTGAAAAGAACACACATGCAATGACACTGGTGGATCCATGTGTGGTCTCTAAAGAGAACACACATTTCAATGACTCTGGTTGTTGTTATTAACAAGAACACACATGCAATGACACCGGTGGATCCAGAGGTGGATTGTGAAAATAGCACATATGCAATGACACTAGTGGATCCATATGTGGTATGTGAAAAGAACACACATGCAAGGACTCTGGTTGTTGTTATTAAAAAGAACACACATGCAATGACACTGGTGGATCCATGTGTGGTCTCTGAAGAGAACACACATGCAATGTCTGCAGTTGTTATTAAAAAGAGCACACATGCAATGACACTGGAGGATCCATAGGTGGATTGTGAAAATAACACACATGCAATGACACTGGTGGATCCATATGTGGTATGTGAAAATAACACACATGCAATGACTCTGGTTGTTGTTAGAAAAAAGAACACACATGCAATGACACTGGTGGATCCATAGGTGGATTGTGAAAAGAGCACACATGCAATGACACTGGTGGATCCATATGTGGTATGTGAAAAGAACACACATGCATTGACTCTGGTTGTTGTTATTAAAAAGAACACACATGCAATGACACTAGTGGATCCATATGTGGTATGTGAAAATAACATACATGAAATGACTCTGGTTGTTGTTAGTGAAAAGGACACACATGCAATGACACTGGTGGATCCATGTGTGGTCTGTGAAGAGAACACAGATTTCAATGATTCTGGTTGATGTTAATAAAAAGAACACACATGCAATGACACTGGTGGATCCATAGGTGGATTGTGAAAAGAGCACACATGCAATTACTCTGGTTGTTGTTAGTAAAAATAACACACATGCAATGACACTGGTGGATCCATGTGTGGTCTCTGAAGAGAACACACATTCAATGACTCTGGTTGTTGTTAGTAAAAAGAGCACACATGCAATGACACTGGTGGATCCATAGGTGGATTGTGAAAAGAAAACACATGCAATGACACTAGTGGATCCATATGTGATATGTGAAAAGAACACACATACAATGACTCCAGTTGTTGTTAGTAAAAGAACACAATGGAATGACAATGGTGGATCCATATGTGGTATGTGAAAAGAACACACATGCAATGACTCTAGTTGTTAGTAAAAAGAACACACATGCAATGACACTGGTGGATCCATATGTAGTATGTGAAAAGAACACACATGAAATGACTCTAGTTGTTGTTAGTAAAAAGAATACACATGCAATGATACTAGTGGATCCATATGTGGTATGTGAAAATAACACACATGAAATGACTCTGGTTGTTGTTAGTGAAAAGAACACACATGCAATGACACTGGTGGATCCATATGTGGTATGTGAAAAGAACACACATGCAATGACTCGGGTTGTTGTTAGTAAAAAGAGCACACATGCAATGACACTGGTGGATCAATATGTGGTATGTCAAAAGAACATACATGCAATGACTCTAGTTCTTGTTAGTAAAAAGAACACACATGAATGACAATGGTGGATCCATATGTGGTATGTCAAAATAACAGACATGCAATGACTCTAGTTGTTGTTAGTAAAAAGAACACACATGCAATGACACTAGTGGATCCATGTGTGGTCTCTGAAGAGAACACACATTTCAATGACACTGGTGGATCCATATGTCGTATGTGAAAAGACCACACGTGAAATGACTCCAGTTGTTGTTAGTAAAAAGAACACACATGCAATGACACTGTTGGATCCATGTGTGGTCTCTGAAGAGAACACACATTTCAATGACTCTGGTTG
This sequence comes from Avena insularis, assembly GCA_023614405.1. Classification (NCBI taxonomy): domain Eukaryota; kingdom Viridiplantae; phylum Streptophyta; class Magnoliopsida; order Poales; family Poaceae; genus Avena; species Avena insularis. The sequence goes on along the minus strand of JAJUPC010000198.1, from coordinate 390,274 downwards.
TTGTTAGTAAAAAGAACACACATGCAATGACACTGGTGGATCCATAGGTGGATTGTGAAAAGAGCACACATGCAATGACACTAGTGGATCCATATGTGGTATGTGAAAAGAACACACATGCAATGACTCTGGTTGTTGTTATTAAAAAGTACAGACATGCAATGACACTGGTGGATCCATGTGTGGTCTCTGAAGAGAACACACAAGCAATGTCTCTGGTTGTTAGTAAAAGAGCACACATGCAATGACACTGGAGCATCCATAGGTGGATTGTGAAAAGAACACACATGCAATGACACTGGTGGATCCATATGTGGTATGTGAAAACACACATGCAATGACTACATTGTTGTTAGTAAAAAGAACACACATGCAATGACACTAGTGGATCCATAGGTGGATTGTGAAAAGAGCACACATGCAATGACACTGGTGGATCCATATGTGGTATGTGAAAAGAACACACATACAATGACTCTGGTTGTTGTTATTAAAAAGAACAAACATGCAATGACACTGGTGGATCCATGTGTGGTCTCTGAAGAGAACACATATGCGATGACTCTGGATGTTGTTAGTAAAAAGAGCACACATGCAATGACACTGGTGGATCCATAGGTGGATTGTGAAAAGAACACACATGCAATGACACTTGTGGATCCATATGTGGTATGTGAAAAGAACACATTCAATGACTCTCGTTGTTGTTTGTAAAAAGAACACACATGCAATGACACTGGTGGATCCATAGGTGGATTGTGAAAAGAGCACACATGCAATGACACTAGTGGATCCATATGTGGTATGTGAAAAGAACACACATTTCAATGACTCTGGTTGTTGTTAGTAAAAAGAACAGACATGTAATGACACTGGTGGATCCATGTGTGGTCTCTGAAGAGAACACACATTTCAATGACACTGGTGGATCCATATGTGGTATGTGAAAAGAACACACATGAAATGACTCCATTTGTTGTTAGTAAAAAAACACACATGCAAGGACACTGGTGGATCCATAGGTGGATTGTGAAAAGAGCACACATGCAATGACACTAGTGGATCCATATGTGGTATGTGAAAAGGACACACATTTCAATGACTCTGGTTGTTAGTAAAAAGAACACACATGCAATGACACTGGTGGATCCATGTGTGGTCTCTGAAGAGAACACACATTTCAATGACTCTAGTTGTTGTTAGTAACAAGAACACACATGCAATGACACTGGTGGATCCATAGGTGGATTGTAAAAAGAGCACACATGGAATGACACTAGTGGATCCATATGTGGTATGTGAAAAGAACACACATGCAAGGACTCTGGTTGTTGTTATTAAAAAGAACACACATGCAATGACACTGGTGGATCCATATGTGGTATGTGAAAAGAACACACATACAATGACTCCAGTTGTTGTTAGTAAAAAGAACACACATGGAATGACAATGGTGGATCCATATGTGGTATGTGACAAGAACACACATGCAATGACTCCAGTTGTTGTTAGTAAAAAGAACACACATGCAATGACACTGGTGGATCCATGTGTGGTCCTTGAAGAGAACACACATTTCAATGACACTGGTGGATCCATATGTGGTATGTGAAAAGAACACACATGAAATGACTCCAGTTGTTGTTAGTAAAAAGAACACACATGCAATGACAGTAGCGGATCCATATGTGGTATGTGAAAAGAACACACATGAAATGAATCTGGTTGTTGTTAGTGAAAAGAACACACATGCAATGACACTGGTGGATCCATGTGTGGTCTCTGAAGAGAACACACATTTCAATGACACTGGTGGATCCATATGTGGTATGTGAAAAGAACACACATGAAATGACTCTAGTTGTTGTTAGTAAAAAGAACACACATGCAATGACAGTAGAGGATCCATATGTGGTATGTGAAAAGAACACACATGAAATGACTCTGGTTGTTGTTAGTGAAAAGAACACACATGCAATGACACTGGTGGATCCATGTGTGGTCTCTGAAGAGAACACACATTTCAATGACTCTGGTTGTTGTTAGTAACAAGAACACACATGCAATGACACTGGTGGATCCATAGGTGGATTGTAAAAAGAGCACACATGCAATGACACTAGTGGATCCATATGTGGTATGTGAAAAGAACACACATGCAAGGACTCTGGTTGTTTTTATTAAAAAGAACACACATGCAATGACACTGGTGGATCCATGTGTGGTCTCTGAAGAGAACACACATGTAATGTCTCTGGTTGTTAGTAAAAAGAGCACACATGCAATGACACTGGAGGATCCATAGGTGGATTGTGAAAAGAACACACATGCAATGACACTGGTGGATCCATATGTGGTATGTGAAAATAACACACATGCAATGACTCTGGTTGTTGTTAGTAAAAAGAACACACATGCAATGACACTGGTGGATCCATAGGTGGATTGTGAAAAGAGCACACATGCAATGACACTGGTGGATCCATATGTGGTATGTGAAAAGAACACACATGCATTGACTCTGGTTGTTAGTAAAAAGAACACACATGCAATGACACTGGTGGATCCATATGTAGTATGTGAAAAGAACACACATGAAATGACTCTAGTTGTTGTTAGTAAAAAGAATACACATGCAATGATACTAGTGGATCCATATGTGGTATGTGAAAATAACACACATGAAATGACTCTGGTTGTTGTTAGTGAAAAGAACACACATACAATGACTCTGGTGGATCCATATGTGGTATGTGAAAAGAACACACATTTCAATGACTCTGGTTGTTGTTAGTAAAACGAACACACATGCAATAACACTGGTGGATCCATGTGTGGTCTCTGAATAGAAGACACATGCAATGACTCGGGTTGTTGTTAGTAAAAAGAGCACACATGCAATGACACTGGTGGATCAATATGTGGTATGTCAAAAGAACAGACATGCAATGACTCTAGTTCTTGTTAGTAAAAAGAACACACATGCAATGACAATGGTGGATCCATATGTGGTATGTCAAAAGAACAGACATGCAATGACTCTAGTTGTTATTAGTAAAAAGAACACACATGCAATGACACTAGTGGATCCATGTGTGGTCTCTGAAGACAACACACATTTCAATGACACTGGTGGATCCATATGTCGTATGTGAAAAGAACACACGTGAAATGACTCCAGTTGTTGTTAGTAAAAAGAACACACATGCAATGACACTAGTGGATCCATATGTGGTATGTGAAAAGAACACACATGAAATGACTCTGGTTGTTGTTAGTGAAAAGAACACACATGCAATGACACTGGTGGATCCATGTGTGGTCTCTGAAGAAAACACACATTTTAATGACTCTGGTTGTTGTTAGTAACAAGAACACACAGGCAATGACACTGGTGGATCCATAGGTGGATTGTGAAAAGAGCACACATGCAATGACACTGGTGGATCCATATGTGGTATGTGAAAATAACACACATACAATGACACCAGTTGTTATTAGTAAAAAGAACACACATGGAATGACAATGGTGGATCCATATGTGGTATGTGAAAAGAACACACATGCAATGAATCCAGTTGTTGTTAGTAAAAAGAACACACATGCAATGACACTGGTGGATCCATGTGTGGTCTCTGAAGAGAACACACATTTCAATGACACTGGTGGATCCATATGTGGTATGTGAAAAGAACACACATGAAATGACTCTAGTTGTTGTTAGTAAAAAGAACACACATGCAATGACACTATTGGATCCATATGTGGTATGTGAAAAGAACACACATGAAATGACTCTGGTTGTTGTTAGTGAAAAGAACACACATGCAATGACACTGGTGGATCCATGTGTGGTCTCTGAAGAGAACACACATTTCAATGAGTCTGGTTGTTGTTAGTAACAAGAACACACATGCAATTACACTGGTGGATCCATAGGTGGATTGTAAAAAGAGCACACATGCACTGACACTAGTGGATCCATATGTGGTATGTGAAAAGAACACTCATGCATTGACTCTGGTTGTTGTTATTAAAAAGTACACACATGCAATGACACTGGTGGATCCATGTGTGGTCTCTGAAGAGAGCACACATGCAATGTCTCTGGTTGTTAGTAAAAGAGCACACATGCAATGACACTAGAGCATCCATAGGTGGATTGTGAAAAGAACACACATGCAATGACACTGGTGGATCCATATGTGGTATGTGAAAATAACACACATGCAATGACTCTGGTTGTTGTTAGTAAAAAGAACACACATGCAATGACACTAGTGGGTCCATAGGTGGATTGTGAAAAGAGCACACATGCAATGACACTGGTGGATCCATATGTGGTATGTGAAAATAACACACATACAATGACTCTGGTTGTTGTTATTAAAAAGAACACACATGCAATGACACTGGTGGATCCATGTGTGGTCTCTGAAGAGAACCCATATGCCACGACTCTGGATGTTGTTAGTAAAAAGAGCACATATGCAATGACACTGGTGGATCCATAGGTGGATTGTGAAAAGAACACACATGCAATGACACTTGTGGATCCATATGTGGTATGTGAAAAGAACACACATGCAATGACTCTCGTTGTTGTTTGTAAAAAGAACACACATGCAATGACACTGGTGGATCCATAGGTGGATTGTGAAAAGAGCACACATGCAATGACACTAGTGGATCCATATGTGGTATGTGAAAAGAACACACATTTCAATGACTCTGTTTGTTGTTAGTAAAAAGAACACACATGTAATGACACTGGTGGATCCATGTGTGGTCTCTGAAGAGAACACACATTTCAATGACACTGGTGGATCCATATGTGGTATGTGAAAAGAACACACATGAAATGACTCCATTTGTTGTTAGTAAAAAGAACACACATGCAAGGACACTGGTGGATCCATAGGTGGATTGTGAAAAGAGCACACATGCAATGACACTAGTGGATCCATATGTGGAATGTGAAAAGGACACACATTTCAATGACTCTGGTTGTTTGTAAAAAGAACACACATGTAATGACACTGGTGGATCCATGTGTGTTCTCTGAAGAGGACCCACATTTCAATGACTCTGGTTGTTGTTAGTAACAAGAACACACATGCAATGACACTGGTGGATCCATAGGTGGATTGTCAAAAGAGCACACATGCAATGACACTAGTGGAGCCATATGTGGTATGTGAAAAGAACACACATGCAAGGACTCTGGTTGTTGTTATTAAAAAGAACACACATGCAATGACACTGGTGGATCCATATGTGGTATGTGAAAAGAACACACATACAATGACTCCAGTTGTTGTTAGTAAAAAGAACACACATGGAATGACAATGGTGGATCCATATGTGGTATTTGACAAGAACACACATGCAATGAATCCAGTTGTTGTTAGTAAAAAGAACACACATGCAATGACACTGGTGGATCCATGTGTGGTCTCTGAAGAGAACACACATTTCAATGACACTGGTGGATCCATATGTGGTATGTGAAAAGAACACACATGAAATGACTCTAGTTGTTGTTAGTAAAAAGAACACACATGCAATGACACTAGCGGATCCATATGTGGTATTTGAAAAGAACACACATGAAATGAATCTGGTTGTTGTTAGTGAAAAGAACACACATGCAATGACACTGGTGGATCCATGTGTGGTCTCTGAAGAGAACACACATTTCAATGACTCTGGTTGTTGTTAGTAACAAGAACACACATGCAATGACACTGGGGGATCCATAGGTGGATTGTAAAAAGAGCACACATGCAATGACACTAGTGGATCCATATGTGGTATGTGAAAAGAACACACATGCAAGGAATCTGGTTGTTGTTATTAAAAAGAACACACATGCAATGACACTGGTGGATCCATGTGTGGTCTCTGAAGAGAACACACATGTAATGTCTCTGGTTGTTAGTAAAAAGAGCACACATGCAATGACACTGGAGGATCCATAGGTGGATTGTGAAAAGAACACACATGCAATGACACTGGTGGATCCATATGTGGTATGTGAAAATAACACACATGCAATGACTCTGGTTGTTGTTAGTAAAAAGAACACACATGCAATGACACTGGTGGATCCATAGGTGGATTGTGAAAAGAGCACACATGCAATGACACTGGTGGATCCATATGTGGTATGTGAAAAGAACACACATGCATTAACTCTGTTTGTTGTTATTAAAAAGAACACACATGCAATGTCACATCCCAAGATTTTCCAAATCTTGTAATGTGAAAAATAAATAAACAAAATAAATTTTTGTTGAAAATCAGGGTGAAAAGAAACTTTTGTTTCAAAAAGGAAACTTGAAATCCCATCTTGAACAAACTTTGGTTAAAGTTTGAGTTCAACAAATTCAAATCAAGGGAAAAGCATTCCTCAATGAATGTATCTGGAAATTTGATCACTTGGAAAATAAATCCAAATCCCTAAACCTTAATGGAAGGAAATCATTTCCAAAGTATCTCCAAATCTATGGATTTGATCCATACCAAATTGATCAACAAATAATCACAAAGGATCAAGAAAGACCTTAGAAGTTGGTTTCACTTAGTTTGGAACCATAAATAAAATCTTATGAATATAATAAGATAAGGAAATTGAATTTCCAAAGCCAATAAATCCCTTACCAGAACCCATACCAATTGGTGAACAATTAATCCTAAAGGGATTTATAAGGTTAAACATTTATCAAAGGAAAATAAATTTTTTTGGAAACACTAATTTAGATCTTTTAATAAAAGACTTTGTTTTCAAATGAAAAGGTGAGCCAAATTAATTTTGGCCAAGCTTTTGTAATAAAATATTTTTGTTTTGATAAAATGAGTAAAGGTTTATTTAAATAAAATAATAAGGATTTAAATATCCAATTTTACTTAAGTAAAGGTTTTTCCCATTTTAAATGAACACCAAGTATTTTATTACTACTTTGAAATCTTTTATTAAAAGGTTATGATTAAAATGAGTAAAGAATTATTTAAATAAAATAATAAGGATTTAAATATCCATTTTTATTTAAGTAAAGGCTTTCCCATTTTAATTAAACACCAAAACTTAGTTATTTATTTAAATAAGTTTCCAAGTATTCTTTTATTTTTCAAATAAAACCTTCTGGTTTGGTTTTGAAAATAATTGGATTTCAAATGGAAATTTTATTAAATAAATCAAACACTATTAATAAACTAAAGATCCATTTTATTTAATTAATAAATGGATCCTAAAATAAATAAAAATATTATTTCATTTTGGATTTGGATTATGTTGATAAACAGAACCAAATTCAAATGAAAATTTTGTTGATTGTTTGAATTGATTGAGTGTTGTTTGATTGTTTGATTAATTGTTTGAATTGCAAAACAGAAAAAGAATTAGAAAAAGAAAAAGATTTAGAAAGAAAAAAAAATAGAGCAACCCACTAAGGCCCAGCAGCAGCCCACCTAGCCCACCTCTCTTTTCCCTCAGAAAACTTTTGGCACCAAATAGTTAACCCACTCAGTCACAGACAGCCTGGACCCACTTCTCCCTCTCACTCACTCGCTGACGAGATGAACCCACCTCCTCTTATTCCCCCCCCCGAACCGTTTTTCCTCACCGCTGAAACAGCCCGCTAAGTCACTGACCGGTGGACCTCCCCCTCACTCTTTTTACCACTGACGCAACGGCCCCACTTCTCTAGCCATCGTCCTCCCCGCGACTCCTTCTTCCCTCACTACGTTTACGCCTTGATTTCTCGCTTGAATTAAACGCGATAATTCCTCGCAGCGACCAGGCACATTTAAACGCCTGTGACTCCTCTCTCGTTCTCCTCTGTCTCCTCCCCAAAGCATGCCACCAGGCCGCCTCAATTCCTCCCCGAGCGTCCTCTGCTCCGACATGGTCCGGTGACGATTCCGACGAAACCTCTCCACCCCTTGCCTCCCTAAGCAACCTAGCAGCTTCCCCACTCCCAGACGCACCTCCCAGCATTTTTAGTTCGACCGCGGGCGCCCCCGAGCAACGTCTGCAACAAGCTCTGAATAGCACCGCCGTCTGTCTGTCTCCGACGAGTTTTTCCTGGTAAGAGCTGACCACCCCGAGCCCTCTCGTTCACGCTCACAGCTCCGCCATGATCTCCTGCGTCTAACCCCCTTTCTCTCATCTTCGTGATCTGCAGCGACGACTCCGACCGAACTCCGAGCGCCGCCATCTGACTTCAACTCTGTTGAGCTTCCCTAGTAAAACCAGACCGCCCCTCTCCTCCTCCTTCACGCTCGCATCACCGCTGTACCCTTGCGCGTCTTCTGATGCTTTCGTTTGTCTTCTCGGACCTAAGACGCGTCTTCGACCGGGGTGAGCCGGCGACGCCGTTTACTTCGTGGCGAAAATGATAACGCCTCGCCTCGACCAACACCTCCCGAGCATCACCGTGACCCCGAACCGGTGAGCCTCTTCCCTTTCTCCTCACCTCTGAAGCGCCTCCGTCAAATCGACCGCTTCGCCGCCGCTAGCCACCGCAGCCGCCCACCTTAGGTCAAACTTCGCCAAAGACCGTTCGATCTATATCTAGCTCACGATTAGTTCAACACCGAAGAGGTATGTCCTCGGACCGCACGATCCACTTTAGATCTAACGTTCACGTTTCCGATCCACGAAGCGAGTCGCCCGAAGATGAATCTTGGCGTCAGGCGATTAGGTTTAAAAACAGATTTGAAAACAGAAGTTTTTGCAAACTTCAAACCCTTGTATCTTTGGATCCACACGTCCAAAAATTACAAATTTTATGTCGTTGGATTCAGGAGAACAAGCCCTAACCAACCCTGCCCTTAGTTTAGCATATAGTATCTGTTAGTTTGCTTGTCTTTGCAGATTCTTTTGTGTGCTTGCTAACATTAGAAAAATTGTTTAAAAATAATTTTTGAGATCAAACCTTTGCCAATTGGTTTGTTGTGACCTTACTGACCCTAGGAACCAACCTATGTCTTGGAAAATGATTTTTGTAAAGGTTTAGAATGGATTAATTAGTTTAGTCCATTTCTAGCTAAATAAAACTATGGTTTTGTTCATGAAAATGGTTTTGAGTGAAAACTTTGAGAAAATGTTTTGGACCAAACCTACTGACCCAAAACACCAAGTTTTGCAATAGCAACTCATTTGGTGAACCCTATAGGTTAATGCCTTAGTAAAAATATTTCTACACCACATAGAATGATACTTTGTTTTGCAAATGGTTTTATAGTGAAACCTTTTGCTAACAACTTTGCCACTTTGGTAAATGACCAATTTGGATCTTACAAAGTTTAGGAATCTAATAGAAACCCTCTTTGCAAATGACTTAGCCACTTTAGAAAATGACCAATAGGTGTGCCCAAATGCCTATGACCCATTAGGAACCACTTTTCCAAACAAAACAAAGCTTGGCATGCTTGCATGCATTACTTGACTTTGCAATTTTGGTAAATGACCAATTTGGAACTTACAAAGTTTAGAAGCCTAGTAGAGACCATCCTTACAATAGAACCAACCTTTGCATGCTTATGCATGACTTAGATCCCATTACTTTGTGTGTGAGAAATTGTTTGTTTGACTTTGGTTTGGAATGTGAATTGAATTTGTGTTTGCTTGATTGGTAGATTAAGTTTGTGCCTTGCTTGATTGATTTTTAGTGACTTGAAGAGTGTGATTGTTGCAAGGACAAGGAGTGAACTTATACCCTCTACCAAAAAGGCAAGTGATACTTCATATCTTTTGTCCCATTATTTTCTCTATGCATTAGTGTTTTTGCTAAGTAAAACTGCATGGTTTTTGATAAGTATAGACTTTGTTATAGGAAACTTTGTAGATGAATCCTTAGTAGGATTTCCTTAGTTAAGAATCCTATTACTATCAAGCTTAGCCTAGCTAATAGAAAACTTGGGTGGAATATATTCACACTATGGAAAAATATTCTAAGTCTGAGGACTTGTGTTTTTATTTAACAAAAACAACTAAGATAATGAATCACCTGGGTGGAAATGGAAGGAATGGTTTATGTTGAGTGGTTACTCAGGGCCCATTAAATGGACTACCCTGGTGTATCACACTTGTGGATGGCCACGCAGGAACAAAGAGATTTGAGATGTCAAATGTTGAGAAGCTTCAAGTGCAACCACTTGGCAATATGGGCTCTGCCATGATCATATAGGTTGCAAGAACTTAGCCATATGGACAGTGGGTGGTAGTGCTTGATAGGTTGGAGCGCGTCCATGATGGTCTAAGGGAATGCTTCTGAAAGATCTTATCTTGGGAAACCAAGTCTTGTGGGGAAAGTGCACCACCTCTGCAGAGTGTAAAACCTAAGTACTTAGCCATGTCCCTGGTAAAGGACAATTTGAGCATCAAGACATGGAAGCTATCAAGAATCTCATCACTCCGATTTCTAAATTAAAACTTGTGGGTGAACAAGGGTTGTGTGAATTCCTCAATCTTTGATGGAGAGATGGCTTGGTACAAGGATCTTGAAATCTTAGATTGGGAAAAATGATTTTGCCAAGCACTTCAGTCTTTGATTGGTAGATGCCTCGAGAAGGATCTTCAGTCTTTGATTGGTAGATGCCTTGGGAAAGTTTTTGCAATAATTGTTGCCAAGCAAATCTTCAGTCTTTGATTGGTAGATGCCTCGAGAAGGATCTTCAGTCTTTGATTGGTGGATGCCTTGGGAAAGTTTTTGCCAAACAAAAACTTAGTATTTTCAAAATGATAGGGAAAAATCTATTTTGAGCAATGCAAGCCTCAACTCCACTTAGCCAAATGCATATAGATGATAGACTCCACTATACTACCAAAGTATCACTTGCCAATACAATTCAAATGTATTGACCCTCTATGGCTGTAACTTGTAATGTTGCAGGTTTGATTGATTTTAGTGAAGATTGATTGATTAGGATTACAAAGTCTACAACCAACATCTGCCTGTGGCACTTTGAAGATGAAGGACCCCATGACTATAGTTATTCCGCTGCAATGTAATGTAATAGCCTAATGAGCTATGTATTGATGTAATAAAATTATGTTATTCCTGGTTATAAAGTTGTATTATAACCTTTGTTTCTTGATATTACATCTAAACTGTGGATGCTAGCTATTGATCCAGGGACTAGCATTGTAAACACAGGGGACTCAATCTTATTAAAGGTTGGGGACCTTATAGATGGTATCAGAGCATTGTGTTGCCTGTAGGATTTGTAACCCTAGGATTGGACAAAAAAAAACCTTAGAAAAATAGGAGTTGTATTTGTTCCAAAACTTATTTACAAACAATCTTGTAAACTCTTTCCTCAATCATTTTTGGTTTCAACTCTACATCTCATCTATATTCAAACTTGATGGAAAAACCTACCCCATGGCCAAAGACTTCATCATGTGCAAAGGACTTCATCAACTCTAATGACTTCAACTTCTTCAACTCTAAAGACTTCAACATCTCCAACATATTCACCAAGGACTTCCAACTTGGATATCACTAAAGACTACAAGTGATACAAGAAATCTTGCTCAAGATTTGAAGACTAAGGAAAAACAACTTAGAAGAATCCATCATCACCTTTGAAGTTTTTGTGACCAAGAATTTTCTCAAGAAGAAAAAGAACTCATCCAAGAAGAATCAACCAAGAAGGATGGAAAGATCACAAGTGAACCATATAGATGGACCACCATATTATAGATAAAGTCTAACACACCAACTTATGTGGTGTAACAAAATTATTTTGTTGCCTAAGTATGTGCTTGAACCTTGTTTGAGTGAAATGTTTGATTGTGATTGCTTGCACATTGCTTGTGTGATTTGTGATGTGTGTGATTAGAAATATTTCTTTAGAAAAAAATCTTTTGCCTATGCTAATCCCAAATCCAACCCAAACATATGACTTCTCCAAGAAACTCCAACATCAAGGATGATGACAACAACAATAATCAAGAGGACAACATGAGAGAGCTCATAGCAACCCAACACCAGTTGAACCAACTGACAACTCAGTTCATAGCCAACAATAGTGATAAAGATCGCACACTTCAAAAGTTTTTGGAGGAACAATCCCAACTGATGCTTAAGGTGACTAATCAAATGATCAGCATGGAAGAAAACTATCCCAAAAGAGTGTATGACAACAAGGATGACAGGAATGTTATTCTAGATGAAGCCCCAGCTTGCATTATTTGTGGAGACAAGGACCATACTTCCAAGGAGCATGAAGATCAATGTCCTAACTGTGAAAAGAGCACACATGCAATGACACTAGTGGATCCATATGTGGTATGTGAAAAGAACACACATTTGAATGACTCTGGTTGTTGTTAGTAAAAAGAACACACATGTAATGACACAGGTGGATCCATGTGTGGTCTCTGAAGAGAACACACATTTCAATGACACTGGTGGATCCATATGTCGTATGTGAAAAGAACACACGTGAAATGACTCCAGTTGTTGTTAGTAAAAAGAACACACATGCAATGACACTAGTGGATCCATAGGTGGATTGTGAAAAGAGCACACATGCAATGACACTAGTGGATCCATATGTGGTATGTGAAAAGAACACACATTTCAATGACTCTGGTTGTTGTTAGTAAAAAGAACACACATGCAATGACACTCCAGGATCCATGTGTGGTATCTAAAGAGAACACACATTTAAATGACTCTTGTTGTTGTTAGTAAAAAGAACACACATGCAATGACACTGGTGGATCCATGTGTGGTCTCTGAAGAGAACAGTCATGCAATAACCAGGTTGTTGTTAGTAAAAGAACACACATGCAATGACACTGGTGGATCCATAGGTGGATTGTGAAAAGAACACACATGCAATGACATTGGTGGATCAATATTTGGTATGTGAAAAGAACAAACATGCAATGACTCTGGTTGTTATTAAAAAAAGAACACACATGCAATGACAATGGTGGATCCATGTGTGGTCTGAAAAGAACACACATGCAATGACTCTGGTTGTTGTTAGTAAAAAGAGCACACATGCAATGACACTGGTGGATCCATAGGTGGATTGTGAAAAGAACACACATGCAATTACACTAGTGGATCCATATGTGGTATGTGAAAAGAACACACATGAAATGACTCTGGTTGTTGTTAGTGAAAAGAACACACATGCAATGACACTGGTGGATCCATGTGTGGTCTCTGAAGAGAACCCACATTTCAATGACTCTGGTTGATGTTAGTAACAAGAACACACATGCAATGACACTGGTGGATCCATAGGTGGATTGTGAAAAGAGCACACATGCAATGACACTAGTGGATCCATATGTGGTATGTGAAAAGAACACACATGCAATGTCTCTGGTTGTTGTTATTAAAAAGAACACACATGCAATGACACTGGTGGATCCATGTGTGGTCTCTCAAGAGAACACACATGCAATGACTCTGGTTCTTGTTAGTAAAAACAGCACACATGCAATGACACTAGTGGACCCATAGGTGGATTGTGAAAACAACACGCATGCAATGAAACTTGTGGATCCATATGTGGTATGTGAAAACAACACACATGCAATGACTATGGTTGTTGTCAGTAAAAAGAACACACATGCAATGACACTGGTGGATCCATAGGTGGATTGTGAAAAGAGCATACATGCAATGACACTGGTGGATCCATATGTGGTATGTGAAAAGAACACACATGAAATGACTCTGGTTGTTGTTAGTGAAAAGAACACACATGCAATGACACTGGTGGATCCATGTGTGGTCTCTGAAGAAAACACACATTTTAATGACTCTGGTTGTTGTTAGTAACAAGAACACACAGGCAATGACACTGGTGGATCCATAGGTGGATTGTGAAAAGAGCACACATACAATGACACTGGTGGATCCATATGTGGTATATGAAAATAACACACATACAATGACACCAGTTGTTATTAGTAAAAAGAACACACATGGAATGACAATGGTGGATCCATATGTGGTATGTGAAAAGAACACACATGCAATGAATCCAGTTGTTGTTAGTAAAAAGAACACACATGCAATGACACTGGTGGATCCATGTGTGGTCTCTGAAGAGAACACACATTTCAATGACACTGGTGGATGCATGTGTGGTCTCTAAAGAGAACACACATTTAAATGACTCTGGTTGTTGTTAGTAAAAAGAACACACATGCAATGACACTGGTGGATCCATGTGTGGTCTTTGAATAGAACAGTCATGCAATAACTCTGGTTGTTGTTAGTAAAAAGAGCACACATGCAATGACACTGGTGGATCCATAGGTGGATTGTGAAAAGAACACACATGCAATGACACTAGTGGATCCATATGTGGTATGTGAAAAGAACACACATGCAATGACTCTGGTTGTTGTTATTAAAAAGTACACACATGCAATGACACTGGTGGATCCATGTGTGGTCTCTGAAGAGAACACACATGCAATGTCTCTGGTTGTTAGTAAAAGAGCACACATGCAATGACACTGGAGCATCCATAGGTGGATTGTGAAAAGAACACACATGCAATGACACTGGTGGATCCATATGTGGTATGTGAAAATAACACACATTCAATGACTCTGGTTGTTGTTAGTAAAAAGAACACACATGCAATGACACTAGTGGATCCATAGGTGGATTGTGAAAAGAGCACACATGCAATGACAGTGGTGGAAACATATGTGGTATGTGAAAAGAACACACATACAATGACTCTGGTTGTTGTTATTGAAAAGAACACACATGCAATGACACTGGTGGATCCATGTGTGGTCTCTGAAGAGAACACACATGCCATGACTCTGGTTGTTGTTAGTAAAAATAGCACACATGCAATGACACTGGTGGATCCATAGGTGGATTGTGAAAACAACACACATGCAATGACACTGGTGGATCCATAGGTGGATTGTGAAAAGACCACACATGCAATGGCACTGGTGGATCCATATGTGGTATGTGAAAAGAACACACATGCAATGACTCCAGTTGTTGTTAATAAAAATAACACACATGTAATGACACTAGTGGATCCATGTGTGGTCTCTGAAGAGAACACACATTTCAATGACACTAGTGGATCCATATGTGGTATGTGAAAAGAACACACATGAAATGACTCCATTTGTTGTTAGTAAAAAGAACACACATGCAATGACACTGGTGGATCCATATGTGGTATGTGAAAAGAACACAGATGCAACGACTCCTGTTGTTGTTAGTAAAAAGAGCACACATGCAATGACACTAGTGGATCCATAGGTGGATTGTGAAAAGAACACACATGCAATGACACTGGTGGATCCATATGTGGTATGTGAAAAGAACACACATGCAATGACTCTGGTTGTTGTTAGTAAAAAGAACACACATGCAATGACACTGGTGGATCCATAGGTGGATTGTGAAAAGAGCACACATGCAATGACACTAGTGGATCCATATGTGGTATGTGAAAAGAACACACATTTGAATGACTCTGGTTGTTGTTAGTAAAAAGAACACACATGCAATGACACTAGTGGATGCATGTGTGGTCTCTAAAGAGAACACACATTTAAATGACTCTGGTTGTTGTTAGTAAAAAGAACACACATGCAATGACACTGGTGGATCCATGTGTGGTCTTTGAAGAGAACACTCATGCAATAACTCTGGTTGTTGTTAGTAAAAAGAGCACACATGCAATGACACTGGTGGATCCATAGGTGGATTGTGAAAAGAACACACATGCAATGACATTGGTGGATCAATATTTGGTATGTGAAAAGAACAAACATGCAATGACTCTGGTTGTTGTTATTAAAAAGAACACACATGCAATGACACTGGTGGATCCATGTGTGGTCTGTGAAGAGAACACACATGCAATGACCCTAGTTGTTGTTAGTAAAAAGAGCACACATGCAATGACACTGGTGGATCCATAGGTGGATTGTGAAAAGAACACACATGCAATTACACTAGTGGATCCATATGTGGTATGTGAAAAGAACACACATGAAATGACTCTGGTTGTTGTTAGTGAAAAGAACACACATGCAATGACACTGGTGGATCCATGTGTGGTCTCTGAAGAGAACACACATTTCAATGACTCTGGTTGATGTTAGTAACAAGAACACACATGCAATGACACTGGTGGATCGATAGGTGGATTGTGAAAAGAGCACACATGCAATGACACTAGTGGATCCATATGTGGTATGTGAAAAGAACACACATGCAATGTCTCTGGTTGTTGTTATTAAAAAGAACACACATGCAATGACACTGGTGGATCCATGTGTGGTCTCTGAAGAGAACACACATGCAATGACTCTGGTTCTTGTTAGTAAAAACAGCACACATGCAATGACACTAGTGGACCCATAGGTGGATTGTGAAAACAACACACATGCAATGAAACTTGTGGATCCATATGTGGTATGTGAAAACAACACACATGCAATGACTATGGTTGTTGTCAGTAAAAAGAACACACATGCAATGACACTGGTGGATCCATAGGTGGATTGTGAAAAGAGCACACATGCAATGGCACTGGTGGATCCATATGTGGTATGTGAAAAGAACACACATGCAATGACTCCAGTTGTTGTTAGTAAAAATAACACACATGTAATGTCACTGGTGGATCCATTTGTGGTATGTGAAAAGAACACACATGAAATGACTCAATTTGTTGTTAGTAAAAAGAACACACATGCAATGACACTGGTGGATCCATATGTGGTATGTGAAAAGAACACACATGCAACGACTCCTGTTGTTGTTAGTAAAAAGAACACACATGCAATGACACTGGTGGATCCATGCGTGGTCTTTGAAGAGAACACACATTTCCATGACTCTGGTTGTTGTTAGTAAAAAGAACACACATGCAATGACACTGGTGGATCCATATGTGGTCTTTGAAGAGAACACACATGCAACGACTCTGGTTGTTGTTAGTAAAAAGAGCACACATGCAACGACACTGGTGGATCCATAGGTGGATCGTGAAAAGAGCACGCATGCAATGACACTGGTGGATCCATATGTGGTATGTGAAAAGAACACACATGCAATGACTCTGGTTATTGTTATTAAAAAGAACACACATGCAATGACACTGGTGGATCCTTGTGTGGTCTCTGAAGAGAACACACATGCAATGACTCTGGTTGTTAATAAAAAGAGCACACATGCAATGACACTGGTGGATCCATAGGTGGATTGTGAAAAGAACACACATGCAATGACACTGGTGGATCCATATGTGGTATGTGAAAACAACACACATGCAATGAGTCTGGTTGTTATTAGTAAAACGAACACACATGCAATGACACTGGTGGATCCATAGGTGGATTGTGAAAAGAGCACACATGCAATGACACTAGTGGATCCATATGTGGTATGTGAAAATAACACACATTTCAATGACTCTGGTTGTTGTTAGTAAAAAGAACACACATGCAATGACACTGGTGGATCCATGTGTGGTCTCTGAAGAGAAGACACATGCAATGACTCTGGTTGTTGTTAGTAAAAAGGGCACACATGCAATGACACTGGTGGATCCATAGGTGGATTGTGAAAAGAACACACATGCAATGACACTGGTGGATCCATATGTGGTATGTGAAAAGAACACACATACAATGACTCCAGTTGTTGTTAGTAAAAAGAACACACATGCAATGACAATGGTGGATCCATATGTGGTATGTGAAAAGAACAGACATGCAATGACTCTAGTTGTTGTTAGTAAAAAGAACACACATGCAATGACACTAATGGATCCATCTGTGGTCTCTGAAGAAAACACACATTTCAATGACACTGGTGGATCCATATGTCGTATGTGAAAAGAACACACATGAAATGACTCCAGTTGTTGTTAGTAAAAAGAACACACATGCAATGACACTAGTGGATCCATATGTGGTATGTGAAAAGAGCACACATGAAATGACTCTGGTTGTTGTTAGTGAAAAGAACACACATGCAATGACACTGGTGGATCCATGTGTGGTCTCTGAATAGAACACACATTTCAATGACTCTGGTTGTTGTTAGTAACAAGAACACACATGCAATGACACTGGTGGATCCATAGGTGGATTGTGAAAAGAGCACACATGCAATGAAACTGGTGGATCCATATGTGGTATGTGAAAAGAACACACATGCAATGACTCTGGTTGTTGTTATTAAAAAGAACACACATGCAATGACACTGGTGGATCCATGTGTGGTCTCTGAAGAGAACACACATGCAATGACTCTGGTTGTTGTTAGTAAAAAGAGCACACATGCAATGAAACTGGTGCATCCATAGGTGGATTGTGAAAAGAACACACATGCAATGGCACTAGTGGATCCATATGTGGTATGTGAAAAGAACACACATGCAATGACTCTGGTTGTTGTTAGTAAAAAGAACACACATGCAATGACACTGGTGGATCCATAGGTGGATTGTGAAAACAACACACATGCAATCACACTAGTGGATCCATACGTGGTATGTGAAAAGAACACACATTTCAATGACTCTGGTTGTTGTTAGTAAAAGGAACACACATGCAATGACACTGGTGGATCCATGTGTGGTCTCGGAAGAGAACACACATGCAATGACTCTGGTTGTTGTTAGTAAAAAGAGCAGACATGCAATGACACTGGTGGATCCATAGGTGGATTGTGAAAAGAGCACACATGCAATGACACTGGTGGATCCATATGTGGTATGTGAAAAGAACACACATATAATGACTCCACTTGTTCTTAGTGAAAAGAACACACATGCAATGACACTGGTGGATCCATGTGTGGTCTCTGAAGAGAACACCCATGCAATGACTCTGGTTGTTGTTAGTAAAAAGAGCATACATGCAATGACACTTGTGGATCCATAGGTGGATTGTGAAAAGAGCACACATGCAATGACACTGGTGGATCCATATGTGGTATGCGAAAAGAACACTCATGCAATGACTCTGGTTGTTGTTATTAAAAAGAACACACATGCAATGATACTAGTAGATCCATGTGTGGTCTCTAAAGAGAACACACATGCAATGACTCTGGTTGTTGTTAGTAAAAAGAGCACACATGCAATGACATTGGTGGATCCATAGGTGCATTGTGAAAAGAACACACAAGCAATGACACTATTGGATCCATCTGTGGTATGTGAAAAGAACACCCATGCAATGACTCTGGTTGTTGTTAGTAAAAAGAGCATACATGCAATGACACTGGTGGATCCATAGGTGGATTGTGAAAAGAGCACACATGCAATGACACTGGTGGATCCATATGTGGTATGCGAAAAGAACACTCATGCAATGACTCTGGTTGTTGTTATTAAAAAGAACACACATGCAATGACACTAGTAGATCCATGTGTGGTCTCTGAAGAGAACACACATGCAATGACTGGTTGTTGTTAGTAAAAATAGCACACATGCAATGACATTGGTGGATCCATAAATGCATTGTGAAAAGAACACACAAGCAATGACACTATTGGATCCATATGTGGTATGTGAAAAGAACACACATGCCATGACACTGGTGGATCCATAGGTGGATTGTGAAAAGAGCACACATGCAATGACACTGGTGGATCCATATGTGGTATGTGAAAAGAACACATATGCAATGACTCTGGTTGTTGTTATTAAAAAGAACAGACATGCAATGACACTGGTGGATCCATGTCTGGTCTCTGAAGAGAACACACATGCAATGACTTTGGTTGTTGTTAGTAAAAAGAGCACACATGCAATGACACTGGTGGATCCATAGGTGGATTGTGAAAAGAACACACATGAAATGACACTGGTGGATCCATATGTGGTATGTGAAAAGAACACACATGCAATGACTCTGGTTGTTGTTAGTAAAAAGAACACACGTGCAATGACACTGGTGGATCCATTGGTGGATTGTGAAAAGAGTATACATGCAATGACACTGGTGGATCCATATGTGGTATGTGAAAAGGACACACATGAAAGGACTCTAGTTGTTGTTAGTAAAAATAACACACATGTGTGGTCTCTAAAAAGAACACACATGCAATGACACTGGTGGATCCTGTGTGGTATCTAAAGAGAATACACATTTCAATGACTGGTTGTTATTAGTAAAAAGAACACACGTGCAATGACACTGGTGGATCCATGTGTGGTCTCTGAAAAGAACACACATGCAATGACTCTGGTTGTGTTAGTAAAAAGAGCACACATGCAATGACACTGGTGGATCCATAGGTGGATTGTGAAAAGAGCACACATGCAATGACACCGGTGGATCCATATGTGGTATGTGAAAAGAACACACATGCAATGCCTCCAGTTGTTGTTTGTAAAAAGAACACACATGCAATGACACTGGTGGATCCATATGTGGTATGTGAAAAGAACACACATGCAATGACTCTGGTTGTTGTTATTAAAAAGAACAGACATTCAATGACACTGGTGGATCCATGTCTGGTCTCTGAAGAGAACACACATGCAATGACTCTGGTTGTTGTTAGTAAAAAGAGCACACATGCAATGACACTGGTGGATCCATAGGTGGATTGTGAAAAGAACACACATGAAATGACACTGGTGGATCCATATGTGGTATGTGAAAAGAACACACATGCAATGACTCTGGTTGTTGTTAGTAAAAAGAACACACATGCAATGACACTGGTGGATCCATAGGTGGATTGGGAAAAGAGTATACATGCAATGACACTGGTGGATCCATATGTGGTATGTGAAAAGGACACACATGAAAGGACTCTAGTTGTTGTTAGTAAAAATAACACACATGTGTGGTCTCTAAAAAGAACACACATGCAATGACACTGGTGGATCCTGTGTGGTATCTAAAGAGAACACACATTTCAATGACTGGTTGTTATTAGTAAGAAGAACACACGTGCAATGACACTGGTGGATCCATGTGTGGTCTCTGAAAAGAACACACATGCAATGACTCTGGTTGTGTTAGTAAAAAGAGCACACATGCAATGACACTGGTGGATCCATAGGTGGATTGTGAAAAGAGCACACATGCAATGACACCAGTGGATCCATATGTGGTATGTGAAAAGAACACACATGCAATGCCTCCAGTTGTTGTTTGTAAAAAGAACACACATGCAATGACACTAGTGGATCCATGTGTGGTCTCTAAAGAGAACACACATTTCAATGACAGTGGTGGATCCATATGTGGTATGTGAAAAGAACACACATGAAATGACACCGGTGGATCCATCTGTGGATTATGAAAAGAGCACACATGCAATGCCATAGGTGGATCCATATGTGGTATGTGAAAAGAACACACATGAAATGACTCCCGTTGGTGTTAGTAAAAAGAACACACATGCAATGACACTGGTGGATCCATATGTGGTATGTGAAAAGAACACACATGAAATGACTCTGGTTGTTGTTCGTGCAAATAACACACATGCAATGACACTGGTGGATCCATGTGTAGTCTCTGAAGAGAACACACATTTCAATGACTCTGGTTGTTGTTAGTAAATCTAACACACATGCAATGACACTGGTGGATCCATGTGTGGTCTCTGAAGAGAACACACATGCAATGACTCTGGTTGTTGTTAGTAAAAAGAGCACACATCCAATGACACTGGTGGATCCATAGGTGGATTGTGAAAAGAACACACATGCAATGACACTGGTGGATCCATATGTGGTATGTGAAAAGAACACACATGCAATGACTCTGGTTGTTGTTAGTAAAAAGAACACACATGCAATGACACTAGTGGATCCATAGGTGGATTGTGAAAAGAGCACACATGCAATGACACTGGTGGATCCATATGTGGTATGTAAAAAGAACACACATGCAATGACACTGGTGGATCCATATGTGGTATGTGAAAAGAACACACATACAATGACTCCACTTGTTCTTAGTGAAAAGAACACACATGCAATGACACTGGTGGATCCATGTGTGGTCTCTGAAGAGAACACCCATGCAATGACTCTGGTTGTTGTTAGTAAAAAGAGCATACATGCAATGACACTGGTGGATCCATAGGTGGATTGTGAAAAGAGCACACATGCAATGACACTGGTGGATCCATATGTGGTATGCGAAAACAACACTCATGCAATGACTCTGGTTGTTGTTATTAAAAAGAACACACATGCAATGACACTAGTAGATCCATGTGTGGTCTCTGAAGAGAATACACATGCAATGACTCTGGTTGTTGTTAGTAAAAAGAGCACACATGCAATGACATTGGTGGATCCTTAAATGCATTATGAAAAGAACACACAAGCAATGACACTATTGGATCCATATGTGGTATGTGAAAAGAACACACACGCAATGACTCTGGTTGTTGTTAGTAAAAAGAACACACATGCCATGACACTGGTGGATCCATAGGTGGATTGTGAAAAGAGCACACATGCAATGACACTGGTGGATCCATATGTGGTATGTAAAAGAACACACACGCAATGACTCTGCTTGTTGTTATTAAAAAGAACACACATGCAATGACACTGGTGGATCCATGTCTGGTCTCTGAAGAGAACACACATGCAATGACTCTGGTTGTTGTTAGTAAAAAGAGCACACATGCAATGACACTGGTCGATCCATAGGTGGATTGTGAAAAGAACACACATGAAATGACACTGGTGGATCCATATGTGGTATGTGAAAAGAAAACACATGCAATGACACTGGTGGATCCATGTGTGGTCTCTGAAGAGAACACACATTTCAATGACTCTGGTTGTTATTAGTAAAAAGAACACACGTGCAATGACACTGGTGGATCCATGTGTGGTCTCTGAAAAGAACACACATGCAATGACTCTGGTTGTGTTAGTAAAAAGAGCACACATGCAATGACACTGGTGGATCCATAGGTGGATTGTGAAAAGAGCACACATGCAATGACACTGGTGGATCCATATGTGGTATGTGAAAAGAACACACATGCAATGACTCCAGTTGTTGTTAGTAAAAAGAACACACATGCAATGACACTAGTGGATCCATGTGTGGTCTCTGAAGAGAACACACATTTCAATGACACTGGTGGATCCATATGTGGTATGTGAAAAGAACACACATGAAATGACACCGGTGGATCCATATGTGGATTATGAAAAGAGCACACATGCAATGCCATAGGTGGATCCATATGTGGTATGTGAAAAGAACACACATGCAATTACTCCAGTTGTTGTTAGTAAAAAGAACACACATGCAATGACACTGGTGGATCCATAGGTGGATTGTGAAAAGAGTACACATGCAATGACACTGGTGGATCCATATGTGGTATGTGAAAAGGACACACATGAAATGACTCTAGTTGTTGTTAGTAAAAATAACACACATGTGTGGTCTCTAAAAAGAACACACATGGAATGACACTGGTGAGTCCATGAGTGGTCTCTAAAGAGAACACACATTTCAATGACTGGTTGTTATTAGTAAGAAGAACACACGTTCAATGACAGTGGTGGATCCATGTGTGGTCTCTAAAAAGAACACACATGCAATGACTCTGGTTGTGTTAGTAAAAAGAGCACACATGCAATGACACTGGTGGATCCATAGGTGGATTGTGAAAAGAGCACACATGCAATGACACCGGTAGATCCATATGTGGTATGTGAAAAGAACGCACATGCAATGACTCCAGTTGTTGTTTCTAAAAAGAACACACATGCAATGACACTAGTGGATCCATGTGTGGTCTCTAAAGAGAACACACATTTCAATGACAGTGGTGGATCCATATGTGGTATGTGAAAAGAACACACGTGAAATGACACCGGTGGATCCATATGTGGATTATGAAAAGAGCACATATGCAATGCCATAGGTGGATCCATATGTGGTATATGAAAAGAACACACATGAAATGACTCCCGTTGGTGTTAGTAAAAAGAACACACATGCAATGACACTGGTGGATCCATATGTGGTATGTGAAAATAACACACATGAAATGACTCTGGTTGTTGTTCGTGCAAATACACACATGCAATGACACTGGTGGATCCATGTGTAGTCTCTGAAGAGAACACACATGCAATGACTCTGGTTGTTGTTAGTAAAAAGAGCACACATGCAATGACACTGGTGGATCCATAGGTGGATTGTGAAAAGAACACACATGAAATGACACTGGTGGATCCATATGTGGTATGTGAAAAGAACACACATGCAATGACTCTGGTTGTTGTTAGTAAAAAGAACACACATGCAATGTCACTGGTGGATCCATAGGTGGATTGTGAAAACAGTATACATGCAATGACACTGGTGGATCCATATGTGGTATGTGAAAAGGACACACATGAAAGGACTCTAGTTGTTGTTAGTAAAAATAACACACATGTGTGGTCTCTAAAAAGAACACACATGCAATGACACTGGTGGATCCTGTGTGGTATCTAAAGAGAACACACATTTCAATGACTGGTTGTTATTAGTAAAAAGAACACACGTGCAATGACACTGGTGGATCCATGTGTGGTCTCTGAAAAGAACACACATGCAATGACTCTGGTTGTGTTAGTAAAAAGAGCACACATGCAATGACACTGGTGGATCCATAGGTGGATTGTGAAAAGAGCACACATGCAATGACACCGGTGGATCCATATGTGGTATGTGAAAAGAACACACATGCAATGCCTCCAGTTGTTGTTTGTAAAAAGAACACACATGCAATGACACTAGTGGATCCATGTGTGGTCTCTAAAGAGAACACACATTTCAATGACAGTGGTGGATCCATATGTGGTATGTGAAAAGAACACACATGAAATGACACCGGTGGATCCATATGTGGATTATGAAAAGAGCACACATGCAATGCCATAGGTGGATCCATATGTGGTATGTGAAAAGAACACACATGAAATGACTCCTGTTGGTGTTAGTAAAAAGAACACACATGCAATGACACTGGTGGATCCATATGTGGATTGTGAAAAGAGTATACATGCAATGACACTGGTGGATCCATATGTGGTATGTGAAAAGGACACACATGAAAGGACTCTAGTTGTTGTTAGTAAAAATAACACACATGTGTGGTCTCTAAAAAGAACACACATGCAATGACACTGGTGGATCCTGTGTGGTATCTAAAGAGAACACACATTTCAATGACTGGTTGTTATTAGTAAAAAGAACACACGTGCAATGACACTGGTGGATCCATGTGTGGTCTCTGAAAAGAACACACATGCAATGACTCTGGTTGTGTTAGTAAAAAGAGCACACATGCAATGACACTGGTGGATCCATAGGTGGATTGTGAAAAGAGCACACATGCAATGACACCGGTGGATCCATATGTGGTATGTGAAAAGAACACACATGCAATGCCTCCAGTTGTTGTTTGTAAAAAGAACACACATGCAATGACACTAGTGGATCCATGTGTGGTCTCTAAAGAGAACACACATTTCAATGACAGTGGTGGATCCATATGTGGTATGTGAAAAGAACACACATGAAATGACACCGGTGGATCCATATGTGGATTATGAAAAGAGCACACATGCAATGCCATAGGTGGATCCATATGTGGTATGTGAAAATAACACACATGAAATGACTCCCGTTGGTGTTAGTAAAAAGAACACACATGCAATGACACTGGTGGATCCATATGTGGTATGTGAAAAGAACACACATGAAATGACTCTGGTTGTTGTTCGTGCAAATAACACACATGCAATGACACTGGTGGATCCATGTGTAGTCTCTGAAGAGAACACACATTTCAATGACTCTGGTTGTTGTTAGTAAATCTAACACACATGCAATGACACTGGTGGATCCATGTGTGGTCTCTGAAGAGAACACACATGCAATGACTCTGGTTGTTGTTAGTAAAAAGAGCACACATCCAATGACACTGGTGGATCCATAGGTGGATTGTGAAAAGAACACACATGCAATGACACTGGTGGATCCATATGTGGTATGTGAAAAGAACACACATCCAATGACTCTGGTTGTTGTTAGTAAAAAGAACACACATGCAATGACACTAGTGGATCCATAGGTGGATTGTGAAAAGAGCACACATGCAATGACACTGGTGGATCCATATGTGGTATGTAAAAAGAACACACATGCAATGACACTGGTGGATCCATATGTGGTATGTGAAAAGAACACACATACAATGACTCCACTTGTTCTTAGTGAAAAGAACACACATGCAATGACACTGGTGGATCCATGTGTGGTCTCTGAAGAGAACACCCATGCAATGACTCTGGTTGTTGTTAGTAAAAAGAGCATACATGCAATGACACTGGTGGATCCATAGGTGGATTGTGAAAAGAGCACACATGCAATGACACTGGTGGATCCATATGTGGTATGCGAAAACAACACTCATGCAATGACTCTGGTTGTTGTTATTAAAAAGAACACACATGCAATGACACTAGTAGATCCATGTGTGGTCTCTGAAGAGAATACACATGCAATGACTCTGGTTGTTGTTAGTAAAAAGAGCACACATGCAATGACATTGGTGGATCCATAAATGCATTGTGAAAAGATCACACAAGCAATGACACTATTGGATCCATATGTGGTATGTGAAAAGAACACACACGCAATGACTCTGGTTGTTGTTAGTAAAAAGAACACTCATGCCATGACACTGGTGGATCCATAGGTGGATTGTGAAAAGAGCACACATGCAATGACACTGGTGGATCCATATGTGGTATGTAAAAGAACACACACGCAATGACTCTGGTTGTTGTTATTAAAAAGAACACACATGCAATGACACTGGTGGATCCATGTCTGGTCTCTGAAGAGAACACACATGCAATGACTCTGGTTGTTGTTAGTAAAAAGAGCACACATGCAATGACACTGGTCGATCCATAGGTGGATTGTGAAAAGAGCACACATGAAATGACACTGGTGGATCCATATGTGGTATGTGAAAAGAACACACATGCAATGACTCTGGTTGTTGTTAGTAAAAAGAACACACATGCAATGACACTGGTGGATCCATAGGTGGATTGTGAAAAGAGTACACATGCAATGACACTGGTGGATCCATATGTGGTATGTGAAAAGGACACACATGAAATGACTCTAGTTGTTGTTAGTAAAAATAACACACATGTGTGGTCTCTAAAAAGAACACACATGCAATGACACTGGTGAGTCCATGTGTGGTCTCTAAAGAGAACACACATTTCAATGACTGGTTTTTATTAGTAAGAAGAACACACGTTCAATGACACTGGTGGATCCATGTGTGGTCTCTAAAAAGAACACACATGCAATGACTCTGGTTGTGTTAGTAAAAAGAGCACACATGCAAGGACACTGGTGGATCCATAGGTGGATTGTGAAAAGAGCACACATGCAATGACACCGGTGGATCCATATGTGGTATGTGAAAAGAACGCACATGCAATGACTCCAGTTGTTGTTTGTAAAAAGAACACACATGCAATGACACTAGTGGATCCATGTGTGGTCTCTAAAGAGAACACACATTTCAATGACAGTGGTGGATCCATATGTGGTATGTGAAAAGAACACACGTGAAATGACACCGGTGGATCCATATGTGGATTATGAAAAGAGCACACATGCAATGCCATAGGTGGATCCATATGTGGTATATGAAAAGAACACACATGAAATGACTCCCGTTGGTGTTAGTAAAAAGAACACACATGCAATGACACTGGTGGATCCATATGTGGTATGTGAAAATAACACACATGAAATGACTCTGGTTGTTGTTCGTGCAAATACACACATGCAATGACACTGGTGGATCCATGTGTAGTCTCTGAAGAGAACACACATGCAATGACTCTGGTTGTTGTTAGTAAAAAGAGCACACATGCAATGACACTGGTGGATCCATAGGTGGATTGTGAAAAGAACACACATGAAATGACACTGGTGGATCCATATGTGGTATGTGAAAAGAACACACATGCAATGACTCTGGTTGTTGGTAGTAAAAAGAACACACATGCAATGACACTGGTGGATCCATAGGTGGATTGTGAAAAGAGTATACATGCAATGACACTGGTGGATCCATATGTGGTATGTGAAAAGGACACACATGAAAGGACTCTAGTTGTTGTTAGTAAAAATAACACACATGTGTGGTCTCTAAAAAGAACACACATGCAATGACACTGGTGGATCCTGTGTGGTATCTAAAGAGAACACACATTTCAATGACTGGTTGTTATTAGTAAAAAGAACACACGTGCAATGACACTGGTGGATCCATGTGTGTCTCTGAAAAGAACACACATGCAATGACTCTGGTTGTGTTAGTAAAAAGAGCACACATGCAATGACACTGGTGGATCCATAGGTGGATTGTGAAAAGAGCACACATGCAATGACACCGGTGGATCCATATGTGGTATGTGAAAAGACCACACATGCAATGCCTCCAGTTGTTGTTTGTAAAAAGAACACACATGCAATGACACTAGTGGATCCATGTGTGGTCTCTAAAGAGAACACACATTTCAAGGACAGTGGTGGATCCATATGTGGTATGTGAAAAGAACACACATGAAATGACACCGGTGGATCCATATGTGGATTATGAAAAGAGCACACATGCAATGCCATAGGTGGATCCATATGTGGTATGTGAAAAGAACACACATGAAATGACTCCCGTTGGTGTTAGTAAAAAGAACACACATGCAATGACACTGGTGGATCCATATGTGGTATGTGAAAAGAACACACATGAAATGACTCTGGTTGTTGTTCGTGCAAATAACACATGCAATGACATCTGGTGGATCCATGTGTAGTCTCTGAAGAGAACACACATTTCAATGACTCTGGTTGTTGTTAGTAAATCTAACACACATGCAATGACACTGGTGGATCCATGTGTGGTCTCTGAAGAGAACACACATGCAATGACTCTGGTTGTTGTTAGTAAAAAGAGCACACATCCAATGACACTGGTGGATCCATAGGTGGATTGTGAAAAGAACACACATGCAATGACACTGGTGGATCCATATGTGGTATGTGAAAAGAACACACATGCAATGACTCTGGTTGTTGTTAGTAAAAAGAACACACATGCAATGACACTAGTGGATCCATAGGTGGATTGTGAAAAGAGCACACATGCAATGACACTGGTGGATCCATAAGTGGTATGTAAAAAGAACACACATGCAATGACACTGGTGGATCCATATGTGGTATGTGAAAAGAACACACATACAATGACTCCACTTGTTCTTAGTGAAAAGAACACACATGCAATGACACTGGTGGATCCGTGTGTGGTCTCTGAAGAGAACACCCATGCAATGACTCTGGTTGTTGTTAGTAAAAAGAGCATACATGCAATGACACTGGTGGATCCATAGGTGGATTGTGAAAAGAGCACACATGCAATGACACTGGTGGATCCATATGTGGTATGCGAAAACAACACTCATGCAATGACTAAGTTGTTGTTATTAAAAGAACACATGCAATGACACTAGTAGATCCATGTGTGGTCTCTGAAGAGAATACACATGCAATGACTCTGGTTGTTGTTAGTAAAAAGAGCACACATGCAATGACATTGGTGGATCCATAAATGCATTGTGAAAAGAACACACAAGCAATGACACTATTGGATCCATATGTGGTATGTGAAAAGAACACACACACAATGACTCTGGTTGTTGTTAGTAAAAAGAACACACATGCCATGACACTGGTGGATCCATAGGTGGATTGTGAAAAGAGCACACATGCAATGACACTGGTGGATCCATATGTGGTATGTGAAAAGAACACACATAATGACTCGTTGTTGTTATTAAAAAGAACACACATGAAATGACACTGGTGGATCCATGTCTGGTCTCTGAAGAGAACACACATGCAATGACTCTGGTTGTTGTTAGTAAAAAGAGCACACATGCAATGACACTGGTCGATCCATAGGTGGATTGTGAAAAGAACACACATGAAATGACACTGGTGGATCCATATGTGGTATGTGAAAAGAAAACACATGCAATAACTCTGGTTGTTGTTAGTAAAAAGAACACACATGCAATGACACTGGTAGATCCATAGGTGGATTGTGAAAAGAGTACACATGCAATGACACTGGTGGATTCATATGTGGTATGTGAAAAGGACACACATGAAATGACTCTAGTTGTTGTTAGTAAAAATAACACACATGTGTGGTCTCTAAAAAGAACACACATGCAATGACACTGGTGAGTCCATGTGTGGTCTCTAAAGAGAACACACATTTCAATGACTGGTTGTTATTAGTAAGAAGAACACACGTTCAATGACACTGGTGGATCCATGTGTGGTCTCTAAAAAGAACACACATGCAATGACTCTGGTTGTGTTAGTAAAAAGAGCACACATGCAATGACACTGGTGGATCCATAGGTGGATTGTGAAAAGAGCACACATGCAATGACACCGGTGGATCCATATGTGGTATGTGAAAAGAACGCACATGCAATGACTCCAGTTGTTGTTTGTAAAAAGAACACACATGCAATGACACTAGTGGATCCATGTGTGGTCTCTAAAGAGAACACACATTTCAATGACAGTGGTGGATCCATATGTGGTATGTGAAAAGAACACACGTGAAATGACACCGGTGGATCCATATGTGGATTATGAAAAGAGCACACATGCAATGCCATAGGTGGATCCATATGTGGTATATGAAAAGAACACACATGAAATGACTCCCGTTGGTGTTAGTAAAAAGAACACACATGCAATGACACTGGTGGATCCATATGTGGTATGTGAAAATAACACACATGAAATGACTCTGGTTGTTGTTCGTGCAAATACACACATGCAATGACACTGGTGGATCCATGTGTAGTCTCTGAAGAGAACACACATTTCAATGAGTCTGCTTGTTGTTACTAAAAATAACACACATGCAATGACACTGGTGGATCCATGTGTGGTCTCTGAAGAGAACACACATGCAATGACTCTGGTTGTTGTTAGTAAAAAGAGCACACATCCAATGACACTGGTGGATCCATAGGTGGATTGTGAAAAGAACACACATGCAATGACACTGGTGGATCCATATGTGGTATGTGAAAAGAACACACATGCAATGACTCTGGTTGTTGTTAGTAAAAAGAACACACATGCAATGACACTAGTGGATCCATAGGTGGATTGTGAAAAGAGCACACATGCAATGACACTGGTGGATCCATATGTGGTATGTAAAAAGAACACACATGCAATGACTCTGGTTGTTGTTATTAAAAAGAACACACATGCAATGACACTGGTGGATCCATGTCTAGTCTCTGAAGAGAACACACATGCAATGACTCTGGTTGTTGTTAGTAAAAAGAGCACACATGCAATGACACTGGTGGATCCATAGGTGGATTGTGAAAAGAACACACACGAAATGACACTGGCGGATGCATATGTGGTATGTGAAAAGAACACACATGCAATGACTCTGGTTGTTGTTAGTAAAAAGAACACACATGCAATGACACTGGTAGATCCATAGGTGGATTGTGAAAAGAGTACACATGCAATGACACTGGTGGATCCATATGTGGTATGTGAAAAGGACACACATGAAATGACTCTAGTTGTTGTTAGTAATAATAACACACATGTGTGGTCTCTAAAAAGAACACACATGCAATGACATTGTGGATCCATGTGTGGTCTCTAAAGAGAACACACATTTCAATGACTGGTTGTTATTTCTAAAAAGAACACACGTGCAATGACACTGGTGGATCCATGTGTGGTCTCTGAAAAGAACACACATGCAATGACTCTTGTTGTGTTAGTAAAAAGAGCACACATGCAATGACACTGGTGGATCCATAGGTGTATTGTGAAAAGAGCACACATGCAATGACACCGGTGGATCCATATGTGGTATGTGAAAAGAACACACATGCAATGACTCCAGTTGTTGTTTGTAAAAAGAACACACATGCAATGACACTAGTGGATCCATGTGTGGTCTCTAAAGAGAACACACATTTCAATGACAGTGGTGGATCCATATGTGGTATGTGAAAAGAACACAAATGAAATGACACCGGTGGATCCATATGTGGATTATGAAAAGAGCACACATGCAATGCCATAGGTGGATCCATATGTGGTATGTGAAAAGAACACACATGAAATGACTCCCGTTGGTGTTAGTAAAAAGAACACACATGCAATGACACTGGTGGATCCATATGTGGTATGTGAAAAGAACACACATGAAATGACTCTGGTTGTTGTTCGTGCAAATAACACACATGAATGACACTGGTGGATCCATGTGTAGTCTCTGAAGAGAACACACATTTCAATGACCCTGGTTGTTGTTAGTAAAAATAACACACATGCAATGACACTGGTGGATCCATGTGTGGTCTCTGAAGAGAAAACACATGCAATGACTCTGGTTGTTGTTAGTAAAAAGAGCACACATCCAATGACACTGGTGGATCCATAGGTGGATTGTGAAAAGAACACACACACAATAACACTGGTAGATCCCTATGTGGTATGTGAAAAGAACACACATTTCAATGACTCTGGTTGTTGTTAGTAAAAAGAACACACATGCAATGACACTGGTGGATCCATGTGTGGCCTTTGAAGAGAACACACATGCAATGACTCTGGGTGTTGGTAGTAAAAAGAGCACACAAGCAATGACACTGGTGGATCCATAGGTGGATTGTGAAAAGAACACACATGCAATTACACTAGTGGATCCATATGTGGTATGTGAAAAGAACACACATACAATGACTCTAGTTGTTGTTAGTAAAAAGAACACACATGCAATGACACTGGTGGATCCATATGTGGTATGTAAAAAGAACACACATGCAATGAATCCAGTTGTTGTTAGTAAAAAGAACACACATGCAATGACACTGGTGGATCCATGTGTGGTCTCTAAAGAGAACACACATTTCAATGACACTGGTGGATCCATATGTGGTATGTGAAAAGAACACACATGAAATGACTCTAGTTGTTGTTAGTAAAAAGAACACACACGCAATGACACTGGTGGATCCATATGTGGTATGTGAAAAGAACACACATGAAATGACTCTGGTTGTTGTTAGTGGAAAGAACACACATGCAATGACACTGGTGGATCCATGTGTGGTCTCTGAAGAGAACACACATTTCAATGACTCTGCTTGTTGTTAGTAACAAGAACACACATGCAATGACACTGGTGGATCCATGTGTGGTCTCTGAAGAGAACACACATGCAATGACTCTGGCTGTTGTTAGTAAAAAGAGCACACATGCAATGACACTGGTGGATCCATATGTGGATTATGAAAAGAACACACATGCAATGACTCCGGTTGTGTTAGTAAAAAGAGCACACATGCAATGACACTGGTGGATCCATAGGTGGATTGTGAAAAGAGAACACATGCAATGACACTGGTGGATCCATATGTGGTATGTGAAAAGAACACACATGCAATGACTCCAGTTGTTGTTAGTAAAAAGAACACACATGCAATGACACTAGTGGATCCATGTGTGGTCTCTGAAGAGAACACACATTTCAATGACACTGGTGGATCCATATGTGGTATGTGAAAAGAACACACATGAAATGACACCGGTGGATCCATATGTGGATTATGAAAAGAGCACACATGCAATGCCATAGGTGGATCCATATGTGGTATGTGAAAAGAACACACATGCAATGACTCCAGTTGTTGTTAGTAAAAAGAACACACATGCAATGACACTGGTGGATCCGTGAGTGGTCTCTGAAGAGAACACACATTTGAATGACACTGGTGGATCCATATGTGGTATGTGAAAAGAACACACATGAAACGACTCCAGTTGTTGTTAGTAAAAAGAACACACATGCAATGACACTGGTGGATCCATATGTGGTATGTGAAAAGAACACACATGCAATGACTCTGGTTGTTGTTAGTGGAAAGAACACACATGCAATGACACTGGTGGATCCATGTGTGGTCTCTAAAGATAACACACATTTCAATGACTCTGGTTGTTGTTAGTAAAAATAACACACATGCAATGACACTGGTGGATCCATGTGTGGTCTCTAAAGAGAACACACATGCAATGACTCTGGTTGTTGTTATTAAAAAGAGCACACATCCAATGACACTGGTGGATCCATAGGTGGATTGTGAAAAGAACACACATGCAATAACACTGGTGGATCCATATGTGGTATGTGAAAACAACACACATTTCAATTACTCTGGTTGTTGTTAGTAAAAAGAACACACATGCAATGACACTGGTGGATCCATGTGTGGTCTTTGAAGAGAACACACATGCAATGACTCTGGCTGTTGTTAGTAAAAAGAGCACACATGCAATGACACTGGTCGATCAATAGGTGGATTGTGAAAAGAACAGACATGCAATGACACTAGTGGATCCATATGTGGTATGTGGAAAGAACACACATACAATGACTCTAGTTGTTGTTAGTAAAAAGAACACACATGCAATGACACTGGTGGATCCATATGTGGTATGTAAAAAGAACACACATGCAATGAATCCAGTTGTTGTTAGTAAAAACAACACACATGCAATGACACTGGTGGATCCATGTGTGGTATGTGAAAAGAACACACATGCAATGACTCCAGTTGTTGTTAGTAAAAAGAACACACATGCAATGACACTGGTGGATCCATGTGTGGTATCTGAAGAGAAAACACATTTCAATGACACTGGTGGATCCATATGTGGTATGTGAAAAGAACACACATGCAATGACTCTGGTTGTTGTTAGTAAAAAGAACACAAATGCAATGACACTGTTGGATCAATAGGTGGATTGTGAAAAGAGCACACATGCGATGACACTGGTGGATCCATATGTGGTATGTGAAAAGAACACACATGCAATGACTCTGGTTGTTGTTAGTAAAAAGAACACACATGCAATGACACTGGTGGATCCATGTGTGGTCTCTGAAGAGAACACACACGCAATGACTCTGGTTGTTGTTAGTAAAAAGAGCACACATTCAATGACACTGGTGGATCCATAGGTGGATTGTGAAAAGAACACACATGCAATGAGACTGGTGGATCCATATGTGGAATGTGAAAAGAACACACTTGCATTGTCTCTAGTTGTTGTTAGTAAAAGAACACACATGCAATGACACTGGTGGATCCATGTGTGGTCTCTGAAGAGAAAACACATTTCAATGACACTGGTGGATCCATATGTGGTATGTGAAAAGAACACACATGTAATGACTCTGGTTGTTGTTAGTAAAAAGAACACACATGCATTGACACTGTTGGATCAATAGGTGGATTGTGAAAAGAGCATACATGCGATGACACTGGTGGATCCATATGTGGTATGTGAAAAGAACACACATGCAATGACTCTGGTTGTTGTTAGTAAAAAGAACACACATGCAATGACACTGGTGGATCCATGTGTGGTCTCTGAAGAGAACACACATGCAATGACTCTGGTTGTTAGTAAAAAGAGCACACATGCAATGACATTGGTGGATCCATATGTGGTATGTGAAAAGAACAGACATGAAATGACTCTGGTTGTTGTTCGTGCAAATAACACACATGCAATGACACTGGTGGATCCATGTGTAGTCTCTGAAGAGAACACACATTTCAGTGACTCTGGTTGTTGTTAGTAAAAATAACACACATGCAATGACACTGGTGGATCCGTGTGTGGTCTCTGAAGAGAACACACATGCAATGACTCTGGTTGTTGTTTGTAAAAAGAGAACACATCCAATGACACTGGTGGATCTATAGGTGGATTGTGAAAATAACACACATGCAATGACACTGGTGGATCCATATGTGGTATTTGAAAAGAACACACATACAATGACTCTGGTTGATGTTACTAAAAAGAACACACATGCAATGACCTTTGGTGGATCCATAGGTGGATTGTGAAAATAACACACATGTGTGGTCTCTAAAAAGAACACACATGCAATGACACTGGTGGATCCATGTGTGGTCTCTGAAGAGAACACACATTTCAATGACTCTGGTTGTTATTAGTAAAAAGAACACACGTGCAATGACACTGGTGGATCCATGTGTGGTCTCTGAAAAGAACACACATGCAATGACTCTGGTTGTGTTAGTAAAAAGAGCACACATGCAATGACACTGGTGGATCCATAGGTGGATTGTGAAAAGAGCACACATGCAATGACACTGGTGGATCCATATGTGGTATGTGAAAAGAACACACATGCAATGACTCCAGTTGTTGTTAGTAAAAAGAACACACATGCAATGACACTAGTGGATCCATGTGTGGTCTCTGAAGAGAACACACATTTCAATGACACTGGTGGATCCATATGTGGTATGTGAAAAGAACACACATGAAATGACACCGGTGGATCCATATGTGGATTATGAAAAGAGCACACATGCAATGCCATAGGTGGATCCATATGTGGTATGTGAAAAGAACACACATGCAATTACTCCAGTTGTTGTTAGTAAAAAGAACACACATGCAATGACACTGGTGGATCCGTGAGTGGTCTCTGAAGAGAACACACATTTCAATGACACTGGTGGATCCATATGTGGTATGTGAAAAGAACACACATGAAACGACTCCAGTTGTTGTTAGTAAAAAGAACACACATGCAATGACACTGGTGGATCCATATGTGGTATGTGAAAAGAACACACATGCAATGACTCTGGTTGTTGTTAGTGGAAAGAACACACATGCAATGACACTGGTGGATCCATGTGTGGTCTCTGAAGATAACACACATTTCAATGACTCTGGTTGTTGTTAGTAAAAATAACACACATGCAATGACACTGGTGGATCCATGTGTGGTCTCTGAAGAGAACACACATGCAATGACTCTGGTTGTTGTTATTAAAAAGAGCACACATCCAATGACACTGGTGGATCCATAGGTGGATTGTGAAAAGAACACACATGCAATAACACTGGTGGATCCATATGTGGTATGTGAAAACAACACACATTTCAATGACTCTGGTTGTTGTTAGTAAAAAGAACACACATGCAATGACACTGGTGGATCCATGTGTGGTCTTTGAAGAGAACACACATGCAATGACTCTGGCTGTTGTTAGTAAAAAGAGCACACATGCAATGACACTGGTCGATCCATAGGTGGATTGTGAAAAGAACAGACATGCAATGACACTAGTGGATCCATATGTGGTATGTGGAAAGAACACACATACAATGACTCTAGTTGTTGTTAGTAAAAAGAACACACATGCAATGACACTGGTGGATCCATATGTGGTATGTAAAAAGAACACACATGCAATGAATCCAGTTGTTGTTAGTAAAAACAACACACATGCAATGACACTGGTGGATCCATGTGTGGTATGTGAAAAGAACACACATGCAATGACTCCAGTTGTTGTTAGTAAAAAGAACACACATGCAATGACACTGGTGGATCCATGTGTGGTATCTGAAGAGAAAACACATTTCAATGACACTGGTGGATCCATATGTGGTATGTGAAAAGAACACACATGCAATGACTCAGGTGGTTGTTAGTAAAAAGAACACAAATGCAATGACACTGTTGGATCAATAGGTGGATTGTGAAAAGAGCACACATGCGATGACACTGGTGGATCCATATGTGGTATGTGAAAAGAACACACATGCAATGACTCTGTTGGTTGTTAGTAAAAAGAACACACATGCAATGACACTGGTGGATCCATGTGTGGTCTCTGAAGTGAACACACACGCAATGACTCTGGTTGTTGTTAGTAAAAAGAGCACACATTCAATGACACTGGTGGATCCATAGGTGGATTGTGAAAAGAACACACATGCAATGAGACTGGTGGATCCATATGTGGAATGTGAAAAGAACACACATGCAATGACTCTAGTTGTTGTTAGTAAAAAGAACACACATGCAATGACACTGGTGGATCCATGTGTGGTCTCTGAAGAGAAAACACATTTCAATGACACTGGTGGATCCATATGTGGTATGTGAAAAGAACACACATGTAATGACTCTGGTTGTTGTTATTAAAAAGAACACACATGCAATGACACTGGTGGATCCATGTGTGGTCTCTGAAGAGAACACACATGCAATGACTCTGGTTGTTAGTAAAAAGAGCACACATGCAATGACATTGGTGGATCCATATGTGGTATGTGAAAAGAACACACATGAAATGACTCTGGTTGTTGTTCGTGCAAATAACACACATGCAATGACACTGGTGGATCCATGTGTAGTCTCTGAAGAGAACACACATTTCAGTGACTCTGGTTGTTGTTAGTAAAAATAACACACATGCAATGACACTGGTGGATCCGTGTGTGGTCTCTGAAGAGAACACACATGCAATGACTCTGGTTGTTGTTTGTAAAAAGAGAACACATCCAATGACACTGGTGGATCTATAGGTGGATTGTGAAAATAACACACATGCAATGACACTGGTGGATCCATATGTGGTATTTGAAAAGAACACACATACAATGACTCTGGTTGATGTTACTAAAAAGAACACACATGCAATGACACTGGTGGATCCATAGGTGGATTGTGAAAATAACACACATGTGTGGTCTCTAAAAAGAACACACATGCAATGACACTGGTGGATCCATGTGTGGTCTCTGAAGAGAACACACATTTCAATGACTCTGGTTGTTATTAGTAAAAAGAACACACGTGCAATGACACTGGTGGATCCATGTGTGGTCTCTGAAAAGAACACACATGCAATGACTCTGGTTGTGTTAGTAAAAAGAGCACACATGCAATGACACTGGTGGATCCATAGGTGGATTGTGAAAAGAGCACACATGCAATGACACTGGTGGATCCATATGTGGTATGTGAAAAGAACACACATGCAATGACTCGGTTGTTGTTAGTAAAAGAACACACATGCAATGACACTAGTGGATCCATGTGTGGTCTCTGAAGAGAACACACATTTCAATGACACTGGTGGATCCATATGTGGTATGTGAAAAGAACACACATGAAATGACACCGGTGGATCCATATGTGGATTATGAAAAGAGCACACATGCAATGCCATAGGTGGATCCATATGTGGTATGTGAAAAGAACACACATGCAATTACTCCAGTTGTTGTTAGTAAAAAGAACACACATGCAATGACACTGGGGGATCCGTGAGTGGTCTCTGAAGAGAACACACATTTCAATGACACTGGTGGATCCATATGTGGTATGTGAAAATAACACACATGCAACGACTCTGGTTGTTGTCAGTAAAAAGAACACAATGACACTGGTGGATCCATATGTGGTATGTGAAAAGAACACACATGCAATGACTCTGGTTGTTGTTAGTGGAAAGAACACACATGCAATGACACTGGTGGATCCATGTGTGGTCTCTGAAGATAACACACATTTCAATGACTCTGGTTGTTGTTAGTAAAAATAACACACATGCAATGACACTGGTGGATCCATGTGTGGTCTCTGAAGAGAACACAGCACACATCCAATGACACTGGTGGATCCATAGGTGGATTGTGAAAAGAACACACATGCAATAACACTGGTGGATCCATATGTGGTATGTGAAAACAACACACATTTCAATGACTCTGGTTGTTGTTAGTAAAAAGAACACACATGCAATGACACTGGTGGATCCATGTGTGGTCTTTGAAGAGAACACACATGCAATGACTCTGGCTGTTGTTAGTAAAAAGAGCACACATGCAATGACACTGGTCGATCCATAGGTGGATTGTGAAAAGAACAGACATGCAATGACACTAGTGGATCCATATGTGGTATGTGGAAAGAACACACATACAATGACTCTAGTTGTTGTTAGTAAAAAGAACACACATGCAATGACACTGGTGGATCCATATGTGGTATGTAAAAAGAACACACATGCAATGAATCAGGTTGTTGTTAGTAAAACAACACACATGCAATGACACCGTGGATCCATGTGTGGTATGTGAAAGAACACACATGCAATGACTCCAGTTGTTGTTAGTAAAAAGAACACACATGCAATGACACTGGTGGATCCATGTGTGGTATCTGAAGAGAAAACACATTTCAATGACACTGGTGGATCCATATGTGGTATGTGAAAAGAACACACATGCAATGACTCTGGTTGTTGTTAGTAAAAAGAACACAAATGCAATGACACTGTTGGATCAATAGGTGGATTGTGAAAAGAGCACACATGCGATGACACTGGTGGATCCATATGTGGTATGTGAAAAGAACACACATGCAATGACTCTGGTTGTTGTTAGTAAAAAGAACACACATGCAATGACACTGGTGGATCCATGTGTGGTCTCTGAAGTGAACACACACGCAATGACTCTGGTTGTTGTTAGTAAAAAGAGCACACATTCAATGACACTGGTGGATCCATAGGTGGATTGTGAAAAGAACACACATGCAATGAGACTGGTGGATCCATATGTGGAATGTGAAAAGAACACACATGCTATGACTCTAGTTGTTGTTAGTAAAAAGAACACACATGCAATGACACTGGTGGATCCATGTGTGGTCTCTGAAGAGAAAACACATTTCAATGACACTGGTGGATCCATATGTGGTATGTGAAAAGAACACACATGTAATGACTCTGGTTGTTGTTATTAAAAAGAACACACATGCAATGACACTGGTGGATCCATGTGTGGTCTCTGAAGAGAACACACATGCAATGACTCTGGTTGTTAGTAAAAAGAGCACACATGCAATGACATTGGTGGATCCATATGTGGTATGTGAAAAGAACACACATGAAATGACTCTGGTTGTTGTTCGTGCAAATAACACACATGCCATGACACTGGTGGATCCATGTGTAGTCTCTGAAGAGAACACACATGCAATGACTCTGGTTGTTGTTAGTAAAAAGAGCACACATGCAATGACTCTGGTTGTTGTTTGTAAAAAGAGAACACATCCAATGACACTGGTGGATCTATAGGTGGATTGTGAAAATAACACACATGCAATGACACTGGTGGATCCATATGTGGTATTTGAAAAGAACACACATACAATGACTCTGGTTGATGTTACTAAAAAGAACACACATGCAATGACACTGGTGGATCCATAGGTGGATTGTGAAAATAACACACATGTGTGGTCTCTAAAAAGAACACACATGCAATGACACTGGTGTATCCATGTGTGGTCTCTGAAGAGAACACACATTTCAATGACTCTGGTTGTTATTAGTAAAAAGAACACACGTGCAATGACACTGGTGGATCCATGTGTGGTCTCTGAAAAGAACACACATGCAATGATTCTGGTTGTGTTAGTAAAAAGAGCACACATGCAATGACACTGGTGGATCCATAGGTGGATTGTGAAAAGAGCACACATGCAATGACACTGGTGGATCCATATGTGGTATGTGAAAAGAACACACATGCAATGACTCCAGTTGTTGTTAGTAAAAAGAACACACATGCAATGACACTAGTGGATCCATGTGTGGTCTCTTAAGAGAACACACATTTCAATGACACTGGTGGATCCATATGTGGTATGTGAAAAGAACACACATGAAATGACACCGGTGGATCCATATGTGGATTATGAAAAGAGCACACATGCAATGCCATAGGTGGATCCATATGTGGTATGTGAAAAGAACACACATGAAATGACTCCCGTTGTTGTTAGTAAAAAGAACACACATGCAATGACACTGGTGGATCCATGTGTAGTCTCTGAAGAGAACACACATTTCAATGACTCTGGTTGTTGTTAGTAAAAATAACACACATGCAATGACACTGGTGGATCCAGGTGTGGTCTCTAAAGAGAACACACATGTAATGACTCTGGTTGTTGTTAGTAAAAAGAGCACACATCCAATGACACTGGTGGATCCATAGGTGGATTGTGAAAAGAACACACATACAATAACACTGGTGGATCCCTATGTGGTATGTGAAAAGAACACACATTTCAATGACTCTGGTTGTTGTTAGTAAAAAGAACACACATGCAATGACACTGGTGGATCCATGTGTGGCCTTTGAAGAGAACACACATGCAATGACTCTGGTTGTTGTTAGTAAAAAGAGCACACAAGCAATGACACTGGTGGATCCATAGGTGGATTGTGAAAAGAACACACATGCAATGACACTGGTGGATCCATATGTGGTATGTGAAAAGAACACACATACAATGACTCTAGTTATTGTTAGTAAAAAGAACACACATGCAATGCCACAGGTGGATCCATATGTGGTATGTAAAAAGAACACACATGCAATGAATCCAGTTGTTGTTAGTAAAAAGAACACATATGCAATGACATTGGTGGATCCATGTGTGGTCTCTGAAGAGAACACACATTTATATGACACTGGTGGATCCATATGTGGTATGTGAAAAGAACACACATGAAACGACTCCAGTTGTTGTTAGTAAAAAGAACACACATGCAATGACACTGGTGGATCCATGTGTGGTCTCTGAAGAGAACACACACGCAATGACTCTGATTGTTGTTAGTAAAAAGAGCACACATTCAATGACACTGGTGGATCCATAGGTGGATTGTGAAAAGAACACACATGCAATGAGACTGGTGGATCCATATGTGGAATGTGAAAAGAACACACATGCAATGACTCTAGTTGTTGTTAGTAAAAAGAACACACATGCAATGACACTGGTGGATCCATGTGTGGTCTCTGAAGACAAAACACATTTCAATGACACTGGTGGATCCATATGTGGTATGTGAAAAGAACACACATGTAATGACTCTGGTTGTTGTTAGTAAAAAGAACACACATGCATTGACACTGTTGGATCAATAGGTGGATTGTGAAAAGAGCACACATGCGATGACACTGGTGGATCCATATGTGGTATGTGAAAAGAACACACATGCAATGACTCTGGTTGTTGTTAGTAAAAAGAACACACATGCAATGACACTGGTGGATCCATGTGTGGTCTCTGAAGAGAACACACATGCAATGACATTGGTGGATCCATATGTGGTATGTGAAAAGAACACACATGAAATGACTCTGGTTGTTGTTCATGCAAATAACACACATGCAATGACACTGGTGGATCCATGTGTAGTCTCTGAAGAGAACACACATTTCAGTGACTCTGGTTGTTGTTAGTAAAAATAACACACATGCAATGACACTGGTGGATCCGTGTGTGGTCTCTGAAGAGAACACACATGCAATGACTCTGGTTGTTGTTTGTAAAAAGAGCACACATCCAATGACACTGGTGGATCTATAGGTGGATTGTGAAAAGAACACACATGCAATGACACTGGTGGATCCATATGTGGTATTTGAAAAGAACACACATACAATGACTCTG
Organism: Avena insularis; assembly: GCA_023614405.1. Lineage (NCBI taxonomy): Eukaryota > Viridiplantae > Streptophyta > Magnoliopsida > Poales > Poaceae > Avena > Avena insularis. The sequence goes on along the minus strand of JAJUPC010000198.1, from coordinate 346,743 downwards.
GTTGATGTTACTAAAAATAACACACATGCAATGACACTGGTGGATCCATAGGTGGATTGTGAAAATAACATACATGTGTGGTCTCTAAAAAGAACACACATGCAATGACACTGGTGGATCCATGTGTGGTCTCTGAAGAGAACACACATTTCAATGACTCTGGTTGTTATTAGTAAAAAGAACACACGTGCAATGACACTGGTGGATCCATGTGTGGTCTCTGAAAAGAACACACATGCAATGACTCTGGTTGTGTTAGTAAAAAGAGCACACATGCAATGACACTGGTGGATCCATATGTGGTATGTGAAAAGAGCACACATGCAATGACTCCAGTTGTTGTTAGTAAAAATAACACACATGCAATGACACTAGTGGATCCATGTGTGGTCTCTTAAAAGAACACACATTTCAATGACACTGGTGGATCCATATGTGGTATGTGAAAAGAACACACATGAAATGACACCGGTGGATCCATATGTGGATTATGAAAAGAGCACACATGCAATGCCACAGGTGGATCCATATGTGGTATGTGTAAAGAACACACATGCAATGACTCCAGTTGTTGTTAGTAAAAAGAACACACATGCAATGACACTGGTGGATCCGTGAGTGGTCTCTGAAGAGAACACACATTTGAATGACACTGGTGGATCCATATGTGGTATGTGAAAATAACACACATGAAACGACTCCAGTTGTTGTTAGTAAAAAGAACACACATGCAATGACACTGGTGGATCCATGTGTGGTCTCTAAAGATAACACACATTTCAATGACTCTGGTTGTTGTTAGTGGAAAGAACACACATGCAATGACACTGGTGGATCCATGTGTGGTCTCTGAAGAGAACACACATGCAACGACTCTGGTTGTTGTTAGTAAAAAGAGCACACATCCAAGGACACTGGTGGATCCATAGGTGGATTGTGAAAAGAACACACATGCAATAACACTGGTGGATCCATATGTGGTATGTGAAAAGAACACACATTTCAATGACTCTGGTTGTTGTTAGTAAAAAGAACACACATGCAATGACACTGGTGGATCCATGTGTGGTCTTTGAAGAGAACACACATGCAATGACTCTGGTTGTTGTTAGTAAAAAGAGCACACATGCAATGACACTAGTGGATCCATAGGTGGATTGTGAAAAGAACACACATGCAATGACACTAGTGGGTCCATATGTGGTCTCTGAAGAGAACACACATTTCAATGACAGTGGTGGATCCATATGTGGTATGTGAAAAGAACACACATGAAATGACACCGGTGGATCCATATGTGGATTATGAAAAGAGCACACATGCAATGCCATAGGTGGATCCATATGTGGTATGTGAAAAGAACACACATGAAATGACTCCCGTTGGTGTTAGTAAAAAGAACACACATGCAATGACACTGGTGGATACATATGTGGTATGTGAAAATAACACACATGAAATGACTCTGGTTGTTGTTCGTGCAAATAACACACATGCAATGACACTGGTGGATCCATGTGTAGTCTCTGAAGAGAACACACATTTCAATGACTCTAGTTGTTGTTAGTAAAAATAACACACATGCAATGACATCTGGATCTGTGTGTGGTCTCTGAAGAGAACACACATGCAATGACTCTGGTTGTTGTTAGTAAAAAGAGCACACATCCAATGACACTGGTGGATCCATAGGTGGATTGTGAAAAGAACACACATACAATAACACTGGTGGATCCGTATGTGGTATGTGAAAAGAACACACATTTCAATGACTCTGGTTGTTGTTAGTAAAAAGAACACACATGCAATGACACTGGTGGATCCATGTGTGGCATTTGAAGAGAACACATGCAATGACTCTGGTTGTTGTTAGTAAAAGAGCACACAAGCAATGACACTGGTGGGATCCATAGGTGGATTGTGAAAAGAACACACATGCAATGACACTGTGGATCCATATGTGGTATGTGAAAAGAACACACATACAATGACTCTATTTATTGTTAGTAAAAAGAACACACATTCAATGCCACAGGTGGATCCATATGTTGTATGTAAAAAGAACACACATTCAATGAATCCAGTTGTTGTTAGTAAAAAGAACAAATATGCAATGACATTGGTGGATCCATGTGTGGTCTCTGAAGAGACACACATTTATATGACACTGTGGATCCATATGTGGTATGTGAAAAGAACACACATGAAACGACTCAGGTTGTTGTTAGTAAAAAGAACACACATGCAATGACACTGTGGATCCATATGTGGTATGTGAAAAGAACACACATGCAATGACTCGGTTGTTGTTAGTGGAAAGAACACACATGCAATGACACTTGGTGGATCCATGTGTGGTCTCTGAAAAAAGAACACATTTCAATGACTCTGGTGTTTGTTAGTAAAAAGAACACAAATGCAATGACATCAGGATCCATGTGTGGTCTCAAGAGAACACACATGCTGCAGTTGTTGTTAGTAAAAAGAGCACACATCCAATGCCACTGGTGGATCCATAGGTGGATTGTGAAAAGAACACACATGCAATAACACTGGTGGATCCATATGTGGTATGTGAAAAGAACACACATTTCAATGACTCTGGTTGTTGTTAGTAAAAAGAACACACATGCAATGACATCAGTGGATCCATGTGTGGTCTTTGAAAAGAACACACATGAAATGACTCTGGTTGTTGTTAGTAAAAAAGCACACATGCAATGACACTGGTGGATCCATAGGTGGATTGTGAAAAGAACACACATGCAATGACACTAGTGGATCCATGTGTGGTCTCTGAAGAGAACACACATTTCAATGACAGTGGTGGATCCATATGTGGTATGTGAAAAGAACACACATGCAATGACTCCAGTTGTTGTTAGTAAAAGAACACACATGCAATGACACTTTGGTGGATCCGTGAGTGGTCTCAAGAGAACACATTTGAATGACACTTGGTGGATCCATATGTGGTATGTGAAAAGAACACACATGAAACGACTCCAGTTGTTGTTAGTAAAAAGAACACACATGCAATGACACTGGTGGATCCATATGTGGTATGTGAAAAGAACACACATGCAATGACTCTGGTTGTTGTTAGTGGAAAGAACACACATGCAATGACATTGGTGGATCCATGTGGTCTCTGAAGATAACACACATTTCAATGACTCGTTGTTGTTAGTAAAAATAACACACATGCAATGACATCAGGTGGATCGATGTGTGGTCTCAAGAGAACACACATGCAACGACTAGTTGTTGTTAGTAAAAGAGCACACATGCAATGACACTGGTGGATCCATAGGTGGATTGTGGAAAGAACACATATGCAATGACTTTAGTGGATCCATATGTGGTATGTGAAAAGAACAAACATTTCAATGACTCTGGTTGTTGTTAGTAAAAAGAACACACATGCAATGACACTGGTGGATCCATGTGTGGTCTTTGAAGAGAACACACATGCAATGACTCTGGTTGTTGTTAGTAAAAAGAGCACACATGCAATGACACTGGTGGATCCATAGGTGGATTGTTAAAAGAACACACATGCAATGACACTAGTGGATCCATGTGTGGTCTCTGAAGAGAACACACATTTCAATGACAGTGGTGGATCCATATGTGGTATGTGAAAAGAACACACATGCAATGACTCCAGTTGTTGTTAGTAAAAAGAACACACATGCAATAACACTGGTGGATCCGTGAGTGGTCTCTGAAGAGAACACACATTTGAATGACACTGGTGGATCCATATGTGGTATGTGAAAAGAACACACATGAAACGACTCCAGTTGTTGTTAGTAAAAAGAACACACATGCAATGACACTGGTGGATCCATATGTGGTATGTGAAAAGAACACACATGCAATGACTCTGGTTGTTGTTAGTGGAAAGAACACACATGCAATGACACTGGTGGATCCATGTGTGGTCTCTAAAGATAACACACATTTCAATGACTCTGGTTGTTGTTAGTAAAAATAACACACATGCAATGACATCAGGATCCATGTGTGGTCTCAAGAGAACACATGCAACGACTCTGGTTGTTGTTAGTAAAAAGAGCACACATCCAATGACACTAGTGGATCCATAGGTGGATTGTGAAAAGAACACACATGCAATAACACTGGTGGATCCATATGTGGTATGTGAAGAGAACACACATTTCAATGACTCTGGTTGTTATTAGTAAAAAGAACACACGTGCAATGACACTGGTGGATCCATGTGTGGTCTCTGAAAAGAACACACATGCAATGACTCTGGTTGTTGTTAGTAAAAAGAGCACACATGCAATGACACTGGTGGATCCATAGGTGGATCGTGAAAAGAACACACATGCAATGACACTAGTGGGTCCATATGTGGTCTCTGAAGAGAACACACATTTCAATGACAGTGGTGGATCCATATGTGGTATGTGAAAAGAACACACATGAAATGACACCGGTGGATCCATATATGGATTATGAAAAGAGCACACATGCAATGCCATAGGTGGATCCATATGTGGAATGTGAAAAGAACACACATGAAATGACTCCCGTTGGTGTTAGTAAAAAGAACACACATGCAATGACACTGGTGGATAAATATGTGGTATGTGAAAATAACACACATGAAATGACTCTGGTTGTTCGTGCAAATAACACACATGCAATGACACTGGTGGATCCATGTGTAGTCTCTGAAGAGAACACACATTTCAATGACTCTGGTTGTTGTTAGTAAAAATAACACACATGCAATGACACTGGTGGATCCAGGTGTGGTCTCTGAAGAGAACACACATGCAATGACTCTGGTTGTTGTTAGTAAAAAGAGCACACATCCAATGACGCTGGTGGATCCATAGGTGGATTGTGAAAAGAACACACATACAATAACACTGGTGGATCCCTATGTGGTATGTGAAAAGAACACACATTTCAATGACTCTGGTTGTTGTTAGTAAAAAGAACACACATGCAATGACACTGGTGGATCCATGTGTGGCCTTTGAAGAGAACACACATGCAATGACTCTGGTTGTTGTTAGTAAAAAGAGCACACAAGCAATGACACTGGTGGATCCATAGGTGGATTGTGAAAAGAACACACATGCAATGACACTGGTGGATCCATATGTGGTATCTGAAAAGAACACACATACAATGACAATAGTTATTGTTACTAAAAAGAACACACATGCAATGCCACAGGTGGATCCATATGTGGTATGTAAAAAGAATACACATGCAATGAATCCAGTTGTTGTTAGTAAAAAGATACCATATGCAATGACATTGGTGGATCCATGTGTGGTCTCTGAAGAGAACACACATTTGAATGACACTGGTGGATCCATATGTGGTATGTGAAAAGAACACACATGAAACGACTCCAGTTGTTGTTAGTAAAAAGAACACACATGCAATGACACTGGTGGATCCATATGTGGTATGTGAAAAGAACACACATGCAATGACTCTGGTTGTTGTTAGTGGAAAGAACACACATGCAATGACACTGGTGGATCCATGTGTGGTCTCTGAAGATAACACACATTTCAATGACTCTGGTTGTTGTTAGTAAAATAACACACATGCAATGACCTTTGGTGGATCCATGTGGTCTCAAGAGAACACACATGCAACGACTCTGGTTGTTGTTAGTAAAAGAGCACATCCAATGACCTTTGGTGGATCCATTTGTGGATTGTGAAAAGAACACACATGCAATAACACTGGTGGATCCATATGTGGTATGTGAAAAGAACAAACATTTCAATGACTCTGGTTGTTGTTAGTAAAAAGAACACACATGCAATGACACTGGTGGATCCATGTGTGGTCTTTGAAGAGAACACACATGCAATGACTCTGGTTGTTGTTAGTAAAAAGAGCACACATGCAATGACACTGGTGGATCCATAGGTGGATTGTGAAAAGAACACACATGCAATGACACTAGTGGATCCATGTGTGGTCTCTGAAGAACACACATTTCAATGACAGTGGTGGATCCATATGTGGTATGTGAAAAGAACACACATGCAATGACTCAGTTGTTGTTAGTAAAAGAACACACATGCAATGACACTGGTGGATCCGTGAGTGGTCTCTGAAGAGAACACACATTTTAATGACACTGGTGGATCCATTTGTGGTATGTGAAAAGAACACACATGAAACGACTCCAGTTGTTGTTAGTAAAAAGAACACACATGCAATGACACTGGTGGATCCATATGGTATGGTGTGAAAAGAACACACATGCAATGACTCTGGTTGTTGTTAGTGGAAAGAACACACATGCAATGACACTGGTGGATCCATGTGTGGTCTCTGAAGATAACACAAATTTCAATGAGGCTGGTGGTTGTTATTAATATTAACACACATGCAATGACACTGGTGGATCCATGTGTGGTCTCTGAAGAGAACACACATGCAACGACTCTGGTTGTTGTTAGTAAAAAGAGCACACATCCAATGACACTGGTGGATCCATAGGTGGATTGTGAAAAGAACACACATGCAATAACACTGGTGGATCCATATGTGGTATGTGAAAAGAACAAACATTTCAATGACTCTGGTTGTTGTTAGTAAAAAGAACACACATGCAATGACACTGGTGGATCCATGTGTGGTCTTTGAAGAGAACACACATGCAATGACTCTGGTTGTTGTTAGTAAAAAGAGCACACATGCAATGACACTGGTGGATCCATAGGTGGATTGTGAAAAGAACACACATGCAATGACACTAGTGGATCCATGTGTGGTCTCTGAAGAGAACACACATTTCAATGACAGTGGTGGATCCATATGTGGTATGTGAAAAGAACACACATGCAATGACTCCAGTTGTTGTTAGTAAAAAGAACACACATGCAATGACACTGGTGGATCCGTGAGTGGTCTCTGAAGAGAACACACATTTGAATGACACTGGTGGATCCATATGTGGTATGTGAAAAGAACACACATGAAACGACTCCAGTTGTTGTTAGTAAAAAGAACACACATGCAATGACACTGGTGGATCCATATGTGGTATGTGAAAAGAACACACATGCAATGACTCTGGTTGTTGTTAGTGGAAAGAACACACATGCAATGACACTGGTGGATCCATGTGTGGTCTCTGAAGATAACACACATTTCAATGACTCTGGTTGTTGTTAGTAAAAATAACACACATGCAATGACACTGGTGGATCCATGTGTGGTCTCTGAAGAGAACACACATGCAACGACTCTGGTTGTTGTTAGTAAAAAGAGCACACATCCAATGACACTGGTGGATCCATAGGTGGATTGTGAAAAGAACACACATGCAATAACACTAGTGGATCCATATGTGGTATGTGAAAAGAACAAACATTTCAATGACTCTGGTTGTTGTTAGTAAAAAGAACACACATGCAATGACACTGGTGGATCCATGTGTGGTCTTTGAAGAGAACACACATGCAATGACTCTGGTTGTTGTTAGTAAAAAGAGAACACATGCAATGACACTGGTGGATCCATAGGTGGATTGTGAAAAGAACACACATGCAATGACACTAGTGGATCCATGTGTGGTCTCTGAAGAGAACACACATTTCAATGACAGTGGTGGATCCATATGTGGTATGTGAAAAGAACACACATGCAATGACTCCAGTTGTTGTTAGTAAAAAGAACACACATGCAATAACACTGGTGGATCCGTGAGTGGTCTCTGAAGAGAACACACATTTGAACGACACTGGTGGATCCATATGTGGTATGTGAAAAGAACACACATGAAACGACTCCAGTTGTTGTTAGTAAAAAGAACACACATGCAATGACACTGGTGGATCCATATGTGGTATGTGAAAAGAACACATGCAATGACTCTGGTTGTTGTTAGTGGAAAGAACACACATGCAATGACACTGGTGGATCCATGTGTGGTCTCTAAAGATAACACACATTTCAATGACTCTGGTTGTTGTTAGTAAAAATAACACACATGCAATGACACTGGTGGATCCATGTGTGGTCTCTGAAGAGAACACACATGCAACGACTCTGGTTGTTGTTAGTAAAAAGAGCACACATCCAATGACACTAGTGGATCCATAGGTGGATTGTGAAAAGAACACACATGCAATAACACTGGTGGATCCATATGTGGTATGTGAAGAGAACACACATTTCAATGACTCTGGTTGTTATTAGTAAAAAGAACACACGTGCAATGACACTGGTGGATCCATGTGTGGTCTCTGAAAAGAACACACATGCAATGACTCTGGTTGTTGTTAGTAAAAAGAGCACACATGCAATGACACTGGTGGATCCATAGGTGGATCGTGAAAAGAACACACATGCAATGACACTAGTGGGTCCATATGTGGTCTCTGAAGAGAACACACATTTCAATGACAGTGGTGGATCCATATGTGGTATGTGAAAAGAACACACATGAAATGACACCGGTGGATCCATATGTGGATTATGAAAAGAGCACACATGCAATGCCATAGGTGGATCCATATGTGGTATGTGAAAAGAACACACATGAAATGACTCCCGTTGGTGTTAGTAAAAAGAACACACATGCAATGACACTGGTGGATAAATATGTGGTATGTGAAAATAACACACATGAAATTGACTCTGGTTGTTCGTGCAAATAACACACATGCAATGACACTGGTGGATCCATGTGTAGTCTCTGAAGAGAACACACATTTCAATGACTCTGGTTGTTGTTAGTAAAAATAACACACATGCAATGACACTGGTGGATCCAGGTGTGGTCTCTGAAGAGAACACACATGCAATGACTCTAGTTGTTGTTAGTAAAAAGAGCACACATCCAATGACGTTGGTGGATCCATAGGTGGATTGTGAAAAGAACACACATACAATAACACTGGTGGATCCCTATGTGGTATGTGAAAAGAACACACATTTCAATGACTCTGGTTGTTGTTAGTAAAAAGAACACACATGCAATGACACTGGTGGATCCATGTGTGGTCTTTGAAGAGAACACATATGCACTGACTGGTTGTTGTTAGTAAAAAAGCACACATGCAATGACACTGGTGGATCCATAGGTGGATTGTGAAAAGAACACACATGCAATGACACTAGTGGATCCATGTGTGGTCTCTGAAGAGAACACACATTTCAATGACAGTGGTGGATCCATATGTGGTATGTGAAAAGAACACACATGCAATGACTCCAGTTGTTGTTAGTAAAAAGAACACACATGCAATGACACTGGTGGATCCGTGAGTGGTCTCTGAAGAGAACACACATTTGAATGACACTGGTGGATCCATATGTGGTATGTGAAAAGAACACACATGAAACGACTCCAGTTGTTGTTAGTAAAAAGAACACACATGCAATGACACTGGTGGATCCATATGTGGTATGTGAAAAGAACACACATGCAATGACTCTGGTTGTTGTTAGTGGAAAGAACACACATGCAATGACATTGGTGGATCCATGTGTGGTCTCTGAAGATAATACACATTTCAATGACTCTGGTTATTGTTAGTAAAAATAACACACATGCAATGACACTGGTGGATCCATGTGTGGTCTCTGAACAGAACACACATGCAACGACTCTGGTTGTTGTTAGTAAAAAGAGCACACATCCAATGACACTGGTGGATCCATAGGTGGATTGTGAAAAGAACACACATGCAATAACACTGGTGGATCCATATGTGGTATGTGAAGAGAACACACATTTCAATGACTCTGGTTGTTATTAGTAAAAAGAACACACGTGCAATGACACTGGTGGATCCATGTGTGGTTTCTGAAAAGAACACACATGCAATGACTCTGGTTGTTGTTAGTAAAAAGAGCACACATGCAATGACACTGGTGGATCCATAGGTGGATTGTGAAAAGAACACACATGCAATGACACTAGTGGGTCCATATGTGGTCTCTGAAGAGAACACACATTTCAATGACAGTGGTGGATCCATATGTGGTATGTGAAAAGAACACACATGAAATGACACCGGTGGATCCATATATGGATTATGAAAAGAGCACACATGCAATGCCATAGGTGGATCCATATGTGGAATGTGAAAAGAACACACATGAAATGACTCCCGTTGGTGTTAGTAAAAAGAACACACATGCAATGACACTGGTGGATACATATGTGGTATGTGAAAATAACACACATGAAATGACTCTGGTTGTTCGTGCAAATAACACACATGCAATGACACTGGTGGATCCATGTGTAGTCTCTGAAGAGAACACACATTTCAATGACTCTGGTTGTTGTTAGTAAAAATAACACACATGCAATGACATCAGGATCCAGTGTGGTCTCAAGAGAACACATGCAATGACTACAGTTGTTGTTAGTAAAAAGAGCACACATCCAATGACGCTGGTGGATCCATAGGTGGATTGTGAAAAGAACACACATACAATAACACTGGTGGATCCCTATGTGGTATGTGAAAAGAACACACATTTCAATGACTCTGGTTGTTGTTAGTAAAAAGAACACACATGCAATGACACTGGTGGATCCATGTGTGGCCTTTGAAGAGAACACACATGCAATGACTCTGGTTGTTGTTAGTAAAAAGAGCACACAATCAATGACACTGGTGGATCCATAGGTGGATTGTGAAAAGAACACACATGCAATGACACTGGTGGATCCATATGTGGTATCTGAAAAGAACACACATACAATGACAATAGTTATTGTTACTAAAAAGAACACACATGCAATGCCACAGGTGGATCCATATGTGGTATGTAAAAAGAATACACATGCAATGAATCCAGTTGTTGTTAGTAAAAAGATACCATATGCAATGACATTGGTGGATCCATGTGTGGTCTCTGAAGAGAACACACATTTGAATGACACTGGTGGATCCATATGTGGTATGTGAAAAGAACACACATGAAACGACTCCAGTTGTTGTTAGTAAAAAGAACACACATGCAATGACACTGGTGGATCCATATGTGGTATGTGAAAAGAACACACATGCAATGACTCTGGTTGTTGTTAGTGGAAAGAACACACATGCAATGACACTGGTGGATCCATCTGTGGTCTCTGAAGATAACACACATTTCAATGACTCTGGTTGTTGTTAGTAAAAATAACACACATGCAATGACATCTGGATCCATGTGTGGTCTCAAGAGAACACACATGCAACGACTGAGTTGTTGTTAGTTTAAAGATCACACATCCAATGACACTGGTGGATCCATAGGTGGATTGTGAAAAGAACACACATGCAATAACACAGGTGGATCCATATGTGGTATGTGAAAAGAACACACATTTCAATGACTCTGGTTGTTGTTAGTAAAAAGAACACACATGCAATGACACTGGTGGATCCATGTGTGGTCTTTGAAGAGAACACACATGCAATGACTCTGGTTGTTGTTAGTAAAAAGAGAACACATGCAATGACACTGGTGCATCAATATGAGGATTGTGAAAATAACACACATTCAAAGACACTAGTGGATCCATGTCTGCACTCTCAAGACAACACACATTTCAAAGACAGTGGTGGATCCATATGTGGTATGTGAAAAGAACACACATGCAATGACTCAGGTTTTTGTTAGTAAAAGAACACACATGCAATGACACTGGTGGATCCGTGAGTGGTCTCTGAAGAGAACACACATTTGAATGACACTGGTGGATCCATATGTGGTATGTGAAAAGAACACACATGAAACGACTCCAGTTGTTGTTAGTAAAAAGAACACACATGCAATGACACTTGTGGATCCATATGTGGTATGTGAAAAGAACACACATGCAATGACTCTGGTTGTTGTTAGTGGAAAGAACACACATGCAATGACACTGGTGGATCCATGTGTGGTCTCTGAAGATAACACACATTTCAATGACTCTGGTTGTTGTTAGTAAAAATAACACACATGCAATGACACTGGTGGATCCATGTGTGGTCTCTGAAGACAACACACATGCAATGACTCTGGTTGTTGTTAGTAAAAAGAGCACACATCCAATGACACTGGTGGATCCATAGGTGGATTGTGAAAAGAACACACATGCAATAACACTGGTGGATCCATATGTGGTATGTGAAAAGAACACACATTTCAATGACTCTGGTTGTTGTTAGTAAAAAGAACACACATGCAATGACACTGGTGGATCCATGTGTGGTCTTTGAAGAGAACACATGCAATGACTCTGGTTGTTGTTAGTAAAAAGAGCACACATGCAATGACACTGGTGGATCCTAGGTGGATTGTGAAAAGAACACACATGCAATGACACTAGTGGATCCATGTGTGGTCTCTGAAGAGAACACACATTTCAATGACAGTGGTGGATCCATATGTGGTATGTGAAAAGAACACACATGCAATGACTCCAGTTGTTGTTAGTAAAAAGAACACACATGCAATGACACTGGTGGATCCGTAAGTGGTCTCTGAAGAGAACAGACATTTGAATGACACTGGTGGATCCATATGTGGTATGTGAAAAGAACACACATGAAACGACTCCAGTTGTTGTTAGTAAAAAGAACACAGATGCAATGACACTGGTGGATCCATATGTGGTATGTGAAAAGAACACACATGCAATGACTCTGGTTGTTGTTAGTGAAAAGAACACACATGCAATGACATCAGGTGGATCCATGTGGTCTCTGAAGATAACACACATTTCAATGACTCTGGTTGTTGTTAGTAAAAATAACACACATGCAATGACACTGGTGGATCCATGTGTGGTCTCTGAAGAGAACACACATGCAACGACTCTGGTTGTTGTTTGTAAAAAGAGCACACATCCAATGACACTGGTGGATCCATAGGTGGATTGTGAAAAGAACACACATGCAATAACACTGGTGGATCCATATGTGGTATGTGAAAAGAACACACATTTCAATAATCTGGTTGTTGTTAGTAAACAGAACACACATGCAATGACACTGGTGGATCCATGTGTGGTCTTTGAAGAGAACACACATGCAATGACTCTGGTTGTTGTTAGTAAAAAGAGCACACATGCAATGACACTGGTGGATCCATAGGTGGATTGTGAAAAGAACACACATGCAATGACACTAGTGGATCCATGTGTGGTCTCTGAAGAGAACACACATTTCAATGACAGTGGTGGATCCATATGTGGTATGTGAAAAGAACACACATGCAATGACTCCAGTTGTTGTTAGTAAAAAGAACACACATGCAATGACACTGGTGGATCCGTGAGTGGTCTCTGAAGAGAACACACATTTGAATGACACTGGTGGATCCATATGTGGTATGTGAAAAGAACACACATTACAAGACTCCCGTTGTTGTTAGTAAAAAGAACACACATGCAATGACACTGGTGGATCCATATGTGGTATGTGAAAAGAACACACATGCAATGACTCTGGTTGTTGTTAGTGGAAAGAACACGCATGCAATGACACTGTGGATCCATGTGTGGTCTCAAGATAACACACATTTCAATGACTCTGGTTGTTGTTAGTAAAAATAACACACATGCAATGACATTTGGTGGCTCCATGTGGTCTCTGAAGAGAACACACATGCAATGACTCGTTGTTGTTAGTAAAAGAGCACACATCCAATGACACTGGTGGATCCATAGGTGGATTGTGAAAAGAACACACATGCAACACTTGGTGGATCCATATGTGGTATGTGAAAAGAACACACATTTCAATGACTATGGTTGTTGTTAGTAAAAGAACACACATGCAATGACATTTGGTGGATCCATGTGTGGTCTTTGAAGAGAACACACATGCAATGACTCTGTTGTTGTTAGCAACAAGAGCACACATGCAATGACACTGGTGGATCCATAGGTGGATTGTGAAAAGAACACACATGCAATGACACTAGTGGATCCATGTGTGGTCTCTGAAGAGAACACACATTTCAATGACAGTGGTGGATCCATATGTGGTATGTGAAAAGAACACACATGAAATGACACCGGTGGATCCATATGTGGATTATGAAAAGAGCACACATGCAATGCCATAGGTGGATCCATATGTGGTATGTGAAAAGAACACACATGAAATGACTCGTTGGTGTTAGTAAAAGAACACACATGCAATGACACTGGTGGATACATATGTGGTATGTGAAAATAACACACATGCAATGACACTGGTGGATCCATGTGTAGTCTCTGAAGAGAACACACATTTCAATGACTCTGGTTGTTGTTAGTAAAAATAACATACATGCAATGACACTGGTGGATCCGTGAGTGGTCTCTGAAGAGAACACACATTTGAATGACACTGGTGGATCCATATGTGGTATGTGAAAAGAACACACATGAAACGACTCCAGTTGTTCTTAGTAAAAAGAACACACATGCAATGACACTGGTGGATCCATATGTGGTATGTGAAAAGAACACACATGCAATGACTCTGGTTGTTGTTAGTGGAAAGAACACACATGCAATGACACTGGTGGATCCATGTGTGGTCTCTGAAGATAACACACATTTCAATGACTCTGGTTGTTGTTAGTAAAAATAACACACATGCAATGACACTGGTGGATCCATGTGTGGTCTCTGAAGAGAACACACATGAAATGACTCAGTTGTTGTTAGTAAAAGAGCACACATCCAATGACACTGGTGGATCCATAGGTGGATTGTGAAAAGAACACACATGCAATAACACTGGTGGATCCATATGTGGTATGTGAAAATAACACACATTTCAATGAATCTGGTTGTTGTTAGTAAAAAGAACACACATGCAATGACACTGGTGGATACATATGTGGTATGTGAAAATAACACACATGAAATGACTCTGGTTGTTGTTCGTGCAAATAACACACATGCAATGACACTGGTGGATCCAGGTGTGGTCTCTCAAGAGAACACACATGCAATGACTCTGGTTGTTGTTAGTAAAAAGAGCACACATCCAATGACGCTGGTGGATCCATGTGTGGTGTTTGAAGAGAACACACATGCAATGACTCTGGTTGTTGTTAGTAAAAAGAGCACACATGCAATGACACTGGTGGATCCATAGGTGGATTGTGAAAAGAACACACATGCAATGACACTAGTGGATCCATGTGTGGTCTCTGAAGAGAACACACATTTCAATGACAGTGGTGGATCCATATGTGGTATGTGAAAAGAACACACATGAAATGACACCGGTGGATCCATATGTGGATTATGAAAAGAGCACACATGCAATGCCATAGGTGGATCCATATGTGGTATGTGAAAAGAACACACATGAAATGACTCCCGTTGGTGTTAGTAAAAAGAACACACATGCAATGACACTGGTGGATACATATGTGGTATGTGAAAATAACACACATGCAATGACACTGGTGGATCCATGTGTAGTCTCTGAAGAGAACACACATTTCAATGACTCTGGTTGTTGTTAGTAAAAATAACACACATGCAATGACACTGGTGGATCCGTGAGTGGTCTCTGAAGAGAACACACATTTGAATGACACTGGTGGATCCATATGTGGTATGTGAAAAGAACACACATGAAACGACTCCAGTTGTTGTTAGTAAAAAGAACACACATGCAATGACACTTGTGGATCCATATGTGGTATGTGAAAAGAACACACATGCAATGACTCTGGTTGTTGTTAGTGGAAAGAACACACATGCAATGACACTGGTGGATCCATGTGTGGTCTCTGAAGATAACACACATTTCAATGACTCTGGTTGTTGTTAGTAAAAATAACACACATGCAATGACACTGGTGGATCCATGTGTGGTCTCTGAATAGAACACACATGCAATGACTCTGGTTGTTGTTAGTAAAAAGAGCACACATCCAATGACACTGGTGGATCCATAGGTGGATTGTGAAAAGAACACACATGCAATAACACTGGTGGATCCATATGTGGTATGTGAAAATAACACACATTTCAATGAATCTGGTTGTTGTTAGTAAAAAGAACACACATGCAATGACACTGGTGGATACATATGTGGTATGTGAAAATAACACACATGAAATGACTCTGGTTGTTGTTCGTGCAAATAACACACATGCAATGACACTGGTGGATCCAGGTGTGGTCTCTCAAGAGAACACACATGCAATGACTCTGGTTGTTGTTAGTAAAAAGAGCACACATCCAATGACGCTGGTGGATCCATAGGTGGATTGTGAAAAGAACACACACACAATAACACTGGTGGATCACTATGTGGTATGTGAAAAGAACACACATTTCAATGACTCTGGTTGTTGTTAGTAAAAAGAACACACATGCAATGACACTGGTGGATCCATGTGTGGCCTTTGAAGAGAACACACATGCAATGACTCTGGTTGTTGTTAGTAAAAAGAGCACACAAGAAATGACACTGGTGGATCCATAGGTGGATTGTGAAAAGAACACACATGCAATGACACTGGTGGATCCATATGTGGTATGTGAAAAGAACACACATACAATGACTCTAGTTATTGTTACTAAAAAGAACACACATGCAATGCCACAAGTGGATCCATATGTGGTATGTAAAAAGAATACACATGCAATGAATCCAGTTGTTGTTAGTAAAAAGAACACATATGCAATGACATTGGTGGATCCATGTGTGGTCTCTGAAGAGAACACACATTTGAATGACACTGGTGGATCCATATGTGGTATGTGAAAAGAACACACATGAAACGACTCCAGTTGTTGTTAGTAAAAAGAACACACATGCAATGACACTGGTGGATCCGTATGTGGTATGTGAAAAGAACACACATGCAATGACTCTGGTTGTTGTTAGTGGAAAGAACACACATGCAATGACACTGGTGGATCCATGTGTGGTCTCTAAAGATAACACACATTTCAATGAATCTGGTTGTTGTTAGTAAAAATAACACACATGCAATGACACTGGTGGATACATGTGTGGTCTCTAAAGAGAACACACATGCAATGACTCTGGTTGTTGTTAGTAAAAAGAGCACACATCCAATGACACTGGTGGATCCATAGGTGGATTGTGAAAAGAACACACATGCAATAACACTGGTGGATCCATATGTGGTATGTGAAAATAACACACATTTCAATGAATCTGGTTGTTGTTAGTAAAAAGAACACACATGCAATGACACTGGTGGATACATATGTGGTATGTGAAAATAACACACATGAAATGACTCTGGTTGTTGTTCGTGCAAATAACACACATGCAATGACACTGGTGGATCCAGGTGTGGTCTCTGAAGAGAACACACATGCAATGACTCTGGTTGTTGTTAGTAAAAAGAGCACACATCCAATGACGCTGGTGGATCCATAGGTGGATTGTGAAAAGAACACACACACAATAACACTAGTGGATCCCTATGTGGTATGTGAAAAGAACACACATTTCAATGACTCTGGTTGTTGTTAGTAAAAAGAACACACATGCAATGACACTGGTGGATCCATGTGTGGCCTTTGAAGAGAACACACATGCAATGACTCTGGTTGTTGTTAGTAAAAAGAGCACACAAGAAATGACACTGGTGGATCCATAGGTGGATTGTGAAAAGAACACACATGCAATGACACTGGTGGATCCATATGTGGTATGTGAAAAGAACACACATACAATGACTCTAGTTATTGTTACTAAAAAGAACACACATGCAATGCCACAAGTGGATCCATATGTGGTATGTAAAAAGAATACACATGCAATGAATCCAGTTGTTGTTAGTAAAAAGAACACATATGCAATGACATTGGTGGATCCATGTGTGGTCTCTGAAGAGAACACACATTTGAATGACACTGGTGGATCGATATGTGGTATGTGAAAAGAACACACATGAAACGACTCCAGTTGTTGTTAGTAAAAAGAACACACATGCAATGACACTGGTGGATCCGTATGTGGTATGTGAAAAGAACACACATGCAATGACTCTGGTTGTTGTTAGTGGAAAGAACACACATGCAATGACACTGGTGGATCCATGTGTGGTCTCTAAAGATAACACACATTTCAATGACTCTGGTTGTTGTTAGTAAAAGTAACACACATGCAATGACACTGGTGGATACATGTGTGGTCTCTAAAGAGAACACACAGAGACCACACATGCAACGACTCTGGTTGTTGTTAGTAAAAAGAGCACACATCCAATGACACTGGTGGATCCATAGGTGGATTGTGAAAAGAACACACATGCAATAACACTGGTGGATCCATATGTGGTATGTGAAAAGAACACACATTTCAATGACTCTGGTTGTTGTTAGTAAAAATAACACACATGCAATGACAATGGTGGATCCATGTGTGGTCTTTGAAGAGAACACACATGCAATGACTCTGGTTGTTGTTAGTAAAAAGAGCACACATGCAACGACACTGGTGGATCCATAGGTGGATTGTGAAAAGAACACACATGCAATGACACTAGTGGATCCATGTGTGGTCTCTGAAGAGAACACACATTTCAATGACAGTGGTGGATCCATATGTGGTATGTGAAAAGAACACACATGAAATGACACCGCTGGATCCATATGTGGATTATGAAAAGAGCACACATGCAATGCCATAGGTGGATCCGTATGTGGTATGTGAAAAGAACACACATGAAATGACTCCCGTTGGTGTTAGTAAAAAGAACACACACGCAATGACACTGGTGGATACATATGTGGTATGTGAAAAGAACACACATGAAATGACTCTGGTTGTTGTTCGTGCAAAAAACACACATGCAATGACACTGGTGGATCCATGTGTAGTCTCTGAAGAGAACACACATGCAATGACTCTGGTTGTTGTTAGTAAAAATAACACACATGCAATGACACTGGTGGATCCAGGTGTGGTCTCTGAAGAGAACACACATGCAATGACTCTGTTTGTTGTTAGTAAAAAGAGCACACATCCAATGACACTGTTGGATCCATAGGTGGATTGTGAAAAGAACACACATACAATAACACTGGTGGATCCCTATGTGGTATGTGAAAAGAACACACATTTCAATGACTCTGGTTGTTGTTAGTAAAAAGAACACACATGCAATGACACTGGTGGATCCATGTGTGGCCTTTGAAGAGAACACACATGCAATGACTCTGGTTGTTGTTACTAAAAATAGCACACAAGCAATGACACTGGTGGATCCATAGGTGGATTGTGAAAAGAACACATGCAATGACACTGGTGGATCCATATGTGGTATGTGAAAAGAACACACATACAATGACTCTAGTTATTGCTAGTAAAAAGAACACACATGCAATGACACTGGTGGATCCATATGTTGTATGTGAAAAGAACACACATGAAATGACACCGGTGGATCCATATGTGGATTATGAAAAGAGCACACATGCAATGCCATAGGTGGATCCATATGTGGTATGTGAAAAGAACACACATGAAATGACTCCCGTTGGTGTTAGTAAAAAGAACACACATGCAATGACACTGGTGGATACATATGTGGTATGTGAAAATAACACACATGCAATGACACTGGTGGATCCATGTGTAGTCTCTGAAGAGAACACACATTTCAATGACTCTGGTTGTTGTTAGTAAAAATAACACACATGCAATGACACTGGTGGATCCGTGAGTGGTCTCTGAAGAGAACACACATTTGAATGACACTGGTGGATCCATATGTGGTATGTGAAAAGAACACACATGAAACGACTCCAGTTGTTCTTAGTAAAAAGAACACACATGCAATGACACTGGTGGATCCATATGTGGTATGTGAAAAGAACACACATGCAATGACTCTGGTTGTTGTTAGTGGAAAGAACACACATGCAATGACACTGGTGGATCCATGTGTGGTCTCTGAAGATAACACACATTTCAATGACTCTGGTTGTTGTTAGTAAAAATAACACACATGCAATGACACTAGTGGATCCATGTGTGGTCTCTGAAGAGAACACACATGCAATGACTCTGGTTGTTGTTAGTAAAAAGAGCACACATCCAATGACACTGGTGGATCCATAGGTGGATTGTGAAAAGAACACACATGCAATAACACTGGTGGATCCATATGTGGTATGTGAAAAGAACACACATTTCAATGAATCTGGTTGTTGTTAGTAAAAAGAACACACATGCAATGACACTGGTGGATACATATGTGGTATGTGAAAATAACACACATGAAATGACTCACGGTTGTTGTTGCAAATAACACACATGCAATGACACTGGTGGATCCAGTGTGGTCTGAAGAACACACATGCAATGACTCTGGTTGTTGTTAGTAAAAAGAGCACACATCCAATGACGCTGGTGGATCCATAGGTGGATTGTGAAAAGAACACACATACAATATCACTGGTGGATCCCTATGTGGTATGTGAAAAGAACACACATTTCAATTACTCTGGTTGTTGTTAGTAAAAAGAACACACATGCAATGACACTGGTGGATCCATGTGTGGCCTTTGAAGAGAACACACATGCAATGACTCTGGTTGTTGTTAGTAAAAAGAGCACACAAGGAATGACACTGGTGGATCCATAGGTGGATTGTGAAAAGAACACACATGCAATGACACTGGTGGATCCATATGTGGTATGTGAAAAGAACACACATACAATGACTCTAGTTATTGTTACTAAAAAGAACACACATGCAATGCCACAAGTGGATCCATATGTGGTATGTAAAAAGAATACACATGCAATGAATCCAGTTGTTGTTAGTAAAAAGAACACATATGCAATGACATTGGTGGATCCATGTGTGGTCTCTGAAGAGAACACACATTTGAATGACACTGGTGGATCCATATGTGGTATGTGAAAAGAACACACATGAAACGACTCCAGTTGTTGTTAGTAAAAAGAACACACATGCAATGACACTGGTGGATCCATATGTGGTATGTGAAAAGAACACACATGCAATGACTCTGGTTGTTGTTAGTGGAAAGAACACACATGCAATGACACTGGTGGATCCATGTGTGGTCTCTGAAGATAACACACATTTCAATGACTCTTGTTGTTGTTAGTAAAAATAACACACATGCAATGACACTGGTGGATCCATGTGTGGTCTCTAAAGATAACACACAGAGACCACACATGCAACGACTCTGGTTGTTGTTAGTAAAAAGAGCACACATCCAATGACACTGGTGGATCCATAGGTGGATTGTGAAAAGAACACACATGCAATAACACTGGTGGATCCATATGTGGTATGTGAAAAGAACACACATTTCAATGACTCTGGTTGTTGTTAGTAAAAAGAACACACATGCAATGACACTGGTGGATCCATATGTGGTATGTGAAAAGAACACACATGCAATGACTCCGGTTGTTGTTAGTGGAAAGAACACACATGCAATGACACTGGTGGATCCATGTGTGGTCTCTGAAGATAACACACATTTCAATGACTCTGGTTGTTGTTAGTAAAAATAACACACATGCAATGACACTGGTGGATCCATGTGTGGTCTCTAAAGAGAACACACAGAGACCACACATGCAACGACTCTGGTTGTTGTTAGTAAAAAGAGCACACATCCAATGACACTGGTGGATCCATAGGTGGATTGTGAAAAGAACACACATGCAATAACACTGGTGGATCCATATGTGGTATGTGAAAAGAACACACATTTCAATGACTCTGGTTGTTGTTAGTAAAAAGAACACACATGCAATGACACTGGTGGATCCATGTGTGGTCTCTGAAGAGAACACACATGCAATGACTCTGGTTGTTGTTAGTAAAAAGAGCACACATGCAACGACACTGGTGGATCCATAGGTGGATTGTGAAAAGAACACACATGCAATGACACTAGTGGATCCATGTGTGGTCTCTGAAGAGAACACACATTTCAATGACAGTGGTGGATCCATATGTGGTATGTGAAAAGAACACACATGAAATGACACCAGTGGATCCATATGTGGATTATGAAAAGAGAACACATGCAATGCCATAGGTGGATCCGTATGTGGTATGTGAAAAGAACACACATGAAATGACTCCCGTTGGTGTTAGTAAAAAGAACACACACGCAATGACACTGGTGGATACATATGTGGTATGTGAAAAGAACACACATGAAATGACTCTGGTTGTTGTTCGTGCAAAAAACACACATGCAATGACACTGGTGGATCCATGTGTAGTCTCTGAAGAGAACACACATGCAATGACTCTGGTTGTTGTTAGTAAAAATAACACACATGCAATGACACTGGTGGATCTAGGTGTGGTCTCTGAAGAGAACACACATGCAATGACTCTGGTTGTTGTTAGTAAAAAGAGCACACATCCAATGACACTGGTGGATCCATAGGTGGATTGTGAAAAGAACACACATACAATAACACTGGTGGATCCCTATGTGGTATGTGAAAAGACACACATTTCAATGACTCTGGTTGTTGTTAGTAAAAAGAACACACATGCAATGACACTGGTGGATCCATGTGTGGCCTTTGAAGAGAACACACATGCAATGACTCTGGTTGTTGTTACTAAAAAGAGCACACAAGCAATGACACTGGTGGATCCATAGGTGGATTGTGAAAAGAACACATGCAATGACACTGGTGGATCCATATGTGGTATGTGAAAAGAACACACATACAATTTCTCTAGTTATTGCTAGTAAAAAGAACACACATGCAATGACACTGGTGGATCCATATGTGGTATGTAAAAAGAACACACATGCAATGAATCCAGTTGTTGTTAGTAAAAAGAACACATATGCAATGACATTGGTGGATCCATGTGTGGTCTCTGAAGAGAACACACATTTCAATGACAATGGTGAATCCATATGTGGTATGTGAAAATGTCACATCCCAAGATTTTCCAAATCTTGTAATGTGAAAATTAAATAAACAAAATAAATCTTTGTTGAAAATCAGGGTGAAAAGAAACTTTTGTTTCTAAAAGGAGACTTAAGATCCCATCGTGAACAAACTTTGGTAAAAGTTTGAATTCAACAAAAATCCAAATCAAGGGAAATGCATTCCTCAATGAATGTATCTGGAAATTTGAACACATGGAAAATAAATCCAAATCCCTAAACCCTAATGGAAGGAAATCATTTCCAAAGTATCTCCAAATCCATGGATTTGATCAATACCAAATTTGATAAGCAATTAATCACAAAGGATCAAGAAAGATCTTAGAGATTGGTTTCACTTAGTTTGGAACCATAGACAAAATCTTGTGAACAAAATAAGATAAGGAAATTGAATTTCCAAAAGCTAATAAAGCCTTTACCAAAGCCCATACCAATTGGTGAACAATTAAAATCCTAAAGGGATTAAAAAAAGATAAACATTTAATAAAGGAAAAATAAATTGTTTTGGAAATACTATTTGGATCTTTTAATAAAAGACTTTGTTTTCAAATGAAAAGGTGAGCCAAATTAATTTTGGCCAAGCTTTTGTAATAAAATATTTTGTTTTGATAAAATGAGTAAAAGTTTATTTAAATAAAATAATAAGGATTTAAATATCCAATTTTATTTAAATAAAGGCTTTTTCCCATTTTAAATGAACACCAAGTATTTTATTACTACTTTGAAATCTTTTATTAAAAGGTTTTGCTTTGATTAAAATGAGTAAAGAATTATTTAAATAAAATAATAAGGATTTAAATATCCAATTTTATTTAAGTAAAGGCTTTCCCATTTTAATTAAAACACCAAAACTTATTTATTTATTTAAATAAGTTTCCAAGTATTCTTTTATTTTTCAAATAAAACCTTCTGGTTTGGTTTTGAAAATAATTGGATTTCAAATGGAAAATTTTATTAAATAAATCAAAACCCTAATTTACTAACTAAAAGATCCATTTTATTTAATTATTAAATGGATCCTAAAATAAATAAAAATATTATTTTGAGATTTGGAATATGTTTCTAAACAGAACCAAATTCAAAATACCAAGTTGAGTGTTTGTTTGAATGGTTTGATTGGTTGGAATATTGTTTGAATTGCAAAACAGAAAAATAGATTAGAAAAAGGAAAAATAAAGCAGACAGAAAAAATAGTGCAAAGGCCCAACCCACTAGGCCCAACTCCAGCCTTTTCACCGCTCAAGAAACCTTTTCTCACTCGTAAATGCAGACAAGATGAAAATGACAGCCGGACCCACTCCTCCTCTCTCCCTCTCGCTGACGAGAAGACCCCACCTCCTCTTATTCCTCTCCCGAACCGTTTTTCTGCACCGCAAAAGAAACCCTCACTGAGGCTGGCAAGTGGACCCCGTTCCCTCTCCTTTTCCCACTGACCAGAGGACCCCACCGCCACCTCCTTCTTCTTCCCCGCGCGACGACCACGCCCTCTCCCTCGCTGCCGTTGCTGTCTTTGAATGCCGAGATCAATTCGCGTTACTGCCGCGCCTTTACCTCGCCTTGATCACGCAGATGGAAACGCCGTGTCTCTCTCTATATTTCCCCCTCGACACCTCGCGCCGCACGCCTGCATCGCTCCACTTCTCCCGAGCACCTTCTCCCGACGAGCTCCCATCTCCGATTCACCAAACTGACCGCCTTGCCTCCTCGACCGTTTCTCGTGATCCCCACCTCCGGCGATCATCCCAGAGCACCGCCGTTCTCGAAGCGCCCAGGCGCCGACAACGATGACACCGAAGCGAGCACCACCGTCGCCATTGCTCGGCAAGCAATCGGTGAACACCACCCGCGCCTCCCTATCACGCGACAAGACGCTTACCTCGCGCGCCGAACTTGCTTCGTTTTGCCTTAGGGCGTCTGCGGCGACTTCATCATCAACCGAAAGCGCCACCGTCGGCGCAAACTCGGCAGAACCTCTCGTAAATCAGACCCCAACCCTTCTCGTTCACGCCACAGCCCGCCATGATCTCCTACGCCTAACCCTCCGTTTGTCTTCGTGGACCACAGTCCTGTTTCGACCGTGGACAGAACCGTCCGCCGCTCCACTACTCCGGGCGAGAATCGCGGGTGAACCAGAGCGCCTCGTCGAACCGTCGGTACCTTGAGCCGCGTGACCTTCGAGCCCGGTGAGCAAGTCCTCCTTCTCTCACCTCAGCACCAGCACCGTCGACCGACCGCTCCGCCACCAGACGCCGCCGCCAGCGCCGCTGCTTAGTGGTCAAAAGTGTAGCAACCGTTAGATGCAGATCCATCGGCTATGATAGATTACTTAAACACCGAAGGGGTATGTCCTCTGGACCGCATGATCTAATTAGATCTAACGCACCGCAACGTGATCCACCCCGAACCGGTACCAGCCAGTCGTTTTACGCCGCGTGTCGCCTGTTAGGTTTAAAACAGAATTAGAAAACAGAAACTTTTGCAAACTTCAAACCCTTGTATCTTTGGATCCACACGTCCAAATTTTACAAATTTGATGTCGTTGGAATCAGCAAGACAAGATCTAACCAACCCTGCCCTTAGTTTAGCAAATAGTATTTGTTAGATTGTTTGATTTTGCATATTCTTTTGTGTGCTTGCTAACATTAGAAAAATCATTTAAAAAATGATTTTTAGGTTAAAACCTTTGCAAATTGGTTTGTTGTGACCTTACTGACCCTAGGAACCAACCCATAGTTTGGAAAATGATTTTTGAAAAGTTTAGAATGGATTAATTGGTTTAGTCCATTTCTAGCTAATTAAAAACCATTGTTTTGTTTATGAAAATGCTTTCATAAAGAAAACTTTGAGAAAATGTTTTGGACCAAACCTACTGACCCAAACCCCAAGTTTTGCAATAGCAACTCATTTGGTAAACCCTATAGGTTAATGCCTTAGTAAAAATATTTCTACACCACATAGAATGACACTTTGTTTTGCAAATGGTTTTATAGTGACACCTTTTGCAAATGACTTTGCTACTTTACAAAATGACCATTAGGTGTACCAAAATGTCTATGACCCACTAGGAACCACTTTTACAAACAAAGCAAAGCTTGGCATGCTTGCATGCATTACTTTGACTTTGCCATTTTGGTAAATGACCAATTTGGAACTTACAAAGTTAGAAGCCTAGTGAAGACCATCCTTACAATTAGAACCATCTTTTGCATGCTTGCATGCAATACTTTGACTTTGTCATTTTGTGTGATTGTTTTGCTTGATTGGTGGATTGAGTTTGTGTTTGCTTGATTGACTTGTAGTGAAGTTAGAGAAGAGTGAGACTAGCAAGATCAAGGAGTAAACCTATACCCTCTACCAAAAAGGCAAGTGATACTTCATACTATCTATCCCATTATTTTCACTATGCATTAGTGTTTTTGCTAAGTAAAACTTGCATGGTTTTTGTTTTGCTAAGTATAGACCTTGCTATAGGAAAACCTAGTAGATGAATCCTTAGAAGGATTTTCCTAAGTTAAGAATCCTATTACTATCAAGCTTAGCCTAGCTAATAGAAAACCTGGGTGGGATATATATTCATGCTATGAAAATTTCTAAGTCTATGGACTTGTGTTTTGTTTAATAAAACAACTAAGTTAATGAATCACCTGGGTGGAAATGGAAGGAATGGTTTGTGTTGAGTGGTTCACAAGGCCATGGACTTGGCTTGTGTATCTCACTTGTGGATGGCCACCCAGGAACAAAGAGATTTGAGATGTCAAATGTTGAGAAGCTTCAAGTGCAACCACTTGGCAATATGGGCTCTGCCATGATCATATAGGTTGCAAGAACTTAGCCACATGGACAGTGGGTGGTAGTGTTTGATAGGTTGGAACGCGTCCATGATGGTCTAAGGGAAGGCTTCTGAAAGATTTTGTCTTGGGAAACCAAGTCTTGTGGGTAAAGTGCACCACCTCTGCAGAGTGTAAAACCTAAGTACTTAGCCATGTCCCTGGTAAAGGACAATTTGAGCATCAAGACATGGAAGCAATCAAGAATCTCATCATTCCAATTTCCAAATTAAAACTTGTGGGTGAACAAGGGTTGTGTGAAAATTCTTCAATCTTTGATGGAGAGATGGCTTGGTACAAGGATCTTGAAATCATTGATTGAGGAAAATTGTTTTTGCCAAGCAAATCTTCAGTCTTTGATTGGTAGATGCCCTGAGTGGATCTCCAGTCTTTGATTAGTAGATGTCTTGGAAAGTTTTTGCCAAACAAAACTTAGTGTTTTCAAAATGTTAGGGAAAAATCTATTTTGAGCAATGCAAGCCTCAACTCCACTTAGCCAAATGCACATAGATGATAGACTCCACTATATTACCAGAGTATCACTTGCCAATACAATTCAAATGTATTGACCCTTGTGGTTGTAACTTGTAGTGTTGCAGGTTTGATTGATTTAGTGAAGATTGATTGATTAGGATTACAAAGTCTACAACCAACATCTGCCTGTGGCACTTTGAAGATGAAGGACCCATGACTATAGTTATTCCGCTGCAATGTAATGTAATAGCCATATGAGCTATGTTTGATATAATAAAAAAATTAAGATTTTACTGGTTATAAAGTTGTATTATGACCTTTGTTTCTTGATATTACATCTGAACTGTGGATGCTAGCTTTTGATCTAGGGACTAGCATTGTAAACACAGGGGACTCAATCTTATTAAAGGTTGGGGACGCTACAGAATGGTATCAGAGCATTGTGTTGCCTGTAGGATTTGTAACCCTAGGATTGGACAAAAACCCTTAGAAAAATAGGAATTGTTTTATTCCAAAAACTTATTTACAAAAAAATCTTGTAAACTCTTTCCTCAACCATTTTGGTTTCAACTCTACTTCTCATCTATATTCAACTTGATGGAAAAACCTACCCCATGACCAAAGACTTCATCATGAGCAAAGGACATCTTCAACTTCATCAACTCTAATGACTTCAACTTCTTCAAATGACTTCAACATCTTCAGCATAAACACCAAGGACATCCAACTTGGAAACCACTAAAGACTACAAGTGAGACAAGAAATCTTGCTCAAGATTTGAAGAATAAGGAAACACAACTTAGAAGAAGCCATCATCACCTTTGAAGTATTTGTGACCAAGAGTTTTTCCCAAAGGAACCATGATCTCAAGCAAGAAGAATCAATCAAGAAGAATGGAAAGATCACAAGTGAACCATATAGATGGACCACCATATTTAGTTTAAGTCAAAACCCACCAACTTATGTGGTGTAACAAAAATTAATTTTGGTTGCCTAAAAATGTGCTAGACTTTGTTGTTTGAGTGAAATGTTTGGTTTGTGATTGCATGCACATTGCTTGTGTGATTTGTGATGTGTGTGATTAGGACTGACTCCTTAGAAATATCTTGCCAATTCTAATCCCCCTTCAACCCAAACAGATGACTTCTCCAAGAGACTCCAGCATCAAGGATGATGACATCAACAACAACCAAGAGGTCAACATGAGAGAACTCCTAGCAACCCAACACCAGTTGAACCAACTAACAACTCAGTTCATAGCCAACAATAGTGATAAAGACCCTACCTTGCAAAAGTTTTTGGAAGAACAATCCCAACTGATGCTTAGGGTGACTAATCAAATGATCAGCATGGAAGAAAACTATCCCAAAAGAGTGTATGACAACAAGGATGACAAGAATATTATTCTAGATGGAGCCCCAGCTTGCATTATTTGTGGAGACAAGGATCACACTTCCAAGGAGCATGAAGATCAATGCCCCAATTGTGAAGAGGAACATCCAGTTGGCCAATGCCCCACATCTCAAGCTACTTGTTACCTTTGTGAAGGAAACGACCATGTACCTACTCAATGCCCCATCTGTCCCATTATTGAACAAAGGAAACAAGAAGGATCCAAGTATGCCAAGAATGTTGATGACAAAGGAAAAGGACCACTCATACCTCCAAACAAGATAACCCAATTCAAAGGATCAAAGAAACCCAAGAAACCAAGACAGGACATGAGCCTTGTGCAATGTCGTAAATGTAAGGAAATGGGACACTACCCCAGTGGATGCCCAGAGAACCCGAAGAATAAAGAGATCGGCCAAGTAGTGTGCAACAACTGCAAGGAACCAGGCCACTACGTAGCAACTTGTCCACAAGAGCAACGTAAAGAACTCCAAGATATCCACTGTTTCAATTGCAAGGAACCAGGACACTATGTAAGCAATTGTCCAGAAAAGATGAAGAACAAGATAAACAAGCCTATGAAGGATCTCAACCTTGGCCCATGAGTCAAGCATGGAAACAAAGGACACTAAGCAGAAGTTTTCCAAGAAGAAGTTTTCCTCAAGATTCCAAGCAAGCCAAGATGTAGTTTAGTTGGAAAATTTTTAAGGGTGGTAGTACCCTAGCTGTTTGAGCCAACTTGTAAACCTAGCCTCCCCAAATCTCGGGACGAGATTTCTTTTAAGGGTGGTAGCCTGTCACATCCCAAGATTTTCCAAATCTTGTAATGTGAAAAATAAATTAAACAAAATAAATCTTTGTTAAAAATCAGGGTGAAAAGAAACTTTTGTTTCTAAAAGGAGACTTAAAATCCCATCTTGAACAAACTTTGGTAAACGTTTGAATTCAACAAAAATCCAAATCAAGGGAAATGCATTCCTCAATGAATGTATCTGGAAATTTGAACACATGGAAAATAAATCCAAATCCCTAAACCCTAATGGAAGGAAATCATTTCCAAAGTATCTCCAAATCCATGGATTTGATCCATACCAAATTTGATCAGCAATTAATCACAAAGGATCAAGAAAGATCTTAGAGATTGGTTTCACTTAGTTTGGAACCATAGACAAAATCTTGTGAACATAATAAGATAAGGAAATTGAATTTCCAAATGCTAATAAAGCCTTTACCAAAGCCCATACCAATTGGTGAACAATTATAATCCTAAAAGGATTAAAAAAAGATAAACATTTAATAAAGGAAAAATAAATTGTTTTGGAAATACTATTTGGATCTTTTAATAAAAGACTTTGTTTTCAAATGAAAAGGTGAGCCAAATTAATTTTGGCCAAGCTTTTGTAATAAAATATTTTGTTTTGATAAAATGAGTAAAAGTTTATTTAAATAAAATAATAAGGATTTAAATATCCAATTTTATTTAAATAAAGTCTTTTTCCCATTTTAAATGAACACCAAGTATTTTATTACTACTTTGAAATCTTTTATTAAAAGGTTTTGCTTTGATTAAAATGAGTAAAGAATTATTTAAATAAAATAATAAGGATTTAAATATCCAATTTTATTTAAGTAAAGGCTTTCCCATTTTAATTAAAACACCAAAACTTATTTATTTATTTAAATAAGTTTCGAAGTATTCTTTTATTTTTCAAATAAAACCTTCTGGTTTGGTTTTGAAAATAATTGGATTTCAAATGGAAAATTTTATTAAATAAATCAAAACCCTAATTTACTAACTAAAAGATCCATTTTATTTAATTATTAAATGGATCCTAAAATAAATAAAAATATTATTTTGAGATTTGGAATATGTTTCTAAACAGAACCAAATTCAAAATACCAAGTTGAGTGTTTGTTTGAATGGTTTGATTGGTTGGAATATTGTTTGAATTGCAAAACAGAAAAATAGATTAGAAAAAGGAAAAATAAAGCAGACAGAAAAAATAGTGCAAAGGCCCAACCCACTAGGCCCAACTCCAGCCCAGCCTTTCACTGCCCGAAGAAACCTTTTCTCACTCAGAAACAGACCCGCACAGAAAATGACAGCCGGACCCACTCCTCCTCTCTCCCTCTCGCTGACGAGAAGACCCCACCTCCTCTTATTCCTCTCCCGAACCGTTTTTCTCAAGACCGCAAAAGAAGTGGACCTCTCCTTTTTCCTTGACCGAGGACCCCACCGCCACCTCCTTCTTCTTCCCCGCGCGACGACCACGCCCTCTCCCTCGCTGCCGTTGCTGTCTTTGAATGCCGAGATCAATTCGCGTTACTGCCGCGCCTTTACCTCGCCTTGATCACGCAGATGGAAACGCCTGTGTCTCCTCTATATTTCCCCTCTGACACCTCGTGCTCGCACGCCCCAGACCGCCTCCAATTTCTCCCCGAGCACCCTCTGCTCCGACGAGCTCCCATCTCCGATTCCGACCAAACCTGACCGCCCCTTGCCTCCTCGACCGTGCTCTCGTGATCCCCACCTCGTGGCGATCATCCAGAGCACCGATTCGAAGCCCAGAAGCCCAGGCCGACAACGACGACACCGAGCGAGCGCCGCCGTCTTCCATTGCTCCGTCAAGCAATCCAGGTGAACATCGACCACCCCGCGCCTCCTAGATCACGCGCACAACATCGCCTTACTCCTGCGCATCTGAACTTGCTTCTGTCTTGCCTTAGGGCGATCTGCAGCGACGACTCGTCGTCAACCTGAGTGCCACCGTCTGTCTGCAAATTCCGGCGGAACCTCTCTGGTAAATCAGACTACCCCAACCCTTCTCGTTCACGCTCACAGCTCCGCCATGATCTCCTACGTCTAACCCAGTCCTCCGTTTGTCTTCTCGTGGACCACAGCCTCGTCTCTGACCGTGGACAGAACCGTCCGTCGCCGTCCACTACTCCGGCGAGGAATCGCGGCTGAACCAGAGCGCCCCTCGTCGAACCGTCAGTACCTTGAGCTTCGCCGTGACCCCCTGAGCCCGGTGAGCAAGTCCTCCTTCTCCCTCCCCCCCCTGTAGCACCAGCACCGTCGTCGACCGACCGCTCCGCCACCAGACGCCGCCGCCAGCGCCGCTGCTTAGTGGTCAAAAGTGTAGCAACCGTTAGATGCAGATCCATCGGCTACGATAGATTACTTAAACACCGAAGGGGTATGTCCTCGACACGATCTAATTAGATCTAACGCACAGCGTGATCCACCCGAACCGGTACCCAATCGTTTACGCCAAGGTCGCCTGTTAGGTTTAAAACAGAATTAGAAAACAGAAACTTTTGCAAACTTCAAACCCTTGTATCTTTGGATCCACACGTCCAAATTTTACAAATTTGATGTCGTTGGAATCAGCAAGACAAGATCTAACCAACCTCGCCCTTAGTTTAGCAAATAGTATTTGTTAGATTGTTTGATTTTGCAGATTCTTTTGTGTGCTTGCTAACATTAGAAAAATCATTTAAAAAATGATTTTTAGGTTAAAACCTTTGCAAATTGGTTTGTTGTGACCTTACTGACCCTAGGAACCAACCCATAGTTTGGAAAATGATTTTTGAAAAGTTTAGAATGGATTAATTGGTTTAGTCCATTTCTAGCTAATTAAAAACCATTGTTTTGTTTATGAAAATGCTTTCATAAAGAAAACTTTGAGAAAATGTTTTGGACCAAACCTACTGACCCAAACCCCAAGTTTTGCAATAGCAACTCATTTGGTAAACCCTATAGGTTAATGCCTTAGTAAAAATATTTCTACACCACATAGAATGACACTTTGTTTTGCAAATGGTTTTATAGTGACACCTTTTGCAAGTGACTTTGCTACTTTACAAAATGACCATTAGGTGTACCCAAATGTCTATGACCCACTAGGAACCACTTTTACAAACAAAGCAAAGCTTGGCATGCTTGCATGCATTACTTTGACTTTGCCATTTTGGTAAATGACCAATTTGGAACTTACAAAGTTAGAAGCCTAGTGAAGACCATCCTTACAATTAGAACCATCTTTTGCATGCTTGCATGCAATACTTTGACTTTGTCATTTTGTGTGATTGTTTTGCTTGATTGGTGGATTGAGTTTGTGTTTGCTTGATTGACTTGTAGTGAAGTTAGAGAAGAGTGAGACTAGCAAGATCAAGGAGTAAACCTATACCCTCTACCAAAAAGGCAAGTGATACTTCATACTATCTATCCCATTATTTTCACTATGCATTAGTGTTTTTGCTAAGTAAAACTTGCATGGTTTTTGTTTTGCTAAGTATAGACCTTGCTATAGGAAAACCTAGTAGATGAATCCTTAGAAGGATTTTCCTAAGTTAAGAATCCTATTACTATCAAGCTTAGCCTAGCTAATAGAAAACCTGGGTGGGATATATATTCATGCTATGAAAATTTCTAAGTCTATGGACTTGTGTTTTGTTTAATAAAACAACTAAGTTAATGAATCACCTGGGTGGAAATGGAAGGAATGGTTTGTGTTGAGTGGTTCACAAGGCCATGGACTTGGCTTGTGTATCTCACTTGTGGATGGCCACCCAGGAACAAAGAGATTTGAGATGTCAAATGTTGAGAAGCTTCAAGTGCAACCACTTGGCAATATGGGCTCTGCCATGATCATATAGGTTGCAAGAACTTAGCCACATGGACAGTGGGTGGTAGTGTTTGATAGGTTGGAACGCGTCCATGATGGTCTAAGGGAAGGCTTCTGAAAGATTTTGTCTTGGGAAACCAAGTCTTGTGGGTAAAGTGCACCACCTCTGCAGAGTGTAAAACCTAAGTACTTAGCCATGTCCCTGGTAAAGGACAATTTGAGCATCAAGACATGGAAGCAATCAAGAATCTCATCATTCCAATTTCCAAATTAAAACTTGTGGGTGAACAAGGGTTGTGTGAAAATTCTTCAATCTTTGATGGAGAGATGGCTTGGTACAAGGATTTTGAAATCATTGATTGAGGAAAATTGTTTTTGCCAAGCAAATCTTCAGTCTTTGATTGGTAGATGCCCTGAGTGGATCTCCAGTCTTTGATTAGTAGATGTCTTGGAAAGTTTTTGCCAAACAAAACTTAGTGTTTTCAAAATGTTAGGGAAAAATCTATTTTGAGCAATGCAAGCCTCAACTCCACTTAGCCAAATGCATATAGATGATAGACTCCACTATATTACCAGAGTATCACTTGCCAATACAATTCAAATGTATTGACCCTTGTGGCTGTAACTTGTAATGTTGCAGGTTTGATTGATTTAGTGAAGATTGATTGATTAGGATTACAAAGTCTACAACCAACATATGCCTGTGGCACTTTGAAGATGAAGGACCCATGACTATAGTTATTCCGCTGCAATGTAATGTAATAGCCATATGAGCTATGTTTGATGTAATAAAAAAAATTAAGATTTTCCTGGTTATAAAGTTGTATTATGACCTTTGTTTCTTGATATTACATCTGAACTATGGATGCTAGCTTTTGATCCAGGGACTAGCATTGTAAACACAGGGGACTCAATCTTATTAAAGGTTGGGGACGCTACAGAAAAGAACACACATGAAATGACTCTAGTTGTTGTTAGTAAAAAGAACACACAAGCAATGACACTGGTGGATCCATATGTGGTATGTGAAAAGAACACACATGAAATGAGTCTGGTTGTTGTTAGTGGAAAGAACACACATGCAATGACATCTGGTGGATCCATGTGTGTCTGTGAAGAAAACACACATTTCAATGACTCTGGTTGTTGTTAGTAACAAGGACACACATGCAATGGCACTGGTGGATCCATGTGTGGTCTCTGAAGAGAACACACATGAAATGACTCTGGTTGTTGTTAGTAAAAAGAGCACACATGCAATGACACTGGTGGATCCATAGGTGGATTGTGAAAAGAACAGACATGCAATGACACTAGTGGATCCATATGTGGTATGTGAAAAGAACAAACATTTCAATGACTCTGGTTGTTAGTAAAAAGAACACACATGCAATGACACTGGTGGATCCATGTGTGGTCTCTGAAAAGAACACACATGCAATGACTCTGGTTGTGTTAGTAAAAAGAGCACACATGCAACGACACTGGTGGATCCATAGGTGGATTGTGAAAAGAGCACACATGCAATGACACTGGTGGATCCATATGTGGTATGTGAAAAGAACACACATGCAATGACTCCAGTTGTTGTTAGTAAAAAGAACACACATGCAATGACACTAGTGGATCCATGTGGTCTCCCTAAAGAGAACACACATTTCAATGACACTGGTGGATCCATATGTGGTATGTGAAAAGAACAGACATGCAATGACACTGGTGGATCCATATGTGGATTATGAAAAGAGCACACACATGCAATGCCACAGGTTGATCCATATGTGGTATGTGAAAAGAACACACATGCAATGACTCCAGTTGTTGTTAGTAAAAAGAACACACATGCAATGACATTGGGATCCATGTGTGGTCTCTGAAGAGAACACACATTTGAATGACACTGGTGGATCCATATGTGGTATGTGAAAAGAACACACATGAAATGACTCAGTTGTTGTTAGTAAAAGAACACACATGCAATGACACTGGTGGATCCATATGTGGTATGTGAAAAGAACACACATGAAATGACTCTGTTGTTGTTAGTGAAATAACACACATGTAATGACACTAGTGGATCCATGTGTGGTCTCTGAAGACAACACACATTTCAATGACTCTGGTTGTTGTTAGTAACAAGAACACACATGCAATGACACTGGTGGATCCATGTGTGGTCTCTGAAGAGAACACACATGCAATGACTCTGGCTGTTGTTAGTAAAAAGAGCACACATGCAATGACACTGGTGGATCCATAGGTGGATTGTGAAAAGAACTAATGCAATGACACTCGTGGATCCATATGTGGTATGTGAAAAGAACACACCTTTCAATGACTCGTTGTTGTTAGTAAAAAGAACACACATGCAATGACATCAGGTGGATCCAAGTGTGGTCTCTAAAGAGAACACACATGCAATGACTCGTTGTTGTTAGTAAAAGAGCACACATTCAATGACACTGGTGGATCCATAGGTGGATTGTGAAAAGAACACACATGCAATGAGACTGGTGGATCCATATGTTGTATGTGAAAAGAACACACATGCAATGACTCCAGTTGTTGTTAGTAAAAAGAACACACATGCAATGACATCGGTGGATCCATGTGGTCTCAAGAGAAAACACATTTCAATGACACTGGTGGATCCATATGTGGTATGTGAAAAGAACACACATGCACTAACTCTGGTTGTTATTAGTAAAAAGAACACAGATGCAATGACACTGTTGGATCAATAGGTGGATTGTGAAAAGAGCACACATGCGATGACACTGGTGGATCCATATGTGGTATGTGAAAAGAACACACATGCAATGACTCTGGTTGTTGTTAGTAAAAAGAACACACATGCAATGACACGGGTGGATCCATGTGTGGTCTCTGAAGAGAACACACATGCAATGACTCTGGTTGTTAGTAAAAGAGCACACATGCAATGACATTGGTAGATCCATAGGTGGATTGTGAAAAGAACACACATGCAATGACACTGGTGGATCCATATGTGGTATGTGAAAAGAACACACATACAATGACTCTGGTTTTGTTAGTAAAAAGAACACACATGCTATGACACTGGTGCATCCATAGGTGGATTGTGAAAAGAGCACACATGCAATGACACTGGTGGATCCATATGTGGTTGTGAAAAGAACACACATGCAATGACTCTGGTTTTTGTTAATAAAAAGAACACACATGCAATGACATCGTGGATCCATGTGTGGTCTCAAGAGAACAGTCATGAAATGACTCTAGTTGTTGTTAGTAAAAAAAGCACACATCCAATGACACTGGTGGATCCATATGTGGTATGTGAAAAGAACACACATTTCAATGACTCTAGTTGTTGTTAGTAAAAACAACACACATGCAATGACACTGGTGGATCCATGTGTGGTCTCTGAAGAAAAACACACATGCAATGACTCTGGTTGTTATTAGTAAAAAGAACACACATGCAATGACACTGGTGGATTATGAAAAGAACACACATGCAATGACACTAGTGGATCCATATGTGGTATGTGAAAAGAATGCACAGACAATGACTCTAGTTGTTGTTAAAAGAACACACATGCAATGACACTGGTGGATCCATATGTGGTATGTAAAAAGAACACACATGCAATGAATCCAGTTGTTGTTAGTAAAAAGAACAGACATGCAATGACCTCGGAGGATCCATGTGTGGTTTCTGAAGAGAACATTCATTTCAATGACACTGGTGGATCCATATGTGGTATGTGAAAAGAACACACATGAAATGACTCTAGTTGTTGTTAGTAAAAAGTACACATGCAATGAGACTGGTGGATCCATATGTGGTATGTGAAAAGAGCACACATGCAATGACTCTTGTTGTTGTTAGTGGAAAGAACACACATGCAATGACACTAGTGGATCCATGTGTGGTCTCTAATGAGAACACACATTTCAATGACTCTGGTTGTTAGTAACAAGAACACACATGCAATGACACAGGATCCATGTGTGGTCTCAAGAGAACACATGCAATGACTCTGGTTGTTAGTAAAAAGAGCACACATTCAATGACACCGGTGGATCCATAGGTGGATTGTGAAAATAACACATGCAATGACACTGTGGATCCATATGTGGTATGTGAAAAGAACACACATGCAATGACTCAGTTGTTGTTAGTAAAAAGAACACACATGCAATGACACTGTGGATCCATGTGTGGTCTCAAGAAAACACATTTAAATAACACTGGTGGATCCATATGTGGTATGTGAAAAGAACACACATGAAATGACTCTGGTTGTTGTTAGTAAAAGAACACACATGCAATGACACTATTGGATCAATTTGAGGATTGTTAAAAGATCACACAAGCAATGACACAGTTGCA
Organism: Avena insularis; assembly: GCA_023614405.1. NCBI lineage: Eukaryota > Viridiplantae > Streptophyta > Magnoliopsida > Poales > Poaceae > Avena > Avena insularis. The sequence continues at coordinate 309,114 of JAJUPC010000198.1, read as the reverse complement.
TCCAAATGTGGAAAGTGAAAAGAACAGACATACAATGACTACAGTTGGTTTTAGTAAAGAGAACATACATGCAATGACACTAGTGGATCCATGTGTGGTCTCTAAAGAGAACACACATTTCAATGACTCGGTTGTTGTTTGTAAAAAGAACACACATGCAATGACATGGTGGATCCATGTGTGGTCTCAAGAGAAAACACATTTAAATAACACTGGTGGATCCATATGTCGTATGTGAAAAGAACACACATGCAATGACTCGTTGTTGTTAGTAAAAAGAACACACATGCAATGACACTATTGGATCAATAGGTGGATTGTGAAAAGAGCACACATGCGATGACACTGTGGATCCATATGGTATGTGAAAAGAACACACATGCAATGACTATAGTTGGTTTTAGTAAAGAGAACATACATGCAATGACACTTAGTGGATCCATGTGTGGTCTCTAAAGAGAACACACATTTCAATGACTCGTTGTTGTTAGTGAAAAGAGCACATGCAATGACACTGGTGGATCCATAGGTGGATTATGAAAAGAGCACACATGCAATGACACTAGTGGATCCATATGTGGTATGTGAAAAGAACACAAATTTCAATGACTCGAGTTGTTGTTAGTAAAAGAACACACATGCAATGACATCAGTGGATCCATGTGTGGTCTCTAAAGAGAACACACATTTCAATGACACTAGTGGATCCATATGGATGTGAAAAGAGCACACATGAATGACACTTGGATCCATAGGTGGATTGTGAAAGAGCACACATGCAATGACACTGGTGGATCCATATGTGGTATGTGAAAGAACACACATGCAATGACTCAGTTGTTGTTAGTAAAAAGAACACACATGCAATGACACTGTGGATCCATGTGTGGTCTATGAAGAGAACACACATGCAATGACTCGGTTGTTAGTAAAATGAACACACGTGCAATGACATTGGTGGATCCATAGGTGGATTGTGAAAAGAACACACATGCAATGACACTGGTGGATCCATATGTGGTATGTGAAAAGAACACACATACAATGACTCTGGTTGTTGTTAGTAAAAAGAACACACATGCAATGACACTGGTGGATCCATAGGTGGATTGTGAAAAGAGCACACATGCAATGACACTGGTGGATCCATATGTGGTTGTGAAAAGAACACACATGCAATGACTCGGGTTTTTGTTAATAAAAAGAACACACATGCAATGACATCAGGATCCATGTGTGGTCTCTAAAGAACACACATGCAATGACTCTGGTTGTTGTTATTAAAAAGAACACACATGCAATGACACTAGTGGATCCATAGGTGGATTCTGAAAGAACACACATGCAATGACAATGGTGGATCCATATTTGGTATGTGAAAAGAACACACATGTAATGACTCTAGTTATTGTTAATAAAAAGAACACACATGCAATGACATTGGTGGATCCATAGGTGGATTGTGAAAAGAGTACACATGCAATGACACTGGTGGATCCATATGTGGTATGTGAAACGACACATGCAATGACTCAGTTGTTGTTAGTAAATAACACACATGTGTGGTCTCTGAAAAGAACACACATGCAATGACACTGGTGGATCCATATGTGGTATGTCAAAAAGAACACACATGCAATGACTACGGTTGTTGTTAGTAAAAAGAACACACATGCAATGACACTAGTGGATCCATGTGTGGTCTCAAGAGAACACACATTTCAATGACTCGTTGTTCTTAGTAAAAGAACACACATGCAATGACATCGGTGGACCCATGTGGTCTGAAAAGAACACACATGCAATGACTCGTTGTGTTAGTAAAAGAGGACACACGCAATGACACCGGTGGATCCATATGTGGATTGTGAAAACAGAACACATGCAATGACATTGGTGGATCCATATGTGGTTTGTGAAAAGACCACACATGCAATGACTCCAGTTGTTGTTAGTAAAAAGAACACACATGCAATGACAGAACACGATCCATGTCTTGTCTCTGAAGATAACACACATTTCAATGACACTGTGGATCCATATGGTATGTGAAAAGATCACACATGCAATGACTCAGCTTGTTGTTAGTAAAAAGAACACACATTCAATGACACTGGTGGATCCATATGTGGTATGTGAAAAGAACACACATGCAATGACTCTGGTTGTTGTTAGTAAAAAGAACACACATGCAATGACACTGTTGGATCAATAGGTGGATTGTGAAAGAGCACACATGCGATGACATTGGTGGATCCATATGTGGTATGTTAAAAGAACACACATGCAATGACTCTGGTTGTTGTTAGTAAAAAGAACACACATGCAATGACACAGGTGGATCCATGTATGGTCTCCAAGAGAACACACATGCAATGACTCTGGTTGTTAGTAAAAGAGCACACATGCAATGACATTGGTGGATTGTGAAAAGAACACACATGCAATGACACTGGTGGATCCATATGTGGTATGTGAAAAGAACACACATACAATGACTCTGGTTGTTGTTAGTAAAAAGAACACACATGAAATGACACTGGTGGATCCATAGGTGGATTGTGAAAAGAGCACACATGCAATGACACTAGTGGATCGATATGTGGTTGTGAAAAGAACACACGTGCAATGACTCTGGTTTTTGTTAATAAAAAGAACACACATGCAATGACACTTGTGGATCCATGTGTGGTCTCTGAAGAGAACACACATGCAATGACTCTGGTGGATCCATGTGTGGTCTCTCAAAAGACCACACATCAATGACTCTGGTTGTGTTAGTAAAAAGAGCACACATGCAATGACACTGGTGGATCCATAGGTGGATTGTGAAAAGAACACACATGCAATAACACTGGTGGATCCATATGTGGTATGTGAAAAGAACACACATTTCAATGACTCTGATTGTTGTTAGTAAAAAGAACACACATGCAATGACATCAGTGGATCCATGTGTGGTCTTTGAAGAGAACACACATGCAATGACTCGTTGTTGTTAGTAAAATATCACACATGAAATGACACTGGTGGATCCATAGGTGGATTGTGAACAGAACACACATGCAATGACACTGTGGATCCATATGTGGTATGTGAAAAGATCACACATGCAATGACTCTAGTTGTTGTTAGTAAAAAGAACACACATGCAATGACACTGGTGGATCCATATGTGGTATGTGAAAAGAACACACATGCAATGACTCTGGTTGTTGTTAGTAAAAAGAACACACATGCAATGACACTGTTGGATCAATAGGTGGATTGTGAAAAGAGCACACATGCGATGACACTGGTGGATCCATATGTGGTATGTGAAAAGAACACACATGCAATGACTCTGGTTGTTGTTAGTAAAAAGAACACACATGCAATGACACTGGTGGATCCATGTGTGGTCTCTAAAGAGAACACACATTTCAATGACTCTGGTTATTCTTAGTAAAAAGAACACACATGCAATGACACTGGTGGACCCATGTGTGGTCTCTGAAAAGAACACACATTCAATGACTCTGGTTGTGTTAGTAAAAAGAGCACACATGCAATGACACTGGTGGATCCATAGGTGGATTGTGAAAAGAGCGCACATGCAATGACACTGGTGGATCCATATGTGGTATGTGAAAAGAACACACATGCAATGACTCCAGTTGTTGTTAGTAAAAAGAACACACATGCAATGACACTGGTGGATCCATGTGTGGTCTCTCAAAAGAACACACATTCAATGAGTCTGGTCGTGTTAGTAAAAAGAGCACACACGCAATGACACTGGTGGATCCATAGGTGGATTGTGAAAAGAACACACATTCAATAACACTAGTGGATCCATATGTGGTACATGAAAAGAACACATATTTCAATGACTCTGGTTGTTGTTAGTAACAAGAACACACATGCAATGACACTGGTGGATCCATGTGTGGTCTCTGAAGAGAACACACATGCAATGACTCTGGCTGTTGTTAGTAAAAAGAGCACACATGCAATGACACTGGTGGATCCATAGGTGGATTGTGAAAAGAACAGACATGCAATGACACTGGTGGATCGATATGTGGTATGTGAAAAGAACACACATTTCAATGACTCCAGTTGTTGTTAGTAAAAAGAACACACATGCAATGACACTGGTGGATCCATGTGTGGTCTCTCAAAAGAACACACATTCAATGAGTCTGGTCGTGTTAGTAAAAAGAGCACACACGCAATGACACTGGTGGATCCATAGGTGGATTGTGAAAAAGAACACACATTCAATAACACTAGTGGATCCATATGTGGTATGTGAAAAGAACACATATTTCAATGACTCTGGTTGTTGTTAGTAAAAAGAACACACATGCAACGACACTGGTGGATCCATGTGTGGTCTCTGAAGAGAACACACATGCAATGACTCTGGTTGTTAGTAAAAAGATCACACCTTCAATGACACTGGTGGATCCATAGGTGGATTATGAAAAGAACACACGTGCAATGAGACTGGTGGATCCATATGTGGTACGTGAAAAGATCACACATGCAATGACTCCAGTTGTTGTTAGTAAAAAGAACACACATGCAATGACACTGGTGGATCCATATGTGGTATGTGAAAAGAACACACATGCAATGACTCTGGTTGTTGTTAGTAAAAAGAACACACATGCAATGACACTGGTGGATCCATAGGTGGATTGTGAAAAGAGCACACATGCAATGACACTAGTGGATCCATATGTGGTTGTGAAAAGAACACACATGCAATGACTCTGGTTTTTGTTAATAAAAAGAACACACATGCAATGACACTGGTGGATCCATGTGTGGTCTCTGAAGAGAACACACATGCAATGACTCTGGTGGATTCATGTGTGGTCTCTCAAAAGAACACACATTCAATGACTCTGGTTGTGTTAGTAAAAAGAGCACACATGCAATGACACTGGTGGATCCATAGGCGGATTGTGAAAAGAACACACATGCAATAACACTGGTGGATCCATATGTGGTATGTGAAAAGAACACACATTTCAATGACTCTGGTTGTTGTTAGTAAAAAGAACACACATTCACTGACTCTGGTTGTGGTAGTAAAAAGAGCACACATGCAATGACACTGGTGGATCCATAGGTGGATTGTGAAAAGAACACACATGCAATGAGACTGGTGGATCCATATGTGGTATGTGAAAAGATCACACATGCAATGACTCCAGTTGTTGTTAGTAAAAAGAACACACATGCAATGACACTGGTGGATCCATATGTGGTATGTGAAAAGAACACACATGCAATGACTCTAGTTGTTGTTAGTAAAAAGAACACACATGCAATGACACTGTTGGATCAATAGGTGGATTGTGAAAAGAGCACACATGCGATGACACTGGTGGATCCATATGTGGTATGAGAAAAGAACACACATGCAATGACTCTGGTTGTTGTTAGTAAAAAGAACACACATGCAATGACACTGGTGGATCCATGTATGGTCTCTAAAGAGAATACACATGCAATGACTCTGGTTGTTAGTAAAAAGAGCACACATGCAATGACATTGGTGGATCCATAATTGGATTGTGAAAAGAACACACATGCAATGACACTGGTGGATCCATATGTGGTATGTGAAAAGAACGCACATAAAATGACTGGTTGTTAGTAAAAGAACACACATGCAATGACACTGTGGATCCATAGGTGGATGGTGAAAAGAGCACACATGCAATGACACTAGTGGATCCATATGTGGTTGTGAAAAGAACACACATGCAATGACTGGTTTTGTTAATAAAAGAACACACATGCAATGACATCAGGATCATGTGTGGTCTCCAAGAGAACACACACATGCATTGACTCTGGTTGTTGTTAGTAAAAAGAGCATACATGCAATGACACTGGTGCATCCATATTTGGTATGTGAAAAGAACACACATGTAATGACTCTAGTTGTTGTTAGTAAAAAGAACACACATGCAATGACACTGGTGGATCCATAGGTGGATTGTGAATAGTACACATGCAATGACACTGGTGGATCCATATGTGCTATGTGAAAAGGACACACATGCAATGACTCCAGTTGTTGTTAGTAAAAATAACACACATGTGTGGTCTCTGAAAAGAACACACATGCAATGACACTGGTGGATCCATGTGTGGTCTCTAAAGAGAACACACATTTCAATGACTCTGGTTGTTCTTAGTAAAAAGAACACACATGCAATGACACTGGTGGACCCATGTGTGGTCTCTGAAAAGAACACACATTCAATGACTCTGGTTGTGTTAGTAAAAAGAGCACACATGCAATGACACTGGTGGATCCATAGGTGGATTGTGAAAAGAGCGCACATGCAATGACACTGGTGGATCCATATGTGGTATGTGAAAATAACACACATGCAACGACTCCAGTTGTTGTTAGTAAAAAGAACACACATGCAATGACACTAGTGGATCCATGTGTGGTCTCTGGAGAGAACACGCATTTCAATGACACTGGTGGATCCATATGTAGTATGTGAAAAGAACACACATAAAATGACACAGGTCGATCCATATGTGGATTATGAAAAGAGCACACATGCAATGCCAAAGGTGGATCCATATGTGGTATGTGAAAAGAACACACATTTCAATGACTCTGGTTGTTGTTAGAAAAAAGAACACACATGCAACGACACTGTTGGATCCATGTGTGGTCTTTGAAGAGAACACACCTACAATGACTCTGGTTGTTGTTAGTAAAAAGAGCACACATGCAATGACACTAGAGGATCCATAGGTGGATTGTGAAAAGAGCACACATGCAACGATACTGGTGGATCCATGTGTGGTCTCTGAAGAGAACACACATGCAATGACTCTGGCTGTTGTTAGTAAAAGAGCACACATGCAATGACACTGTGGATCCATAGGTGGATTGTGAAAAGAATGTACATGCAATGACACTAGTGGATCCATATGTGGTATGTGAAAGAACAAACATTTCAATGACTCGTTGTTGTTAGTAAAAGAACACACATGCAATGACATCGGTGGATCCATGTGTGGTCTCTGACAAGAACACACATGCCATGACTCTGGTTGTCGTTAGTAAAAAGAGCACACATGCAATGACACTGGTGGACCCATAGGTGGATTGTGAAAACAACACACATGCAATGACACTGGTGGATCCATATGTGGTATGTGAAAATAACACAAATGCAATGACTCTGGTTGTTGTTAGTAAAAAGAACACACATGCAATGACACTGGTGAATCCATAGGTGGATTGTGAAAAGAGCACACATGCAATGACACTGTGGATCCATATGTGGTATGTGAAAAGGACACACATGCAATGACTCTGGTTGTGTTAGTAAAAAGAGCACACATGCAATGACACTAGTGGATCCATAGGTGGATTTTGAAAAGAGCACACATGCAATGACACTGGTGGATCCATATGTGGTATGTGAAAAGAACACACATGCAATGACTCCAGTTGTTGTTAGTAAAAATAACACAGATGTGTGGTCTCTAAAAAGAACACACATGCAATGACACTGGTGGATCCATGTGTGGTCTCTGAAGAGAACACACATGCAATGACTCTGGTTGTGTTAGTAAAAAGAGCACACATGCAATGACACTAGTGGATCCATAGGTGGATTGTGAAAAGAGCACACATGCAATGACACTGGTGGATCCATATGTGGTATGTGAAAAGAACACACATACAATGACTCCAGTTGTTGTTAGTAAAAATAACACACATGCAATGACTCCAGTTGTTGTTAGTAAAAATAACACACATGCAATGACACTAGTGGATCCATGTGTGGTCTCTGAAGAGAACACACATTTCAATGACACTGGTGGATCCATAGGTGGTATGTGAAAAGAGCACACATGCAATGCCACAGGTGGATCCATATGTGTTATGTGAAAAGAACACACATGCAATGACTCCAGTTGTTGTTAGTAAAAACAACACACATGCAATGACACTGGTGGATCCGTGAGTGGTCTTTGAAGAGAACACACAATTGAATGGCACTGGTGGATCCATATGTGGTATGTGAAAAGAACACACAAGAAATGACTCCAGTTGTTGTTAGTAAAAAGAACAAACATGCAATGACACTGGTGGATCCATATGTGGTATGTGAAAAGAACACACATGAAATGACTCTGGTTGTTGTCCGTGGAAATAACACACATGTAATGACACTGGTGGATCCATGTGTGGTCTCTGAAGATAACACACATTTCAATGACTCGGGTTGTTGTTAGTAAAAATAACACACATGCAATAACACTGGTGGATCCATGTGTGGTCTCTAAAGAGAACAAACATTTTAATGACACTGGGGGATCCATATGTGGTATGTGAAAAGAACACACATGAAATGACTCCTGTTGTTGTTAGTAAAAAGAACACACATGCAATGACTCTGGCTATTGTTAGTAAAAAGATCACACATGCAATGACACTGGTGGATCCATAGGTGGATTGTGAAAAGAACAGACATGCAATGACACTAGTGGATCCATATGTAGTATGTGAAAAGAACACCAATTTCAATGACTCGTTGTTGTTAGTAAAAGAACACACATGCAATGACATGGTGGATCCATGTGTGGTCTGAAGAGAACACAAACGCAATGACTCTGGTTGTTGTTAGTAAAAAGAGCACACATTCAATGACACTGGTGGATCCATAGGTGGATTGTGAAAAGAACACACATGCAATGAGACTGGTGGATCCATATGTGGTATGTGAAAAGAACACACATGCAATGACTCCAGTTGTTGTTAGTAAAAAGAACACACATGCAATGACACTAGTGGATCCATGTGTGGTCTCTGAAGAGAAAACACATTTCAATGACACTGGTGGATCCATATGTGGTATGTGAAAAGAACACACATGCAATGACTCTGGTTGTTGTTAGTAAAAAGAACACACATGCAATGACACTGTTGGATCAATAGGTGGATTGTGAAAAGAGCACACATGCGATGACACTGGTGGATCCATATGTGGTATGTGAAAAGAACACACATGCAATGACTCTGGTTGTTGTTAGTAAAAAGAACACACATGCAATGACACTGGTGAATCCATAGGTGGATTGTGAAAAGAGTACACATGCAATGACACTGGTGGATCCATATGTGGTATGTGAAAAGGACACACATGCAATGACTCTGGTTGTGTTAGTAAAAAGAGCACACATGCAATGACACTAGTGGATCCATAGGTGGATTTTGAAAAGAGCACACATGCAATGACACTGGTGGATCCATATGTGGTATGTGAAAAGAACACACATGCAATGACTCCAGTTGTTGTTAGTAAAAATAACACAGATGTGTGGTCTCTAAAAAGAACACACATGCAATGACACTGGTGGATCCATGTGTGGTCTCTGAAGAGAACACACATGCAATGACTCTGGTTGTGTTAGTAAAAAGAGCACACATGCAATGACACTAGTGGATCCATAGGTGGATTGTGAAAAGAGCACACATGCAATGACACTGGTGGATCCATATGTGGTATGTGAAAAGAACACACATACAATGACTCCAGTTGTTGTTAGTAAAAATAACACACATGCAATGACTCCAGTTGTTGTTAGTAAAAATAACACACATGCAATGACACTAGTGGATCCATGTGTGGTCTCTGAAGAGAACACACATTTCAATGACACTGGTGGATCCATAGGTGGTATGTGAAAAGAGCACACATGCAATGCCACAGGTGGATCCATATGTGTTATGTGAAAAGAACACACATGCAATGACTCCAGTTGTTGTTAGTAAAAACAACACACATGCAATGACACTGGTGGATCCGTGAGTGGTCTTTGAAGAGAACACACAATTGAATGGCACTGGTGGATCCATATGTGGTATGTGAAAAGAACACACAAGAAATGACTCCAGTTGTTGTTAGTAAAAAGAACAAACATGCAATGACACTGGTGGATCCATATGGTATGTGAAAATAACACACATGAAATGACTCGTGTTGTTGTCCGTGGAAATAACACACATGTAATGACACTGGTGGATCCATGTGTGGTCTCTGAAGATAACACACATTTCAATGACTCGGGTTGTTGTTAGTAAAAATAACACACATGCAATAACACTGGTGGATCCATGTGGTCTCTAAAGAGAACAAACATTTTAATGACACTGGGGGATCCATATGTGGTATGTGAAAAGAACACACATGAAATGACTCCTGTTGTTGTTAGTAAAAAGAACACACATGCAATGACTCTGGCTATTGTTAGTAAAAAGATCACACATGCAATGACACTGGTGGATCCATAGGTGGATTGTGAAAAGAACAGACATGCAATGACACTAGTGGATCCATATGTAGTATGTGAAAAGAACACCAATTTCAATGACTCTGGTTGTTGTTAGTAAAAAGAACACACATGCAATGACACTGGTGGATCCATGTGTGGTCTCTGAAGAGAACACACACGCAATGACTCTGGTTGTTGTTAGTAAAAAGAGCACACATTCAATGACACTGGTGGATCCATAGGTGGATTGTGAAAAGAACACACATGCAATGAGACTGGTGGATCCATATGTGGTATGTGAAAAGAACACACATGCAATGACTCCAGTTGTTGTTAGTAAAAAGAACACACATGCAATGACACTAGTGGATCCATGTGTGGTCTCTGAAGAGAAAACACATTTCAATGACACTGGTGGATCCATATGTGGTATGTGAAAAGAACACACATGCAATGACTCTGGTTGTTGTTAGTAAAAAGAACACACATGCAATGACACTGGATCAATAGGTGGATTGTGAAAAGAGCACACATGCGATGACACTGGTGGATCCATATGTGGTATGTGAAAAGAACACACATGCAATGACTCTGGTTGTTGTTAGTAAAAAGAACACACATGCAATGACACTGGTGAATCCATAGGTGGATTGTGAAAAGAGTACACATGCAATGACACTGGTGGATCCATATGTGGTATGTGAAAAGGACACACATGCAATGACTCTGGTTGTGTTAGTAAAAAGAGCACACATGCAATGACACTAGTGGATCCATAGGTGGATTTTGAAAAGAGCACACATGCAATGACACTGGTGGATCCATATGTGGTATGTGAAAAGAACACACATGCAATGACTCCAGTTGTTGTTAGTAAAAATAACACAGATGTGTGGTCTCTAAAAAGAACACACATGCAATGACACTGGTGGATCCATGTGTGGTCTCTGAAGAGAACACACATGCAATGACTCTGGTTGTGTTAGTAAAAAGAGCACACATGCAATGACACTAGTGGATCCATAGGTGGATTGTGAAAAGAGCACACATGCAATGACACTGGTGGATCCATATGTGGTATGTGAAAAGAACACACATACAATGACTCCAGTTGTTGTTAGTAAAAATAACACACATGCAATGACTCCAGTTGTTGTTAGTAAAAATAACACACATGCAATGACACTAGTGGATCCATGTGTGGTCTCTGAAGAGAACACACATTTCAATGACACTGGTGGATCCATAGGTGGTATGTGAAAAGAGCACACATGCAATGCCACAGGTGGATCCATATGTGTTATGTGAAAAGAACACACATGCAATGACTCCAGTTGTTGTTAGTAAAAACAACACACATGCAATGACACTGGTGGATCCGTGAGTGGTCTTTGAAGAGAACACACAATTGAATGGCACTGGTGGATCCATATGTGGTATGTGAAAAGAACACACAAGAAATGACTCAGTTGTTGTTAGTAAAAAGAACAAACATGCAATGACACTGTGGATCCATATGTGGTATGTGAAAAGAACACACATGAAATGACTGGTTGTTGTCCGTGGAAATAACACACATGTAATGACATCTGGTGGATCCATGTGTGGTCTCAAGATAACACACATTTCAATGACTCGGGTTGTTGTTAGTAAAAATAACACACATGCAATAACACTGGTGGATCCATGTGTGGTCTCTAAAGAGAACAAACATTTTAATGACACTGGGGGATCCATATGTGGTATGTGAAAAGAACACACATGAAATGACTCCTGTTGTTGTTAGTAAAAAGAACACACATGCAATGACTCTGGCTATTGTTAGTAAAAAGATCACACATGCAATGACACTGGTGGATCCATAGGTGGATTGTGAAAAGAACAGACATGCAATGACACTAGTGGATCCATATGTAGTATGTGAAAAGAACACCAATTTCAATGACTCTGGTTGTTGTTAGTAAAAAGAACACACATGCAATGACACTGGTGGATCCATGTGTGGTCTCTGAAGAGAACACACACGCAATGACTCTGGTTGTTGTTAGTAAAAAGAGCACACATTCAATGACACTGGTGGATCCATAGGTGGATTGTGAAAAGAACACACATGCAATGAGACTGGTGGATCCATATGTGGTATGTGAAAAGAACACACATGCAATGACTCCAGTTGTTGTTAGTAAAAAGAACACACATGCAATGACACTAGTGGATCCATGTGTGGTCTCTGAAGAGAAAACACATTTCAATGACACTGGTGGATCCATATGTGGTATGTGAAAAGAACACACATGCAATGACTCTGGTTGTTGTTAGTAAAAAGAACACACATGCAATGACACTGTTGGATCAATAGGTGGATTGTGAAAAGAGCACACATGCGATGACACTGGTGGATCCATATGTGGTATGTGAAAAGAACACACATGCAATGACTCTGGTTGTTGTTAGTAAAAAGAACACACATGCAATGACATCAGGATCCATGTGTGGTCTCAAGAGAACACACATGTAATGACTCTGGTTGTTGTTAGTAAAAAGAGCACACATGCAATGACATTGGTGGATCCATAGGTATATTGTGAAAAGAACACACATGAAATGACACTGGTGGATCCATGTGGTCTCTAAAGAGAACACACATGCAATGACTCTGGTAGTTGTTAGTAAAAAGAGCACACATGCAATGACACTAGTGGATCCATATTTGGTATGTGAAAAGAACGCACATGCGATGACTCTGGTTGTTGTTAGTAAAAAGAACACACATGCAATGACACTGGTGGATCCATGTGTGGTCTCTGAAGAGAACACACATGCAATGACTTTGGTTATTGTTAGTAAAAAGAGCACACATGCAATGACACTGGTGGATCCATAGGTGGATTGTGAAAAGAACACACATGCAATGACACTGGTGGATCCATATGTGGTATGTGAAAATAACACACATGCAATGACTCTGCTTGTTGTTAGGGAAAAGAACACACATGCAATGACACTGGTGGATCCATGTGTGGTCTCTGAAGAGAACACATATTTCAGTGACACTGGTGGATCCATATGTGGTATGTGAAAAGAACACATATGAAATGATTCCATTTGTTGTTAGTAAAATGAACACACATGCAATGACATTGGTGGATCCATATGTGGTATGTGAAAAGAACACACATGCAATGACTCTAGTTGTTGTTATTAAAAAGAACACACATGCAATGACACTAGTGGATCCATGTGTGGTCTCTGAAGAGAACACACATTTCAATGACTCTGGTTGTTGTTTGTAAAAAGAACACACATGCAATGACCCTGGTGGATCCATGTTTGGTCTTTGAAGAGAACACACATGCAATTACTCTGGTTGTTGTTAGTAAAAAGAGCATGATGCAATGACACTGGTGGATCCATAGGTGGATTGTGAAAAGAGCACACATGCAATGACGCTAGTGGATCCATCTGTGGTATGTGAAAAGAACACACATTTCAATGACTCCAGTTGTTGTTACTAAAAAGAACACACATGCAATGACATTGGGGGATCCTTGTGTCGTCTCTGAAGAGAACACACATTTCAGTGACACTAGTGGATCCATATGTGGTATGTGAAAAGAACACACATGAAATGACACTGTTGGATCCATAGGTGGATTGTGAAAAGAGCACAGATGCAATGACACTGGTGGATCCATAGGTGGATTGTGAAAAGAGCACACATGCAATGACACTAGTGGATCCATCTGTGGTATGTGAGAAGAACACACATTTCAATGACTCCAGTTGTTGTTATTAAAAATAACACACATGCAATGACACTGGTGGATCCATGTGTCGTCTCTGAAGAGAACACACATTTCAATGACACTAGTGGATCCATATGTGGTATGTGAAAAGAAAACACTTGAAATGACACTGTTGGATCCATAGGTGGATTGTGAAAAGAACACACATGAAATGACTCCAGTTGTTGTTAGTAAAAAGAACACACATGCAATGACACTGGTGGATCCATATGTGGTATGTGAAAAGAACACACATGAAATGACTCTGGTTGTTGTTCGTGGAAATAACACACATGTAATGACACTGGTGGATCCATGTGTGGTCTCTGAAGATAACAAACATTTCAATGACTCTGGTTGTTGTTAGTAAAAATAACACACATGCAATGACACTGGTGGATCCATGTGTGGTCTCTAAAGAGAACAAACATTTTAATGACAGTACGGGATCCATATGTGGTATGTGAAAAGAACACACATGAAATGACTCCTGTTGTTGTTAGTAAAAAGAACACACATGCAATGACTCTGGTTGTTGTTAGTAAAAAGATCACACATGCAATGACACTGGTGGATCCATAGGTGGATTGTGAAAAGAACAGACATGCAATGACAATAGTGGATCCATATGTGGTATGTGAAAAGAACACACATTTCAATGACTCTGGTTGTTGTTAGTAAAAAGAACACACATGCAATGACACTGGTGGATCCATGTGTGGTCTCTAAAGAGAACACACACGCAATGACTCTGGTTGTTGTTAGTAAAAAGAGCACACATTCAACGACACTGGTGGATCCATAGGTGGATTGTGAAAAGAACACACATGCAATGAGACTGGCGGATCCATATGTGGTATGTGAAAAGAACACACATGCAATGACTCCAGTTGTTGTTAGTAAAAAGAACACACATGCAATGACACTGGTGGATCCATGTGTGGTCTCTGAAGAGAAAACACATTTCAATGACACTGGTGGATCCATATGTGGTATGTGAAAAGAACACACATGCAATGACTCTGGTTGTTGTTAGTAAAAAGAACACACATGCAATGACACTGTTGGATCAATAGGTGGATTGTGAAAAGAGCACACATGCTATGACACTGGTGGATCCATATGTGGTATGTGAAAAGAACACACATGCAATGACTCTGGTTGTTGTTAGTAAAAAGAACACACATGCAATGACACTGGTGGATCCATATGTGGTATGTGAAAAGAACACACATGAAATGACTCTGGTTGTTGTCCGTGGAAATAACACACATGTAATGACACTGGTGGATCCATGTGTGGTCTCTGAAGATAACACACATTTCAATGACTCGGGTTGTTGTTAGTAAAAATAACACACATGGAATAACACTGGTGGATCCATGTGTGGTCTCTAAAGAGAACAAACATTTTAATGACACTGGGGGATCCATATGTGGTATGTGAAAAGAACACACATGAAATGACTCCTGTTGTTGTTAGTAAAAAGAACACACATGCAATGACACTGTTGGATCAATAGGTGGATTGTGAAAAGATCACACATGCTATGACACTGGTGGATCCATATGTGGTATGTGAAAAGAACACACATGCAATGACTCTGGTTGTTGTTAGTAAAAAGAACACACATGCAATGACACAGGTGGATCCATGTGTGGTCTCTGAAGAGAACACACATGTAATGGCTCTGGTTGTTGCTAGTAAAAAGAGCACACATGCAATGACATTGGTGGATCCATAGGTAGATTGTGAAAAGAACACACATGCAATGACACTGGTGGATCCATATGTGGTATGTGAAAAGAACACACATACAATGACTCTGGTTGTTGTTAGTAAAAAGAACACGCATGCAATGACACTGGTGGATCCATAGGTGGATTGTGAAAAGAGCACACATGCAATGACACTGGTGGATCCATATGTGGTTGTGAAAAGAACACTCATGCAATGACTCTGGTTTTTGTTAATAAAAAGAACACACATGCAATGACACTGGTGGATCCATGTGTGGTCTCTGAAGAGAACACACATGCAATGACTCTGGTTGTTGTTAGTAAAAAGAGCACACATGCAATGACACTGGTGGATCCATATTTGGTATGTGAAAAGAACACACATGCAATGACTCTGGTTGTTGTTAGTAAAAAGAACACACATGCAATGACACTGGTGGATCCAAGTGTGGTCTCTGAAGAGAACACACATGCAATGACTTTGGTTATTGTTAGTAAGAAGAGCACACATGCAATGACACTGGTGGATCCATAGGTGGATTGTGAAAAGAACACACATGCAATGACACTGGTGGATCCATATGTGGTATGTGAAAATAACGCACATGCAATGACTCTGCTTGTTGTTAGTGAAAAGAACACACATGCAATGACACTGGTGGATCCATGTGTGGTCTATGAAGAGAACACATATTTCAATGACACTGGTGGATCCATATGTGGTATCTGAAAAGAACACACATGAAATGATTCCATTTGTTGTTAGTAAAATGAACACACATGCAATGACACTGGTGGATCCATATGTGGTATGTGAAAAGAACACACATGCAATGACTCTAGTTGTTGTTATTAAAAAGAACACACATGCAATGACACTAGTGGATCCATGTGTGGTCTCTCAAGAGAACACACATTTCAATGACTCTGGTTGTTGTTTGTAAAAAGAACACACATGCAATGACACTGGTGGATCCATGTTTGGTCTTTGAAGAGAACACACATGCAATTACTCTGGTTGTTGTTAGTAAAAAGAGCACAGATGCAATGACACTGGTGGATCCATAGGTGGATTGTGAAAAGAGCACACGTGCAATGACACTAGTGGATCCATCTGTGGTATGTGAAAAGAACACACATTTCAATGACTCCAGTTGTTGTTATTAAAAATAACACACATGCAATGACACTGGTGGATCCATGTGTCGTCTCTGAAGAGAACACACATTTCAATGACACTAGTGGATCCATATGTGGTATGTGAAAAGAAAACACATGAAATGACACTGTTGGATCCATAAGTGGATTGTGAAAAGAGCACACATGCAATGACACTAGTTGATGCATATGTGGTATGTGAAAAGAACACACATGCAATGACTCCAGTTGTTGTTAGTAAAAAGAACACCCATGCAATGACACTGGTGGATCCATGTGTGGTCTCTGAAGAGAACACACATTTCAATGACACTGGTCGATCTATATGTGGTATGTGAAAAGAACACACATGAAATGACTCCAGTTGTTGTTAGTAAAAAGAACACACATGCAATGACACTGGTGGATCCAGATGTGGTATGTGAAAAGAACACACATGCAATGACTCTGGTTGTTGTTAGTGAAAAGAACACACATGAAATGACACTGGTGGATCCATGTGTGGTCTCTGAAGAGAACACACATTTCAATGACTCTGGTGGATCCATATGTGGTATGTGAAAAGAACACACATGAAATGACTCCAGTTGTTGTTAGTAAAAAGAACACACATGCAATGACACTGGTGGATCCATATGTGGTATGTGAAAAGAACACATGTGAAATGACTCTGGTTGTTGTTAGTAGAAAGAACACACATGCAATGACACTGGTGGATCCATGTGTGGTCTCTGAAGAGAACACAAATGCAATGACTCTTGTTGTTGTTAGTAAAAAGAGCACACATGCAATGACACTGGTGGATCCATAGGTGGATTGTGAAAAGAGCACACATGCAATGACACTGGTGGATCCATATGTGGTATGTGAAAAGAACACACATGCAATGACTACAGTTGGTTTTAGTAAAGAGAACATACATGCAATGACACTTGTGGATCCATGTGTGGTCTCTAAAGAGAACACACATTTCAATGACTCTGGTTGTTGTTTGTAAAAAGAACACACATGCAATGACACTGGTGGATCCATGTGTGGTCTTTGAAAAGAACACACATGCAATGACTCTGGTTGTTGTTAGTGAAAAGAGCACAGACGCAATGACACTGGTGGATCCATAGGTGGATTATGAAAAGAGCACACATGCAATGACACTAGTCGAGCCATATGTGGTATGTGAAAAGAAAACACATTTCAATGACTCGAGTTGTTGTTAGTAAAAAGAACACACATGCAGTGACACTGGTGGATCCATGTGTGGTCTCTGAAGAGAACACACATTTAAATGACACTAGTGGATCCATATGTGGTATGTGAAAAGAAAACACATGAAATGACACTGTTGGATCCATAGGTGGATTGTGAAAAGAGCACACATGCAATGACACTGGTGGATCCATATGTGGTATGTGAAAAGAACACACATGCAATAACTCCAGTTGTTTCTAGTAAAAAGAACACACATGCAATGACACTGGTGGATCCATGTGTGCTCTCTAAAGAGAACACACATTTCAATGACACTGGTGGATCTATATGTGGTATGTGAAAAAACACACATGAAATGCCTCTAGTTTTTGTTAGTAAAAAGAACACACATGCAATAAAAATGGTGGATCCATATGTGGTATGTGAAAAGTACACACATGCAATGACTCTGTTTGTTGTTAGTGAAAAGAACACACATGCAATGACACTGGTGGATCCATGTGTGGTCTCTGAAGATAACACACATTTCAATGACTTTGGTGGATCCATATGTGGTATATGAATAGAACACACATGAAATGACTCTAGTTGTTGTTAGTAAAAAGAACACACATGCAATGACACTGGTGGATCCATATGTGGTGTGTGAAAAGAACACACATGAAATGACTCTGGTTGTTGTTAGTGAAAAGAACACACATGCAATGACACTAGTGGATCCATGTGTGGTCTCTGAAGAGAACACACATTTCAATGACTCTGGTTGTTGTTAGTAAAAAGAACACACATGCAATGACACTGGTGGATCCATGTGTGGTCTCTGAAAAGAACACACATGCAATGACTCTGGTTGTTGTTAGTAAAAAGAGCACACATGCAATGACACTGGTGGATCCATAGGTGGATTGTGAAAAGAGCAAACATGAAATGACACTGGTGGATCCATATGTGGTATGTGAAAAGAACACACATGCAATGACTCCAATTGTTTTTAGTAAAGAGAACATACATGCAATGACACTAGTGGATCCATGTGTGGTCTCCGAAGAGAACACACATTTCAATGACACTAGTGGATCCATATGTGGTATGTGAAAAGAACACACATGAAATGACACTGGTGGATCCATAGGTGGATTGTGAAAAGAGCACACATGCAATGACACTGGTGGATCCATATGTGGTATATGAAAAGAACACACATGCAATGACTCCAGTTGTTGTTAGTAAAAAAACACATGCAATGACACTGGTGGATCCATGTGTTGTCTCTGAAGTGAACACACATTTCAATGACACTAGTGGATCCATATGTGGTATGTGAAAAGAACACACATGAAATGACTCAAGTTGTTGTTAGTATAAAGAACACACATGCAATGACACTGGTGGATCCATATGTGGTATGTGAAAAGAACACACATGAAATGACTCTGGTTGTTGTTAGTGGAAAGAACACACATGCAATGACACTGGTGGATCCATGTGTGGTCTCTAAATAGAACACACATTTCAATGACTCGTTGTTGTTAGTAAAAGAACACACATGCAATGACATCAGGATCCATGTGTGGTCTCTGAAGAGAACACACATGCAATGACTCTGGTTATTGTTAGTAAAAGAGCACACATCCAATGACACTGTGGATCCATAGGTGGATTGTGAAAAGAACACACATGCAATGACACTGGTGGATCCACATGTGGTATGTGAAAAGAACACACATTTCAATGACTCTGTTGTTGGTAGTAAAAAGAACACACATGCAATGACATTGGGATCCATGTGGTCTCAAGAGAACACATGCAATGACTCTGGTTGTTGTTAGTAAAAAGAGCACACATGCAATGACACTCGTGGATCCATAGGTGGATTGTGAAAAGAACACACATGAAATGACACTGGTGGATCCATATGTGGTATGTGAAAAGAACACACATGCAATGACTCTAGTTGTTGTTAGTAAAAAGAACGCACATGCAATGACACTGGTGGATCCATATGTGGTATGTGAAAAGAACACACAAGCAATGACTCCAGTTGTTGTTAGTAAAAAGAACACACATGCAATGACACTGGTGGATCCATGTGTGGTCTCTGAAGAGAACACACATTTCAATGACACTGGTGGATCCATATGTGGTATGTGAAAAGAACACACATGAAATAACTCCAGTTGTTGTTAGTAAAAAGAACACACATGCAATGACACTGGTGGATCTATATGTGGTATGTGAAAAGAACACACATGAAATGACTCTGGTTGTTGTTAGTGAAAAGAACACAAATGCAATGACGCAGGTGGATCCATGTATGGTCTCTGAAGAGAACACACCTTTCAATGACTATGGTTGTTGTTAGTAAAAAGAACACACATGCAATGACACTGGTGGATCCATGTGTGGTCTCTGAAGAAAACACACATGCAATGACTCTGGCTGTTGTTAGTAAAAAGTGCACACATGCAATGACACTGGTGGATCCATCGGCGGATTGTGAAAAGAACAGACATGCAATGACACTGGTGGATCCATATGTGGTATGTGAAAAGAACACACATTTCATGTAGCGTCCCCAACCTTTAATAAGATTGAGTCCCCTGTGTTTACAATGCTAGTCCCTGGATCAATAGCTAGCATCCACAGTTCAGATGTAATATCAAGAAACAAAGGTCATAATTCAACTTTATAACCAGGAAAACATAATTTTATTACATCAATACATAGCTCATTTGGCTATTACATTGCATTGCAGCGGAATAACTATAGTCATGGGTCCTTCATCTTCAAAGTGCCACAGGCAGATGTTGGTTGTAGACTTTGTAATCCTAATCAATCAATCTTCACTAAAACAATCAAACCTGCAACATAATAAGTTATAGCCACAAGGGTCAATACATTTGGATTGTATTGGCAAGTGATACTTTGGTAGTATAGTGGAGTCTATCATCTATATGCATTTGGCTAAGTGGAGTTGAGGCTTGCATTGCTCAAAATAGATTTTTCCCTATCATTTTGAAAATACTAAGTTTTTGTTTTGGCAAAACAGCACAAGGCATCTACCAATCAAAGACTGAAGATCCACTCAGGCATCTACCAATCAAAGACTGAAGTGCTTGGCAAAACAATTTTCCCAATCTAAGATTTTGAGATCCTTGTACCAAGCCATCTCTCCATCAAAGATTGAAGAATTTCACACAACCCTTGTTCACCCACAAATTTTTTTAGAAATTGGAGTGATGAGATTCTTGATTGCTTCCATGTCTTGATGCTCAAATTGTCCTTTACTGGGACATGGCTAAGTACTTAGGTTTTACACTGCAGAGGTGGTGCACTTTCCCACAAGACTTGGTTTCCCAAGACAAGATCTTTCAAGCCTTCTCTTAGACCAACATGGACGCGTTCCAACCTATCAAACACTACCACCCACTGTCCATGTGGCTAAGTTCTTGCAACCTATATGATCATGGCAGAGCCCATATTGCCAAGTGGTTGCACTTGAAGCTTCTCAACATTTGACATCTCAAATCTCTTTGTTTCCTGGGTGGCCATCCACAAGTGAGATACACAAGCCAAGTCCATGGCCTTGTGAACCACTCAACCAAACACCACCATGCAAGTCCCATTCCACCCAGGAGATTCATTATCTTAGTTGTTTTATTAATCAAAAACATAAGTCCTCGGACTTAGAGATTTTTTTCATAGTGAATATATATACCCAAGTTTTCTATTAGCTAGGCTAAGCTTGGTAGTAATAGGATTCTTAACTTAGGAAAATCCTACTAAGGATTTATCTACTAGGTTTTCCTATAGTAAGATCTATACTTAGCAAAATAAAAACCATGCAAGTTTTACTTGGCAAAACACTAATGCATATTGAAAATAATGGGACAGATAGTATGAAGTATCACTTGCCTTTTTGGTAGAGGGTATAGGTTTACTTCCTTGTCCTTGCAACAATCACACTCTCCAAGTCACTACAAATAATCAAGCAAGGCACAAACTCAATCTACCAATCAAGTAAACACAAAATCAACTAACACTCCAAACCAATATTCTCTCAAACAAAATTACACACACAAGACAATGGAATCTAAGTCATGCATAAGCATGCAAAGGTTGGTTCTATTGTAAGTATGGTCTTCACTAGGCTTCTAACTTTGTAAGTTCCAATTTGGTCATTTACCAAAATGGCAAAGTCATTTGCAAAGAGGGTCTCCATTAGATTCCTAAACTTTGTAAGATCCAAAATGGTTATTTACCAAAGTGGCAAAGTTAAAGTAATGCATGCAAGCATGCCAAGCCTTGTTTTGTTTGAGAAAAAGGGGTTCCTAATGGGTCATAGACATTTGGGCACACCTATTGGTCATTTTGTGAAGTGGCTAAGTCATTTGCAAAAGGTTTCAATATAAAACCATTTGCAAAACAAAGTGTCATTCTATGTGGTGTAGTAACATTTTACTAAGGCTTTAGCCTATAGGGTTCACCAAATGAGTTGCTATTGCAAAACTTGGTGTTTGGGTCAGTAGGTTTGGTTCAAAACATTTTCTCAAAGTTTTCTTTACAAAAACATTTTTGTAAACAAAACAATAGTTTAGTTTGGCTAGAAATGGACTAAACTAATTAATCCATTCTAAACCTTTCCAAATTCATTTTCCAAAACAGGGGTTGGTTCCTAGGGTCAGTAAGGTCACAACAAACTAATTGGCAAAGGTTTTAACCTCAAAATCATTTTTAAATGATTTTTCTAATGTTAGCAAGCACACAAAAGAATCTGCAAAGTTAAACAAGCTAACAGATACTATTTGCTAAACTAAGGGCAGGGTTGGCTAGGGCTTGTCTTGCTGATTCCAACGACATCAAATTTGTAAAATTTGGACGTGTGGATCCAAAGATACAAGGGTTTGAAAATGGCAAAAGTTTCTGTTTTCAAATTCTTTTAAATGTAATCGGGACACGCGGCAGGATTCTATTGGACGGTACCGCTTCGTTGCGGATCACGCTCTGTAGCCGTTGGATCTAAATGAGGTCGTGCGGCGCAGGACTCGTACCTCTTCGCGGTTAAGTGATCTATCGTAACCGTCAGATCCAGATCCTACGGTGCTAGCGTGCTCGACCATTTGCGAAGCGCGCCGCGGTGGCTACCGGGCGGCGAGCGGTCGATCGATGACGGTGCCGCGATACAGAAGCGAGAGAGAAAAGGGCATGCTCACCTGGGCTCAGCTCTGTGGTACCGCTGGCTTGACAAGGCGCCAGAGGCGATCGCAATTCCTCGTCGCCGGAGTTGGGAACGGGCGGTTGTTTTCTTTGTCGCCGAGGACGACGCTGTTGATCACCAGGAGGTAAACAAAACACATAGTCAGGAGCGCAAGGACACGACGAAGGTGTGTGCATGAATGAGAAGTCGCGGGGCGGTCTGGTTCACACAGGACGTCGCCGAGAAGAAGCGGAACAATGGCGCTGCTTGACGAAGGCGAAGATTGGGGGCGCCCTAAGACAACGGAAAGTGCTGTTAGGTTCGTCTGAGCTTGGAGATCATCATCGTGTTCTCGGGGAGGAGAGGGGTGACCGGAATCTACCTGTGGGGCTCGTCGGAGAAAGAGGCAGACGGTGGCGACGGTGGTCGAGGTGGTTGTCGATGCTCTGGGTCGCTCGGGGGCAAGCTGGTGCTACGGGGATGATCGCCAGGAGGTGTGGATCACGAGAGCATGGTCGAGGAGGTAAGGGGTAGCGTTGGCTGGCCGGAATCGCTCGCGGAGCTCACTGGAGACAGAGGAGCTCGGGAAGAAATTAGGGGCAGTCTAAGGCGTGCCAGCGCGAGGTGTCAGAGGGGAAATATAGAGGAGAGGGAGGCGTTTCCATCTGCGTGATCAAAGCTGGTAACGTCGGTCGCGTTAAGGCGAATTACGCTGGAGAAATCAACGGCAGAAAGGGGGAGAAGAACGAGTCGCTGAGGGGTTGAAGACGATGAACAGCTGTCGGTGGGGTCCTCTGGTCAGTGGGAAAAGGAGAGGGAACAGGGTCCACCGGTCATTGACTCTATGGGCTGTTTCGGCGGTGAGAAAAGTAACGCTTCGGGGGAGGGGAGAAGTCTGGGCTGGTCTGGGCCTTTAGTGGGCTGGGTCTGTTTTCCTATTTTTTCTGTCTAATTCTTTTTCTTTTTCTAATTCTTTTTCTGTTTTGAATTTCAATCAAATATTCAAGCAATCAAACCACACTCAAATCAATTCAAACAACAAAGAACTTCACTTTGAATTTGGTTCTGTTTGGCAACATAATCCAAATCTCAAAATGAAATAATATTTTTATTTATTTTAAGATCCATTTAATAATTAAAGAAAATGGATCTTTAGTTTATTAATAGTGTTTGATTTATTTAATAAAATTTCCATTTGAAATCCAATTATTTTCAAAACCAAACGAAGGTTTTATTTGAAAATAAAAGAATACTTGAAACTTATTTAAATAAAAAAACAAGTTTTGGTGTTTTAATTAAAATGGGAAAGCCTTTACTTAAATAAAATTGGATATTTAAATCCTCATTATTTTATTTAAATAATCCTTTACTCATTTTAATCAAAGCAAAACCTTTTAATAAAAGATTTCAAAGTAGTAATAAAATACTTGGTGTTCATTTAAAATGGGAAAAGCCTTTACTTAAATAAAATTGGATATTTAAATCCTTATTATTTTATTTAAATAAACTTTTACTCATTTTATCAAAACAAAATATTTTATTACAAAAGTTTGGCCAAAATTAATTTGGCTTACCTTTTATTTGAAAACAAAGTCTTTTATTAAAAGATCCAAATAGTATTTCCAAAACAATTTATTTTTCCTTTATTAAATGTTTATCTTTTTAATCCCTTTAGGATTATAATTGTTCACCAATTGGTATGGGTTTTGGTAAGGCTTTATTAGCTTTGGAAATTCAATTTCCTTATCTTTTATATTCACAAGATCTTGTCTATGGTTCCAAACTAAGTGAAACCAATTTCTGTGGTCTTTCTTGATCCTTTGTGAATGTTTGTTGATCAATTTTTGGCATGGATCAAATCCATGGATTTGGAGATAACTTGGGAAAATGATTTCCTTCCATTAGGGCTTAGGGATTTGGATTTATTTTCCATGTGTTCAAATTTCCAGATACATTCATTGAGGAATGCATTTCCCTTGATTTGGATTTTTTTTGTTGAATTCAAACTTTAGAATCCCATCTTTAACAAACTTTGGCTAAAGTTTTCCTTTTAGAAACAAAAGTTTCTTTTCACCTTGATTTTCAACAAAAAATTTATTTTGTTTAATTTATTTTTCACATTACAAGATTTGGAAAATCTTGGGATGTGACAAATTTCACCCTTAAAAGAAATCTCGTCCGAGATTTGGGGAGGCTAGGTTTACAAGTTGGCTCAAACAGCTAGGGTACTACCACCCTTAAAAATTTTCCAACTAAACTACATCTTGGCTTGCTTGGAATCTTGAGGAAAACTTCTTCTTGGAAAACTTCTGCTTAGTGTCCTTTGTTTCCATGCTTGACTCATGGGCCAAGGTTGAGATCCTTCATAGGCTTGTTTATCTTGTTCTTCATCTTTTCTGGACAATTGCTTACATAGTGTCCTGGTTCCTTGCAATTGAAACAGTGGATATCTTGGAGTTCTTTACGTTGCTCTTGTGGACAAGTTGCTACGTAGTGGCCTGGTTCCTTGCAGTTGTTGCACACTACTTGGCCGATCTCTTTATTCTTGGGTTCTCTGGCATCCACTGGGGTAGTGTCCCATTTCCTTACATTTACGACATTGCACAAGGCTCATGTCTTGCTTTGGTTTCTTGGGCTTCTTTGATCCTTTGAATTGGGTTGTCTTGTTTGGAGGTATGAGTGGTCCTTTTCCTTTGTCATCAACATTCTTGGCATACTTGGATCCTTCTTGTTTCCTTTGTTCAACAATAGCATAGATGGGGCATTGGATAGGAACATGGTCATTTCCTTCACAAAGGTAACAAGTAACTTGAGATGTGGGGCAGGTAACTGGATGTTCCTCTTCACAATTGGGGCATTGATCTTCATGCTCCTTGGAAGTGTGATCCTTGTCTCCACAAATAATACAAGCTGGGCTCCATCTAGAATAACATTCTTGTCATCCTTGTTGTCATACACTCTTTTGGGATAGTTTTCTTCCATGCTGATCATTTGATTAGTCACCTTAAGCATCAGTTGGGATTGTTCTTCCAAAAACATTTGCAAGGTAGGGTCTTTATCACTATTGTTGGCTATGAACTGAGTTGTTAGTTGGTTCAACTGGTGTTGGGTTACTAGGAGTTCTCTCATGTTGTCCTCTTGGTTGTTGTTGTTGTCATCATCCTTGATGTTGGAGTTTCTTGGAGAAGTCATCTGTTTGGGGTTGAAGGGGGATTAGAATAGGCAAAAGATTTTTCTAAGGAATCAATTTTATTCACACACATCACAAATCACACAAGCAATGTGCAAGCAATCACAAACAAACACTTCACTCAAACAACAAGTTTCAAGCACATTCTTAGGCAACAAAATATTTTTGGTTACACCACATAAGTTGGTGGGTTTGACTTAAACTAAATATGGTGGTCATTCTATATGGTTTACTTGTGATCTTCTCATTCTTCTTGGTTGATTCTTCTTGAATGAGGTCTTTGTATCCTTGGGAAATTCTTGTCTCTTGGTCACAAATCTTCAAAGGTGTTGATGGCTCCTTCTAAGTTGTTTTTCCTTAGTCTTCAAATCTTGAGCAAGATTTCTTGTCTCATTTGTAGTCTTTAGTGATATCCAAGTTGGAAGTCCTTGGTGAACATGATGAAGATGTTGAAGTCACTTGAAGAAGTTGAAGTCATTAGAGTTGAAGAAGTCCTTTGCACATGGTGAAGTCTTTGGTCATGGGGTAGGCTTTCCATTAAGTTTTGAAGTAGAAGAGAAGTAGAGTTGAAACCAAAAATGATTGAGGAAAGAGTTTACAAGATTTTTGTAAATAAGTTTTGGAACAAAATGCAACTCCTATTTTTCAAAGGGTTTTTGTCCAATCCTAGGGTTACAAATCCTACAGGCAACACAATGCTCTGATACCATTCTGTAGCGTCCCCAACCTTTAATAAGATTGAGTCCCCTGTGTTTACAATGCTAGTCGCTGGATCAATAGCTAGCATCCACAGTTCAGATGTAATATCAAGAAACAAAGGTCATAATTCAACTTTATAACCAGGAAAACATAATTTTATTACATCAATACATAGCTCATTTGGCTATTACATTGCATTGCAGCGGAATAACTATAGTCATGGGTCCTTCATCTTCAAAGTGCCACAGGCAGATGTTGGTTGTAGACTTTGTAATCCTAATCAATCAATCTTCACTAAAACAATCAAACCTGCAACATAATAAGTTATAGCCACAAGGGTCAATACATTTGGATTGTATTGGCAAGTGATACTTTGGTAGTATAGTGGAGCCTATCATCTATATGCATTTGGCTAAGTGGAGTTGAGGCTTGCATTGCTCAAAATAGATTTTTCCCTATCATTTTGAAAATACTAAGTTTTTGTTTTGGCAAAAACAGCACAAGGCATCTACCAATCAAAGACTGAAGATCCACTCAGGGCATCTACCAATCAAAGACTGAAGTGCTTGGCAAAAACAATTTTCCCAATCTAAGATTTTGAGATCCTTGTACCAAGCCATCTCTCCATCAAAGATTGAAGAATTTCACACAACCCTTATTCACCCACAAATTTTTTTTTAGAAATTGGAGTGATGAGATTCTTGATTGCTTCCATGTCTTGATGCTCAAATTGTCCGTTACCAGGGACATGGCTAAGTACTTAGGTTTTACACTCTGCAGAGGTGGTGCACTTTCCCCACAAGACTTGGTTTCCCAAGACAAGATCTTAGCGTCCCCAACCTTTAATAAGATTGAGTCCCCTGTGTTTACAATGCTAGTCCCTGGATCAATAGCTAGCATCCACAGTTCAGATGTAATATCAAGAAACAAAGGTCATAATTCAACTTTATAACCAGGAAAACATAATTTTATTACATCAATACATAGCTCATTTGGCTATTACATTGCATTGCAGCGGAATAACTATAGTCATGGGTCCTTCATCTTCAAAGTGCCACAGGCAGATGTTGGTTGTAGACTTTGTAATCCTAATCAATCAATCTTCACTAAAACAATCAAACCTGCAACATAATAAGTTATAGCCACAAGGGTCAATACATTTGGATTGTATTGGCAAGTGATACTTTGGTAGTATAGTGGAGTCTATCATGTATATGCATTTGGCTAAGTGGAGTTGAGGCTTGCATTGCTCAAAATAGATTTTTCCCTATCATTTTGAAAATACTAAGTTTTTGTTTTGGCAAAAACAGCACAAGGCATCTACCAATCAAAGACTGAAGATCCACTCAGGGCATCTACCAATCAAAGACTGAAGTGCTTGGCAAAAACAATTTTCCCAATCTAAGATTTTGAGATCCTTGTACCAAGCCATCTCTCCATCAAAGATTGAAGAATTTCACACAACCCTTGTTCACCCACAAATTTTTTTTTAGAAATTGGAGTGATGAGATTCTTGATTGCTTCCATGTCTTGATGCTCAAATTGTCCTTTACCAGGGACATGGCTAAGTACTTAGGTTTTACACTCTGCAGAGGTGGTGCACTTTCCCCACAAGACTTGGTTTCCCAAGACAAGATCTTTCAGAAGCCTTCTCTTAGACCAACATGGACGCGTTCCAACCTATCAAACACTACCACCCACTGTCCATGTGGCTAAGTTCTTGCAACCTATATGATCATGGCAGAGCCCATATTGCCAAGTGGTTGCACTTGAAGCTTCTCAACATTTGACATCTCAAATCTCTTTGTTTCCTGGGTGGCCATCCACAAGTGAGATACACAAGCCAAGTCCATGGCCTTGTGAACCACTCAACCAAACACCACCATGCAAGTCCCATTCCACCCAGGAGATTCATTATCTTAGTTGTTTTATTAATCAAAAACATAAGTCCTCGGACTTAGAGATTTTTTTCATAGTGAATATATATACCACCCAAGTTTTCTATTAGCTAGGCTAAGCTTGGTAGTAATAGGATTCTTAACTTAGGAAAATCCTACTAAGGATTTATCTACTAGGTTTTCCTATAGCAAGATCTATACTTAGCAAAATAAAAACCATGCAAGTTTTACTTGGCAAAAACACTAATGCATATTGAAAATAATGGGACAGATAGTATGAAGTATCACTTGCCTTTTTGGTAGAGGGTATAGGTTTACTTCCTTGTCCTTGCAACAATCACACTCTCCAAGTCACTACAAATAATCAAGCAAGGCACAAACTCAATCTACCAATCAAGCAAACACAAAATCAACTAACACTCCAAACCAATATTCTCTCAAACAAAATTACACACACAAGACAATGGAATCTAAGTCATGCATAAGCATGCAACGGTTGGTTCTATTGTAAGGATGGTCTTCACTAGGCTTCTAACTTTGTAAGTTCCAATTTGGTCATTTACCAAAATGGCAAAGTCATTTGCAAAGAGGGTCTCCATTAGATTCCTAAACTTTGTAAGATCCAAAATGGTTATTTACCAAAGTGGCAAAGTTAAAGTAATGCATGCAAGCATGCCAAGCCTTGTTTGTTTGAGAAAAGGGGTTCCTAATGGGTCATAGACATTTGGGCACACCTATTGGTCATTTTGTGAAGTGGCTAAGTCATTTGCAAAAGGTTTCACTATAAAACCATTTGCAAAACAAAGTGTCATTCTATGTGGTGTAGAAACATTTTTACTAAGGCTTTAGCCTATAGGGTTCACCAAATGAGTTGCTATTGCAAAACTTGGTGTTTGGGTCAGTAGGTTTGGTTCAAAACATTTTCTCAAAGTTTTCTTTACAAAAACATTTTTGTAAACAAAACAATAGTTTTGTTTGGCTAGAAATGGACTAAACTAATTAATCCATTCTAAACCTTTCCAAATTCATTTTCCAAAACAGGGGTTGGTTCCTAGGGTCAGTAAGGTCACAACAAACTAATTGGCAAAGGTTTTAACCTCAAAATCATTTTTAAATGATTTTTCTAATGTTAGCACACAAAAGAATCTGCAAAGTTAAACAAGCTAACAGATACTATTTGCTAAACTAAGGGCAGGGTTGGCTAGGGCTTGTCTTGCTGATTCCAACAACATCAAATTTGTAAAATTTGGACGTGTGGATCCAAAGATACAAGGGTTTGAAAATGGCAAAAGTTTCTGTTTTCAAATTCTGTTTTAAACAGAACTGGGGACACGCGGCAGGATTCTATTGGACGGTACCGCTTCGCTGCGGATCACGCTCTGTAGCCGTTGGATCTAAATGAGATCGTGCGGCGCAGGACTCGTACCTCTTCGTGGTTAAGTGATCTATCGTAACCGTCAGATGCAGATCCTACGGTGCTAGCATGCTCGACCATTTGCGGCTGGCGCGCGGTGGCTACCGGGCGGCGAGTCGGTCGATGACGGTGCAGCGATCTGAAGCGAGAGGAAAAGGGCATGCTCACCGGGCTCAGGGGGTCACGGCGAAGCTCAGGGTACTGCTGGCTTGACAAGGGGCGCTCAGAGGCAGTCGCAATTCCTCGTCGGAGTTGGGAACGGCGGCGGTTGTTTCTGGTTGCTGTCGAGGACGACGCTGTTGATCACCAGGAGGTAAACAAAACACATAGTCAGGAGCGCAAGGACACGGGGAAGGTGTGTGCGTGAATGAGAAGGCGCGGGGCGGTCTGGTTCACACAGGAGACGTCGCGGAGAAAAAGCGAACAATGGCTCTGGCTTGACAGCGAAGATTGGGGGCGCCCTAAGACAACGGAAAGTGCTGTTAGGTTCGCGAGCTTGGAGATCATCATCGTGTTCTCGGGGAGGAGAGGGTGACGAAATCTACGTGGGGCTCGTCGGAGAAAGAGGCGACGGTGGCGACAGTGGTCGAGGTGGTTGTCGGCGCCTCGCTCGGGGCAAGCTGGTGCTACGGGGATGATCGCGGGAGGTGTGGATCACGAGCATGGTCGAGGTAAGGGTAGCGTTGGCTGGCCGGAATCGCTCATGAGCTCACCGGAGACAGAGGAGCTCGGGAAAAATTAGGGCGATCTAAGGCGCAAGCGCGAGGTGTCGAGGGAAATATAGAGGAGAGGAGGCGTTTCCATCTGCGTGATCAAAGCTGGTAACGCCGGTCGCGTTAAGCGAATTCTGTTGGAGAAATCAACAGCGAAAGGGGAGAAGAACGAGTGCTGAGGGGTTGAAGACGATGAACAGCTATCGGTGGGGTCCTCAGTCATTGGGAAAAGGAGAGGAACGGGTCCACCGGTCATTGACTCTATGGCTGTTTGCGGTGAGAAAAGTAACTCTTCGGGAGGGAGAAGTCTGGGCTGATGCGGGCCTTTAGTGGGCTGGGTGCATTTTCCTATTTTTCTGTCTAATTCTTTTCTTTTCTAATTCTTTTCTGTTTTGAATTTCAATCAAATATTCAAGCAATCAAACCACACTCAAATCAATTCAAACAACAGCAAACTTCACTTTGAATTTGGTTCATTTGGCAACATAATCCAAATCTCAAAATGAAATAATATTTTTATTTATTTTAAGATCCATTTAATAATTAAAGAAAATGGATCTTTAGTTTATTAATAGTGTTTGATTTATTTAATAAAATTTCAATTTGAAATCCAATTATTTTCAAAACCAAACCAGAAGGTTTTATTTGAAAAATAAAAGAATACTTGGAAACTTATTTAAATAAAAAAACAAGTTTTGGTGTTTTAATTAAAATGGGAAAGCCTTTACTTAAATAAAATTGGATATTTAAATCCTCATTATTTTATTTAAATAATCCTTTACTCATTTTAATCAAAGCAAAACCTTTTAATAAAAGATTTCAAAGTAGTAATAAAATACTTGGTGTTCATTTAAAATGGGAAAATCCTTTACTTAAATAAAATTGGATATTTAAATCATTATTATTTTATTTAAATAAACTTTTACTCATTTTATCAAAACAAAATATTTTATTACAAAAGTTTGGCCAAAATTAATTTGGCTTACCTTTTTATTTGAAAACAAAGTCTTTTATTAAAAGATCCAAATAGTATTTCCAAAACAATTTATTTTTCCTTTATTAAATGTTTATCTTTTTAATCCCTTTAGGATTATAATTGTTCACCAATTGGTATGGGTTTTGGTAATGCTTTATTAGCTTTGGAAATTCAATTTCCTTATCTTTTATATTCACAAGATCTTGTCTATGGTTCCAAACTAAGTGAAACCAATTTCGATGGTCTTTCTTGATCCTTTGTGAATGTTTGTTGATCAATTTTTGGCATGGATCAAATCCATGGATTTGGAGATAACTTGGGAAAATGATTTCCTTCCATTAGGGCTTAGGGATTTGGATTTATTTTCCATGTGTTCAAATTTCCAGATACATTCATTGAGGAATGCATTTCCCTTGATTTGGATTTTTTTTGTTGAATTCAAACTTTAGAATCCCATCTTTAACAAACTTTGGCTAAAGTTTTCCTTTTAGAAACAAAAGTTTCTTTTCACCCTGATTTTCAACAAAAAATTTATTTTGTTTAATTTATTTTTCACATTACAAGATTTGGAAAATCTTGGGATGTGACATTTCAATGACTCTGGTTGTTGTTAGTAAAAAGAACTCACATGGAATGACACTGGTGGATCCATGTGTGGTCTCTAAAGAGAACACACATGCAATGACTCTGGTTGTTGTTAGTAAAAAGAGCACACATGCAATGACACTGGTGGATCCATAGGTGGATTGTGAAAAGAACACACATGCAATGACACTGGTGGATCCATATGTGGTATGTGAAAAGAACACACATGCAATGACTCTAGTTGTTGTTAGTAAAAAGAACACACATGCAATGACACTGGTGGATCCATGTGTGGTCTCTAAAGAGAACACACATTTCAATGACACTGGTGGATCCATATGTGAAAAGAACACACATGCAATGACTCTGGTTGTTGTTAGTAAAAAGAACACACACGCAATGACACTGGTGGATCGATAGGTGGACTGTGAAAACAGCACACATGCAATGACACTGGTGGATGCATATGTGGTATGTGAAAAGAACACACATGCAATGACTCTGGTTGTTGTTAGTAAAAAGAACACACATGCAATGACACTGGTGGATCTATGTGTGGTCTCTAAAGAGAACACACATGCAATGACTCTGGTTGTTGTTAGTAAAAAGAGCACACATGCAATGACACTGGTGGATCCATAGGTGGATTGTGAAAAGCACACTCATGCAATGACACTGGTGGATCCATATGTGGTATGTGAAAAGAACACACATGCAATGACTCCAGTTGTTGTTAGTAAAAAGAACACACATGCAATGACACTGGTGGATACATAGGTGGATTGTGAAAAGAGCGCACATGCAATGACACTGGTGGATCCATATGTGGTATGTGAATAGAACACACATCCAATGACTCCAGTTGTTGTTACTAAAAATAACATACATGTAATGACACTGGTGGATCCATGTGTGGTCTCTGAAGAGAACACACATTTCAATGACACTGGTGGATCCATGCAATAAAAATGGTGGATCCATATGTGGTATGTGAAAAGAACACACATGCAAACAAAACTTAGTGTTTTCAAAATGTTAGGGAAAAATCTATTTTGAGCAATGCAAGCCTCAACTCCACTTAGCCAAATGCATATAGATGATAGACTCCACTATATTACCAGAGTATCACTTGCCAATACAATTCAAATGTATTGACCCTTGTGGCTGTAACTTGTAATGTTGCAGGTTTGATTGATTTAGTGAAGATTGATTGATTAGGATTACAAAGTCTACAACCAACATATGCCTGTGGCACTTTGAAGATGAAGGACCCATGACTATAGTTATTCCGCTGCAATGTAATGTAATAGCCATATGAGCTATGTTTGATGTAATAAAAAAAATTAAGATTTTCCTGGTTATAAAGTTGTATTATGACCTTTGTTTCTTGATATTACATCTGAACTGTGGATGCTAGCTTTTGATCCAGGGACTAGCATTGTAAACACAGGGGACTCAATCTTATTAAAGGTTGGGGACGCTACAGAAAAGAACACACATGAAATGACTCTAGTTGTTGTTAGTAAAAAGAACACACAAGCAATGACACTGGTGGATCCATATGTGGTATGTGAAAAGAACACACATGAAATGAGTCTGGTTGTTGTTAGTGGAAAGAACACACATGCAATGACACTGGTGGATCCATGTGTGGTCTCTGAAGAAAACACACATTTCAATGACTCTGGTTGTTGTTAGTAACAAGGACACACATGCAATGGCACTGGTGGATCCATGTCTGGTCTCTGAAGAGAACACACATGAAATGACTCTGGTTGTTGTTAGTAAAAAGAGAACACATGCAATGACACTGGTGGATCCATAGGTGGATTGTGAAAAGAACAGACATGCAATGACACTAGTGGATCCATATGTGGTATGTGAAAAGAACAAACATTTCAATGACTCTGGTTGTTAGTAAAAAGAACACACATGCAATGACACTGGTGGATCCATGTGTGGTCTCTGAAAAGAACACACATGCAATGACTCTGGTTGTGTTAGTAAAAAGAGCACACATGCAACGACACTGGTGGATCCATAGGTGGATTGTGAAAAGAGCACACATGCAATGACACTGGTGGATCCATATGTGGTATGTGAAAAGAACACACATGCAATGACTCCAGTTGTTGTTAGTAAAAAGAACACACATGCAATGACACTAGTGGATCCATGTGTGGTCTCTGAAGAGCACACACATTTCAATGTCACTGGTGGATCCATATGTGGTATGTGAAAAGAACACACATGAAATGACACCGGTGGATCCATATGTGGATTATGAAAAGAGCACACATGCAATGCCACAGGTTGATCCATATGTGGTATGTGAAAAGAACACACATGCAATGACTCCAGTTGTTGTTAGTAAAAAGAACACACATGCAATGACACTGGTGGATCCATGTGTGGTCTCTGAAGAGAACACACATTTGAATGACACTGGTGGATCCATATGTGGTATGTGAAAAGAACACACATGAAATGACTCCAGTTGTTGTTAGTAAAAAGAACACACATGCAATGACACTGGTGGATCCATATGTGGTATGTGAAAAGAACACACATGAAATGACTCTTGTTGTTGTTCGTGGAAATAACACACATGTAATGACACTAGTGGATCCATGTGTGGTCTCTGAAGACAACACACATTTCAATGACTCTGGTTGTTGTTAGTAACAAGAACACACATGCAATGACACTGGTGGATCCATGTGTGGTCTCTGAAGAGAACACACATGCAATGACTCTGGCTGTTGTTAGTAAAAAGAGCACACATGCAATGACACTGGTGGATCCATAGGTGGATTGTGAAAAGAACAGACATGCAATGACACTAGTGGATCCATATGTGGTATCTGAAAAGAACACACATTTCAATGACTCTGGTTGTTGTTAGTAAAAAGAACACACATGCAATGACACTGGTGGATCCAAGTGTGGTCTCTAAAGAGAACACACATGCAATGACTCTGGTTGTTGTTAGTAAAAAGAGCACACATTCAATGACACTGGTGGATCCATAGGTGGATTGTGAAAAGAACACACATGCAATGAGACTGGTGGATCCATATGTGGTATGTGAAAAGAACACACATGCAATGACTCCAGTTGTTGTTAGTAAAAAGAACACACATGCAATGACACTGGTGGATCCATGTGTGGTCTCTGAAGAGAAAACACATTTCAATGACACTGGTGGATCCATATGTGGTATGTGAAAAGAACACACATGCACTAACTCTGGTTGTTATTAGTAAAAGAAACAGATGCAATGACCTTTGTTGGATCAATAGGTGGATTGTGAAAAGAGCACACATGCGATGACACTGGTGGATCCATATGTGGTATGTGAAAAGAACACACATGAAATTACTCGGGTTGTTGTTAGTAAAAAGAACACACATGCAATGACACTGGTGGATCCATGTGTGGTCTCTGAAGAGAACACACATGCAATGACTCTGGTTGTTAGTAAAAAGAGCACACATGCAATGACATTGGTAGATCCATAGGTGGATTGTGAAAAGAACACACATGCAATGACACTGGTGGATCCATATGTGGTATGTGAAAAGAACACACATACAATGACTCTGGTTTTTGTTAGTAAAAAGAACACACATGCTATGACACTGGTGCATCCATAGGTGGATTGTGAAAAGAGCACACATGCAATGACACTGGTGGATCCATATGTGGTTGTGAAAAGAACACACATGCAATGACTCTGGTTTTTGTTAATAAAAAGAACACACATGCAATGACACTGTTGGATCCATGTGTGGTCTCTGAAGAGAACACACATGCAATGACTCTGGTTGTTGTTAGTAAAAAGTGCACACATCCAATGACACTGGTGGATCCATATGTGGTATGTGAAAAGAACACACATTTCAATGACTCTGGTTGTTGTTAGTAAAAAGAACACACATGCAATGACACTGGTGGATCCATGTGTGGTCTTTGAAGAGAACACACATGCAATGACTCTGGTTGTTGTTAGTAAAAAGAGCACACATGCAATGACACTGGTGGATCCATAGGTGGATTATGAAAAGAACACACATGCAATGACACTAGTGGATCCATATGTGGTATGTGAAAAGAACAAACATTTCAATGACTCTGGTTGTTAGTAAAAAGAACACACATGCAATGACACTGGTGGATCCATGTGTGGTCTCTGAAAAGAACACACATGCAATGACTCTGGTTGTGTTAGTAAAAAGAGCACACATGCAACGACACTGGTGGATCCATAGGTGGATTGTGAAAAGAGCACACATGCAATGACACTGGTGGATCCATATGTGGTATGTGAAAAGAACACACATGCAATGACTCCAGTTGTTGTTAATAAAAAGAACACACATGCAATGACACTAGTGGATCCATGTGTGGTCTCTGAAGAGCACACACATTTCAATGTCACTGGTGGATCCATATGTGGTATGTGAAAAGAACACACATGAAATGACACCGGTGGATCCATATGTGGATTATGAAAAGAGCACACATGCAATGCCACAGGTTGATCCATATGTGGTATGTGAAAAGAACACACATGCAATGACTCCAGTTGTTGTTAGTAAAAAGAACACACATGCAATGACACTGGTGGATCCATGTGTGGTCTCTGAAGAGAACACACATTTGAATGACACTGGTGGATCCATATGTGGTATGTGAAAAGAACACACATGAAATGACTCCAGTTGTTGTTAGTAAAAAGAACACACATGCAATGACACTGGTGGATCCATATGTGGTATGTGAAAAGAACACACATGAAATGACTCTTGTTGTTGTTCGTGGAAATAACACACATGCAATGACACTGGTGGATCCATGTGTGGTCTCTGAAGAGAACACACATTTCAATGACTCTGGTTGTTGTTAGTAAAAATAACACACATGCAATGACACTGGTGGATCCATGTGTGGTCTCTTAAGAGAAGACACATGCAATGACTATGGTTGTTGTTAGTAAAAAGAGCACACATCCAATGACACTGGTGGATCCATAGGTGGATTGTGAAAAGAACACACATGCAATAACACTGGTGGATCCATACGTGGTATGTGAAAAGAACACACATTTCAATGACTCTGGTTGTTGTTAGTAAAAAGAACACACATGCAATGACACTGGTGGATCCATGTGTGGTCTTTGAAGAGAACACACATGCAATGACTCTGGTTGTTGTTAGTAAAAAGAGCACACATGCAATGACACTAGTGGATCCATAGGTGGATTATGAAAAGAACACACATGCAATGACACTAGTGGATCCATATGTGGTATGTGGAAAGAACACACATACAATGACTCTAGTTGTTGTTAGTAAAAAGAACACACATGCAATGACACTAGTGGATCCATATGTGGTATGTAAAAAGAACACACATGCAATGAATCCAGTTGTTGTTAGTAAAACCAACACACATGCAATGACACTGGTGGATCCATGTGTGGTCTCTGAAGAAAACACACATTTCAATGACAGTGGTGGATCCATATGTGGTATGTGAAAAGACCACACATGAAATGACTCTAGTTGTTGTTAGTAAAAAGAACACACACGCAATGACACTGGTGGATCCATATGTGGTATGTGAAAAGAACACACATGAAATGACTCTAGTTGTTGTTAGTGAAAAGAACACACATGTAATGACACTAGTGGATCCATGTGTGGTCTCTGAAGAGAACACACATTTCAATGACTCTGGTTGTTGTTAGTAACAAGAACACACATGCAATGACACTGGTGGATCCATGTGTGGTCTCTGAAGAGAACACACATGCAATGACTCTGGCTGTTGTTAGTAAAAAGAGCACACATGCAATGACACTGGTGGATCCATAGGTGGATTGTGAAAAGAACAGACATGCAATGACACTAGTGGATCCATATGTGGTATCTGAAAAGAACACACATTTCAATGACTCTGGTTGTTGTTAGTAAAAAGAACACACATGCAATGACACTGGTGGATCCAAGTGTGGTCTCTAAAGAGAACACACATGCAATGACTCTGGTTGTTGTTAGTAAAAAGAGCACACATTCAATGACACTGGTGGATCCATAGGTGGATTGTGAAAAGAACACACATGCAATGAGACTGGTGGATCCATATGTGGTATGTGAAAAGAACACACATGCAATGACTCCAGTTGTTGTTAGTAAAAAGAACACACATGCAATGACACTGGTGGATCCATGTGTGGTCTCTGAAGAGAAAACACATTTCAATGACACTGGTGGATCCATATGTGGTATGTGAAAAGAACACACATGCACTAACTCTGGTTGTTATTAGTAAAAAGAACACAGATGCAATGACACTGTTGGATCAATAGGTGGATTGTGAAAAGAGCACACATGCGATGACACTGGTGGATCCATATGTGGTATGTGAAAAGAACACACATGCAATGACTTTGGTTGTTGTTAGTAAAAAGAACACACATGCAATGACACTAGTGGATCCATAGGTGGATTGTGAAAAGAGCACACATGCAATGACACTGGTGGATCCATATGTGGTATGTAAAAAGAACACACATGCAATGACACTGGTGGATCCATGTGTGGTATCTGAAGAGAAAACACATTTCAATGACACTGGTGGATCCATATGTGGTATGTGAAAAGAACACACATGCAATGACTCTGGTTGTTGTTAGTAAAAAGAACACAAATGCAATGACACTGTTGGATCAATAGGTGGATTGTGAAAAGAGCACACATGCGATGACACTGGTGGATCCATATGTGGTATGTAAAAAGAACACACATGCAATGAATCCAGTTGTTGTTAGTAAAAACAACACACATGCAATGACACTGGTGGATCCATGTGTGGTCTCTGAAGAAAACACACATTTCAATGACAGTGGTGGATCCATATGTGGTATGTGAAAAGACCACACATGAAATGACTCTAGTTGTTGTTAGTAAAAAGAACACACGCAATGACACTGGTGGATCCATATGTGGTATGTGAAAAGAACACACATGAAATGACTCTAGTTGTTGTTAGTGAAAAGAACTCACATGTAATGACACTAGTGGATCCATGTGTGGTCTCTGAAGAGAACACACATTTCAATGACTCTGGTTGTT
The DNA here is from genome assembly GCA_023614405.1 of Avena insularis. NCBI lineage: Eukaryota > Viridiplantae > Streptophyta > Magnoliopsida > Poales > Poaceae > Avena > Avena insularis. The sequence continues at coordinate 269,095 of JAJUPC010000198.1, read as the reverse complement.
GTTAGTAACAAGAACACACATGCAATGACACTGGTGGATCCATGTGTGGTCTCTGAAGAGAACACACATGCAATGACTCTGGCTGTTGTTAGTAAAAAGAGCACACATGCAATGACACTGGTGGATCCATAGGTGGATTGTGAAAAGAACAGACATGCAATGACACTAGTGGATCCATATGTGGTATCTGAAAAGAACACACATTTCAATGACTCTGGTTGTTGTTAGTAAAAAGAACACACATGCAATGACACTGGTGGATCCAAGTGTGGTCTCTAAAGAGAACACACATGCAATGACTCTGGTTGTTGTTAGTAAAAAGAGCACACATTCAATGACACTGGTGGATCCATAGGTGGATTGTGAAAAGAACACACATGCAATGAGACTGGTGGATCCATATGTGGTATGTGAAAAGAACACACATGCAATGACTCTGGTTGTTGTTAGTAAAAAGAACACACATGCAATGACATTTGGTGGATCCATGTGGTCTCTGAAGAGAAAACACATTTCAATGACACTGGTGGATCCATATGTGGTATGTGAAAAGAACACACATGCACTAACTCTGGTTGTTATTAGTAAAAAGAACACAGATGCAATGACACTGTTGGATCAATAGGTGGATTGTGAAAAGAGCACACATGCGATGACACTGGTGGATCCATATGTGGTATGTGAAAAGAACACACATGCAATGACTTTGGTTGTTGTTAGTAAAAAGAACACACATGCAATGACACTAGTGGATCCATAGGTGGATTGTGAAAAGAGCACACATGCAATGACACTGGTGGATCCATATGTGGTATGTAAAAAGAACACACATGCAATGACACTGGTGGATCCATGTGTGGTATCTGAAGAGAAAACACATTTCAATGACACTGGTGGATCCATATGTGGTATGTGAAAAGAACACACATGCAATGACTCTGGTTGTTGTTAGTAAAAAGAACACAAATGCAATGACACTGTTGGATCAATAGGTGGATTGTGAAAAGAGCACACATGCGATGACACTGGTGGATCCATATGTGGTATGTAAAAAGAACACACATGCAATGAATCCAGTTGTTGTTAGTAAAAACAACACACATGCAATGACACTGGTGGATCCATGTGTGGTCTCTGAAGAAAACACACATTTCAATGATAGTGGTGGATCCATATGTGGTATGTGAAAAGACCACACATGAAATGACTCTAGTTGTTGTTAGTAAAAAGAACACACACGCAATGACACTGGTGGATCCATATGTGGTATGTGAAAAGAACACACATGAAATGACTCTAGTTGTTGTTAGTGAAAAGAACACACATGTAATGACACTAGTGGATCCATGTGTGGTCTCTGAAGAGAACACACATTTCAATGACTCTGGTTGTTGTTAGTAACAAGAACACACATGCAATGACACTGGTGGATCCATGTGTGGTCTCTGAACAGAACACACATGCAATGACTCTGGCTGTTGTTAGTAAAAAGAGCACACATGCAATGACACTGGTGGATCCATAGGTGGATTGTGAAAAGAACAGACATGCAATGACACTAGTGGATCCATATGTGGTATCTGAAAAGAACACACATTTCAATGACTCTGGTTGTTGTTAGTAAAAAGAACACACATGCAATGACACTGGTGGATCCAAGTGTGGTCTCTAAAGAGAACACACATGCAATGACTCTGGTTGTTGTTAGTAAAAAGAGCACACATTCAATGACACTGGTGGATCCATAGGTGGATTGTGAAAAGAACACACATGCAATGAGACTGGTGGATCCATATGTGGTATGTGAAAAGAACACACATGCAATGACTCCAGTTGTTGTTAGTAAAAAGAACACACATGCAATGACACTGGTGGATCCATGTGTGGTCTCTGAAGAGAAAACACATTTCAATGACACTGGTGGATCCATATGTGGTATGTGAAAAGAACACACATGCACTAACTCTGGTTGTTATTAGTAAAAAGAACACAGATGCAATGACACTGTTGGATCAATAGGTGGATTGTGAAAAGAGCACACATGCGATGACACTGGTGGATCCATATGTGGTATGTGAAAAGAACACACATGCAATGACTTTGGTTGTTGTTAGTAAAAAGAACACACATGCAATGACTTTGGTTGTTGTTAGTAAAAAGAACACACATGCAATGACACTGGTGGATCCATGTGTGGTCTCTGAAGAGAACACACATGCAATGACTCTGGTTGTTAGTAAAAAGAGCACACATGCAATGACATTGGTAGATCCATAGGTGGATTGTGAAAAGAACACACATGCAATGACACTGGTGGATCCATATGTGGTATGTGAAAACAACACACATACAATGACTCTGGTTTTTGTTAGTAAAAAGAACACACATGCAATGACACTGGTGCATCCATAGGTGGATTGTGAAAAGAGCACTCATGCAATGACACTGGTGGATCCATATGTGGTTGTGAAAAGAACACACATGCAATGACTCTGGTTTTTGTTAATAAAAAGAACACACATGCAATGACACTGTTGGATCCATGTGTGGTCTCTGAAGAGAACACATGCAATGACTCTGGTTGTTGTTAGTAAAAAGTGCACACATCCAATGACACTGGTGGATCCATATGTGGTATGTGAAAAGAACACACATTTCAATGACTCTGGTTGTTGTTAGTAAAAAGAACACACATGCAATGACACTGGTGGATCCATGTGTGGTCTTTGAAGAGAACACACATGCAATGACTCTGGTTGTTGTTAGTAAAAAGAGCACACATGCAATGACACTGGTGGATCCATAGGTGGATTATGAAAAGAACACACATGCAATGACACTAGTGGATCCATATGTGGTATGTGAAAAGAACACACATACAATGACTCTAGTTGTTGTTAGTAAAAAGAACACACATGCAATGACACTGGTGGATCCATATGTGGTATGTAAAAAGAACACACATGCAATGAATCCAGTTGTTGTTAGTAAAAAGAACAGACATGCAATGACACTGGAGGATCCATGTGTGGTCTCTGAAGAGAACACACATTTCAATGACACTGGTGGATCCATATGTGGTATGTGAAAAGAACACACATGAAATGACTCTAGTTGTTGTTAGTAAAAAGAACACACACGCAATGACACTGGTGGATCCATATGTGGTATGTGAAAAGAACACACATGAAATGACTCTGGTTGTTGTTAGTGAAAAGAACACACATGCAATGACACTAGTGGATCCATGTGTGGTCTCTGAAGATAACACACATTTCAATGACTCTGGTTGTTGTTAGTAACAAGAACACACATGCAATGACACTGGTGGATCCATGTGTGGTCTCTGAAGAGAACACACATGCAATGACTCTGGTTGTTGTTAGTGGAAAGAACACACACGCAATGACACTGGTGGATCCATATGTGGTATGTGAAAAGAACACACATGAAATGACTCTAGTTGTTGTTAGTGAAAAGAACACACATGTAATGACACTAGTGGATCCATGTGTGGTCTCTGAAGAGAACACACATTTCAATGACTCTGGTTGTTGTTAGTAACAAGAACACACATGCAATGACACTGGTGGATCCATGTGTGGTCTCTGAAGAGAACACACATGCAATGACTCTGGCTGTTGTTAGTAAAAAGAGCACACATGCAATGACACTGGTGGATCCATAGGTTGATTGTGAAAAGAACAGACATGCAATGAAACTAGTGGATCCATATGTGGTATCTGAAAAGAACACACCTTTCAATGACTCTGGTTGTTGTTAGTAAAAAGAACACACATGCAATGACACTGGTGGATCCAAGTGTGGTCTCTAAAGAGAACACACATGCAATGACTCTGGTTGTTGTTAGTAAAAAGAGCACACATTCAATGACACTGGTGGATCCATAGGTGGATTGTGAAAAGAACACACATGCAATGAGACTGGTGGATCCATATGTGGTATGTGAAAAGAACACACATGCAATGACTCCAGTTGTTGTTAGTAAAAAGAACACACATGCAATGACACTGGTGGATCCATGTGTGGTCTCTGAAGAGAAAACACATTTCAATGACACTGGTGGATCCATATGTGGTATGTGAAAAGAACACACATGCACTAACTCTGGTTGTTATTAGTAAAAAGAACACAGATGCAATGACACTGTTGGATCAATAGGTGGATTGTGAAAAGAGCACACATGCGATGACACTGGTGGATCCATATGTGGTATGTGAAAAGAACACACATGCAATGACTCTGGTTGTTGTTAGTAAAAAGAACACACATGCAATGACACTGGTGGATCCATGTGTGGTCTCTGAAGAGAACACACATGCAATGACTCTGGTTGTTAGTAAAAAGAGCACACATGCAATGACATTGGTAGATCCATAGGTGGATTGTGAAAAGAACACACATGCAATGACACTGGTGGATCCATATGTGGTATGTGAAAAGAACACACATACAATGACTCTGGTTTTTGTTAGTAAAAAGAACACACATGCAATGACACTGGTGCATCCATAGGTGGATTGTGAAAAGAGCACACATGCAATGACACTGGTGGATCCATATGTGGTTGTGAAAAGAACACACATGCAATGACTCTGGTTTTTGTTAATAAAAAGAACACACATGCAATGACACTGTTGGATCCATGTGTGGTCTCTGAAGAGAACACACATGCAATGACTCTGGTTGTTGTTAGTAAAAAGTGCACACATCCAATGACACTGGTGGATCCATATGTGGTATGTGAAAAGAACACACATTTCAATGACTCTGGTTGTTGTTAGTAAAAAGAACACACATGCAATGACACTGGTGGATCCATGTGTGGTCTTTGAAGAGAACACACATGCAATGACTCTGGTTGTTGTTAGTAAAAAGAGCACACATGCAATGACACTGGTGGATCCATAGGTGGATTATGAAAAGAACACACATGCAATGACACTAGTGGATCCATATGTGGTATGTGAAAAGAACACACATACAATGACTCTAGTTGTTGTTAGTAAAAAGAACACACATGCAATGACACTGGTGGATCCATATGTGGTATGTAAAAAGAACACACATGCAATGAATCCAGTTGTTGTTAGTAAAAAGAACAGACATGCAATGACACTGGAGGATCCATGTGTGGTCTCTGAAGAGAACACACATTTCAATGACACTGGTGGATCCATATGTGGTATGTGAAAAGAACACACATGAAATGACTCTAGTTGTTGTTAGTAAAAAGAACACACACGCAATGACACTGGTGGATCCATATGTGGTATGTGAAAAGAACACACATGAAATGACTCTGGTTGTTGTTAGTGAAAAGAACACACATGCAATGACACTAGTGGATCCATGTGTGGTCTCTGAAGATAACACACATTTCAATGACTCTGGTTGTTGTTAGTAACAAGAACACACATGCAATGACACTGGTGGATCCATGTGTGGTCTCTGAAGAGAACACACATGCAATGACTCTGGTTGTTGTTAGTAAAAAGAGCACACATTCAATGACACTGGTGGATCCATAGGTGGATTGTGAAAATAACACACATGCAATGAGACTGGTGGATCCATATGTGGTATGTGAAAAGAACACACATGCAATGACTCCAGTTGTTGTTAGTAAAAAGAACACACATGCAATGACACTGGTGGATCCATGTGTGGTCTCTGAAGAGAAAACACATTTAAATAACACTGGTGGATCCATATGTGGTATGTGAAAAGAACACACATGAAATGACTCTGGTTGTTGTTAGTAAAAAGAACACACATGCAATGACACTATTGGATCAATACGTGGATTGTGAAAAGAGCACACATGCGATGACACTGGTGGATCCATATGTGGTATGTGAAAAGAACAGACATGCAATGACTACAGTTGGTTTTAGTAAAGAGAACATACATGCAATGACACTTGTGGATCCATGTGTGGTCTCTAAAGAGAACACACATTTCAATGACTCTGGTTGTTGTTTGTAAAAAGAACACGCATGCAATGACACTGGTGGATCCATGTGTGGTCTCTGAAGAGAAAACACATTTAAATAACACTGGTGGATCCATATGTCGTATGTGAAAAGAACACACATGCAATGACTCTGGTTGTTGTTAGTAAAAAGAACACACATGCAATGACACTATTGGATCAATAGGTGGATTGTGAAAAGAGCACACATGCGATGACACTGGTGGATCCATATGTGGTATGTGAAAAGAACACACATGCAATGACTATAGTTGGTTTTAGTAAAGAGAACATACATGCAATGACACTTGTGGATCCATGTGTGGTCTCTAAAGAGAACACACATTTCAATGACTCTGGTTGTTGTTAGTGAAAAGAGCACAGATGCAATGACACTGGTGGATCCATAGGTGGATTATGAAAAGAGCACACATGCAATGACACTAGTGGAGCCATATGTGGTATGTGAAAAGAAAACAAATTTCAATGACTCGAGTTGTTGTTAGTAAAAAGAACACACATGCAGTGACACTGGTGGATCCATGTGTGGTCTCTAAAGAGAACACACATTTCAATGACACTAGTGGATCCATATGTGGATGTGAAAAGAAAACACATGAAATGACACTGTTGGATCCATAGGTGGATTGTGAAAAGAGCACACATGCAATGACACTGGTGGATCCATATGTGGTATGTGAAAAGAACACACATGCAATGACTCCAGTTGTTGTTAGTAAAAAGAACACCCATGCAATGACACTCGTGGATCCATGTGTGGTCTATGAAGAGAACACACATGCAATGACTCGGGTTGTTAGTAAAAAGAGCACACATGCAATGACATTGGTGGATCCATAGGTGGATTGTGAAAAGAACACACATGCAATGACACTGGTGGATCCATATGTGGTATGTGAAAAGAACACACATACAATGACTCTGGTTGTTGTTAGTAAAAAGAACACACATGCAATGACACTGGTGGATCCATAGGTGGATTGTGAAAAGAGCACACGTGCAATGACACTGGTGGATCCATATGTGGTTGTGAAAAGAACACACATGCAATGACTCTGGTTTTTGTTAATAAAAAGAACACACATGCAATGACACTGGTGGATCCATGTGTGGTCTCTAAAGAGAACACACATGCAATGACTCTGGTTGTTGTTAGTAAAAAGAGCACACATGCAATGACACTGGTGGATCCATAGGTGGATTGTGAAAAGAACACACATGCAATGACACTGGTGGATCCATATTTGGTATGTGAAAAGAACACACATGTAATGACTCTAGTTATTGTTAGTAAAAAGAACACACATGCAATGACATTGGTGGATCCATAGGTGGATTGTGAAAAGAGTACACATGCAATGACACTGGTGGATCCATATGAGCTATGTGAAAACGACACACATGCAATGACTCCAGTTGTTGTTAGTAAAAATAACACACATGTGTGGTCTCTGAAAAGAACACACATGCAATGACACTGGTGGATCCATATGTGGTATGTCAAAAGAACACACATGCAATGACTCTGGTTGTTGTTAGTAAAAAGAACACACATGCAATGACACTGGTGGATCCATGTGTGGTCTCTGAAGAGAACACACATTTCAATGACTCTGGTTGTTCTTAGTAAAAAGAACACACATGCAATGACACTGGTGGACCCATGTGTGGTCTCTGAAAAGAACACACATTCAATGACTCTGGTTGTGTTAGTAAAAAGAGCACACATGCAATGACACTGGTGGATCCATAGGTGGATTGTGAAAAGAGCGCACATGCAATGACACTGGTGGATCCATATGTGGTATGTGAAAAGAACACACATGCAATGACTCCAGTTGTTGTTAGTAAAAAGAACACACATGCAATGACACTGGTGGATCCATGTGTGGTCTCTGAAGAGAACACACATTTCAATGACACTGGTGGATCCATATGTGGTATGTGAAAAGATCACACATGCAATGACTCCAGTTGTTGTTAGTAAAAAGAACACACATGCAATGACACTGGTGGATCCATATGTGGTATGTGAAAAGAACACACATGCAATGACTCTGGTTGTTGTTAGTAAAAAGAACACACATGCAATGACACTGTTGGATCAATAGGTGGATTGTGAAAAGAGCACACATGCGATGACATTGGTGGATCCATATGTGGTATGTTAAAAGAACACACATGCAATGACTCTGGTTGTTGTTAGTAAAAAGAACACACATGCAATGACACTGGTGGATCCATGTATGGTCTCTGAAGAGAACACACATGCAATGACTCTGGTTGTTAGTAAAAAGAGCACACATGCAATGACATTGGTGGATTGTGAAAAGAACACACATGCAATGACACTGGTGGATCCATATGTGGTATGTGAAAAGAACACACATACAATGACTCTGGTTGTTGTTAGTAAAAAGAACACACATGAAATGACACTGGTGGATCCATAGGTGGATTGTGAAAAGAGCACACATGCAATGACACTAGTGGATCGATATGTGGTTGTGAAAAGAACACACGTGCAATGACTCTGGTTTTTGTTAATAAAAAGAACACACATGCAATGACACTTGTGGATCCATGTGTGGTCTCTGAAGAGAACACACATGCAATGACTCTGGTGGATCCATGTGTGGTCTCTCAAAAGACCACACATCAATGACTCTGGTTGTGTTAGTAAAAAGAGCACACATGCAATGACACTGGTGGATCCATAGGTGGATTGTGAAAAGAACACACATGCAATAACACTGGTGGATCCATATGTGGTATGTGAAAAGAACACACATTTCAATGACTCTGATTGTTGTTAGTAAAAAGAACACACATGCAATGACACTGGTGGATCCATGTGTGGTCTCTGAAGAGAACACACATGCAATGACTCTGGTTGTTGTTAGTAAAAAGAGCACACATTCAATGACACTGGTGGATCCATAGGTGGATTGTGAAAAGAACACACATGCAATGAGACTGGTGGATCCATATGTGGTATGTGAAAAGATCACACATGCAATGACTCTAGTTGTTGTTAGTAAAAAGAACACACATGCAATGACACTGGTGGATCCATATGTGGTATGTGAAAAGAAAACACATGCAATGACTCTGGTTGTTGTTAGTAAAAAGAACACACATGCAATGACACTGTTGGATCAATAGGTGGATTGTGAAAAGAGCACACATGCGATGACACTGGTGGATCCATATGTGGTATGTGAAAAGAACACACATGCAATGACTCTGGTTGTTGTTAGTAAAAAGAACACACATGCAATTACACTGGTGGATCCATGTGTGGTCTCTGAAGAGAACACACATTTCAATGACTCTGGTTGTTCTTAGTAAAAAGAACACACATGCAATGACACTGGTGGACCCATGTGTGGTCTCTGAAAAGAACACACATTCAATGACTCTGGTTGTGTTAGTAAAAAGAGCACACATGCAATGACACTGGTGGATCCATAGGTGGATTGTGAAAAGAGCGCACATGCAATGACACTGGTGGATCCATATGTGGTATGTGAAAAGAACACACATGCAATGACTCCAGTTGTTGTTAGTAAAAAGAACACACATGCAATGACACTGGTGGATCCATGTGTGGTCTCTCAAAAGAACACACATTCAATGAGTCTGGTCGTGTTAGTAAAAAGAGCACACTCGCAATGACACTGGTGGATCCATAGGTGGATTGTGAAAAGAACACACATTCAATAACACTAGTGGATTCATATGTGGTACATGAAAAGAACACATATTTCAATGACTCTGGTTGTTGTTAGTAACAAGAACACACATGCAATGACACTGGTGGATCCATGTGTGGTCTCTGAAGAGAACACACATGCAATGACTCTGGCTGTTGTTAGTAAAAAGAGCACACATGCAATGACACTGGTGGATCCATAGGTGGATTGTGAAAAGAACAGACATACAATGACACTGGTGGATCGATATGTGGTATGTGAAAAGAACACACATTTCAATGACTCCAGTTGTTGTTAGTAAAAAGAACACACATGCAATGACACTGGTGGATCCATGTGTGGTCTCTCAAAAGAACACACATTCAATGAGTCTGGTCGTGTTAGTAAAAATAGCACACACGCAATGACACTGGTGGATCCATAGGTGGATTGTGAAAAAGAACACACATTCAATAACACTAGTGGATCCATATGTGGTATGTGAAAAGAACACATATTTCAATGACTCTGGTTGTTGTTAGTAAAAAGAACACACATGCAACGACACTGGTGGATCCATGTGTGGTCTCTGAAGAGAACACACATGCAATGACTCTGGTTGTTAGTAAAAAGAGCACACCTTCAATGACACTGGTGGATCCATAGGTGGATTATGAAAAGAACACACGTGCAATGAGACTGGTGGATCCATATGTGGTATGTGAAAAGATCACACATGCAATGACTCCAGTTGTTGTTAGTAAAAAGAACACACATGCAATGACACTGGTGGATCCATATGTGGTATGTGAAAAGAACACACATGCAATGACTCTGGTTATTGTTAGTAAAAAGAACACACATGCAATGACACTGTTGGATCAATAGGTGGATTGTGAAAAGAGCACACATGCGATGACACTAGTGGATCCATATGTGGTATGTGAAAAGAACACACATGCAATGACTCTGGTTGTTGTTAGTAAAAAGAACACACATGCAATGACACTGGTGGATCCATGTATGGTCTCTGAAGAGAACACACATGCAATGACTCTGGTTGTTAGTAAAAAGAGCACACATGCAATGACATTGGTGGATTGTGAAAAGAACACACATGCAATGACACTGGTGGATCCATATGTGGTATGTGAAAAGAACACACATACAATGACTCTGGTTGTTGTTAGTAAAAAGAACACACATGCAATGACACTGGTGGATCCATAGGTGGATTGTGAAAAGAGCACACATGCAATGACACTAGTGGATCCATATGTGGTTGTGAAAAGAACACACATGCAATGACTGGTTTTGTTAATAAAAGAACACACATGCAATGACATCAGGGATCCATGTGTGGTCTCTGAAGAGAACACACATGCAATGACTCTGGTGGATTCATGTGTGGTCTCTCAAAAGAACACACATTCAATGACTCTGGTTGTGTTAGTAAAAAGAGCACACATGCAATGACACTGGTGGATCCATAGGCGGATTGTGAAAAGAACACACATGCAATAACACTGGTGGATCCATATGTGGTATGTGAAAAGAACACATTTCAATGACTCGTTGTTGTTAGTAAAAGAACACACATTCACTGACTCTGGTTGTGGTAGTAAAAAGAGCACACATGCAATGACACTGGTGGATCCATAGGTGGATTGTGAAAAGAACACACATGCAATGAGACTGGTGGATCCATATGTGGTATGTGAAAAGATCACACATGCAATGACTCCAGTTGTTGTTAGTAAAAAGAACACACATGCAATGACACTGGTGGATCCATATGTGGTATGTGAAAAGAACACACATGCAATGACTCTAGTTGTTGTTAGTAAAAAGAACACACATGCAATGACACTGTTGGATCAATAGGTGGATTGTGAAAAGAGCACACATGCGATGACACTGGTGGATCCATATGTGGTATGAGAAAAGAACACACATGCAATGACTCTGGTTGTTGTTAGTAAAAAGAACACACATGCAATGACACTGGTGGATCCATGTATGGTCTCTGAAGAGAATACACATGCAATGACTCTGGTTGTTAGTAAAAAGAGCACACATGCAATGACATTGGTGGATCCATAATTGGATTGTGAAAAGAACACACATGCAATGACACTGGTGGATCCATATGTGGTATGTGAAAAGAACGCACATACAATGACTCTGGTTGTTGTTAGTAAAAAGAACACACATGCAATGACACTGGTGGATCCATAGGTGGATGGTGAAAAGAGCACACATGCAATGACACTAGTGGATCCATATGTGGTTGTGAAAAGAACACACATGCAATGACTCTGGTTTTTGTTAATAAAAAGAACACACATGCAATGACACTGGTGGATCCATGTGTGGTCTCTGAAGAGAACACACATGCAATGACTCTGGTTGTTGTTAGTAAAAAGAGCATACATGCAATGACACTGGTGCATCCATATTTGGTATGTGAAAAGAACACACATGTAATGACTCTAGTTGTTGTTAGTAAAAAGAACACACATGCAATGACACTGGTGGATCCATAGGTCGATTGTGAATAGTACACATGCAATGACACTGGTGGATCCATATGTGCTATGTGAAAAGGACACACATGCAATGACTCCAGTTGTTGTTAGTAAAAATAACACACATGTGTGGTCTCTGAAAAGAACACACATGCAATGACACTGGTGGATCCATGTGTGGTCTCTAAAGAGAACACACATTTCAATGACTCTGGTTGTTCTTAGTAAAAAGAACACACATGCAATGACACTGGTGGACCCATGTGTGGTCTCTGAAAAGAACACACATTCAATGACTCTGGTTGTGTTAGTAAAAAGAGCACACATGCAATGACACTGGTGGATCCATAGGTGGATTGTGAAAAGAGCGCACATGCAATGACACTGGTGGATCCATATGTGGTATGTGAAAATAACACACATGCAACGACTCCAGTTGTTGTTAGTAAAAAGAACACACATGCAATGACACTAGTGGATCCATGTGTGGTCTCTGGAGAGAACACGCATTTCAATGACACTGGTGGATCCATATGTGGTATGTGAAAAGAACACACATAAAATGACACAGGTCGATCCATATGTGGATTATGAAAAGAGCACACATGCAATGCCAAAGGTGGATCCATATGTGGTATGTGAAAAGAACACACATTTCAATGACTCTGGTTGTTGTTAGAAAAAAGAACACACATGCAACGACACTGTTGGATCCATGTGTGGTCTTTGAAGAGAACACACCTACAATGACTCTGGTTGTTGTTAGTAAAAAGAGCACACATGCAATGACACTAGAGGATCCATAGGTGGATTGTGAAAAGAGCACACATGCAACGATACTGGTGGATCCATGTGTGGTCTCTGAAGAGAACACACATGCAATGACTCTGGCTGTTGTTAGTAAAAAGAGCACACATGCAATGACACTGGTGGATCCATAGGTGGATTGTGAAAAGAACAGACATGCAATGACACTAGTGGATCCATATGTGGTATGTGAAAAGAACAAACATTTCAATGACTCTGGTTGTTGTTAGTAAAAAGAACACACATGCAATGACACTGGTGGATCCATGTGTGGTCTCTGACAAGAACACACATGCCATGACTCTGGTTGTCGTTAGTAAAAAGAGCACACATGCAATGACACTGGTGGACCCATAGGTGGATTGTGAAAACAACACACATGCAATGACACTGGTGGATCCATATGTGGTATGTGAAAATAACACACATGCAATGACTCTGGTTGTTGTTAGTAAAAAGAACACACATGCAATGACACTGGTGAATCCATAGGTGGATTGTGAAAAGAGTACACATGCAATGACACTGGTGGATCCATATGTGGTATGTGAAAAGGACACACATGCAATGACTCTGGTTGTGTTAGTAAAAAGAGCACACATGCAATGACACTAGTGGATCCATAGGTGGATTGTGAAAAGAGCACACATGCAATGACACTGGTGGATCCATATGTGGTATGTGAAAAGAACACACATGCAATGACTCCAGTTGTTGTTAGTAAAAATAACACAGATGTGTGGTCTCTAAAAAGAACACACATGCAATGACACTGGTGGATCCATGTGTGGTCTCTGAAGAGAACACATCTGCAATGACTCTGGTTGTGTTAGTAAAAAGAGCACACATGCAATGACACTAGTGGATCCATAGGTGGATTGTGAAAAGAGCACACATGCAATGACACTGGTGGATCCATATGTGGTATGTGAAAAGAACACACATACAATGACTCCAGTTGTTGTTAGTAAAAATAACACACATGCAATGACTCCAGTTGTTGTTAGTAAAAATAACACACATGCAATGACACTAGTGGATCCATGTGTGGTCTCTGAAGAGAACACACATTTCAATGACACTGGTGGATCCATAGGTGGTATGTGAAAAGAACACACATGAAATGACACCGGTGGATCCATATGTGGATTATGAAAAGAGCACACATGCAATGCCACAGGTGGATCCATATGTGTTATGTGAAAAGAACACACATGCAATGACTCCAGTTGTTGTTAGTAAAAACAACACACATGCAATGACACTGGTGGATCCGTGAGTGGTCTTTGAAGAGAACACACAATTGAATGGCACTGGTGGATCCATATGTGGTATGTGAAAAGAACACACAAGAAATGACTCCAGTTGTTGTTAGTAAAAAGAACACACATGCAATGACACTGGTGGATCCATATGTGGTATGTGAAAAGAACACACATGAAATGACTCTGGTTGTTGTCCGTGGAAATAACACACATGTAATGACACTGGTGGATCCATGTGTGGTCTCTGAAGATAACACACATTTCAATGACTCGGGTTGTTGTTAGTAAAAATAACACACATGCAATAACACTGGTGGATCCATGTGTGGTCTCTAAAGAGAACAAACATTTTAATGACACTGGGGGATCCATATGTGGTATGTGAAAAGAACACACATGAAATGACTCCTGTTGTTGTTAGTAAAAAGAACACACATGCAATGACTCTGGCTATTGTTAGTAAAAAGATCACACATGCAATGACACTGGTGGATCCATAGGTGGATTGTGAAAAGAACAGACATGCAATGACACTAGTGGATCCATATGTAGTATGTGAAAAGAACACCAATTTCAATGACTCTGGTTGTTGTTAGTAAAAAGAACACACATGCAATGACACTGGTGGATCCATGTGTGGTCTCTGAAGAGAACACACACGCAATGACTCTGGTTGTTGTTAGTAAAAAGAGCACACATTCAATGACACTGGTGGATCCATAGGTGGATTGTGAAAAGAACACACATGCAATGAGACTGGTGGATCCATATGTGGTATGTGAAAAGAACACACATGCAATGACTCCAGTTGTTGTTAGTAAAAAGAACACACATGCAATGACACTAGTGGATCCATGTGTGGTCTCTGAAGAGAAAACACATTTCAATGACACTGGTGGATCCATATGTGGTATGTGAAAAGAACACACATGCAATGACTCTGGTTGTTGTTAGTAAAAAGAACACACATGCAATGACACTGTTGGATCAATAGGTGGATTGTGAAAAGAGCACACATGCGATGACACTGGTGGATCCATATGTGGTATGTGAAAAGAACACACATGCAATGACTCTGGTTGTTGTTAGTAAAAAGAACACACATGCAATGACACTGGTGGATCCATGTGTGGTCTCTGAAGAGAACACACATGTAATGACTCTGGTTGTTGTTAGTAAAAAGAGCACACATGCAATGACATTGGTGGATCCATAGGTATATTGTGAAAAGAACACACATGCAATGACACTGGTGGATCCATGTGTGGTCTCTAAAGAGAACACACATGCAATGACTCTGGTAGTTGTTAGTAAAAAGAGCACACATGCAATGACACTAGTGGATCCATATTTGGTATGTGAAAAGAACGCACATGCGATGACTCTGGTTGTTGTTAGTAAAAAGAACACACATGCAATGACACTGGTGGATCCAAGTGTGGTCTCTGAAGAGAACACACATGCAATGACTTTGGTTATTGTTAGTAAAAAGAGCACACATGCAATGACACTGGTGGATCCATAGGTGGATTGTGAAAAGAACACACATGCAATGACACTGGTGGATCCATATGTGGTATGTGAAAATAACACACATGCAATGACTCTGCTTGTTGTTAGGGAAAAGAACACACATGCAATGACACTGGTGGATCCATGTGTGGTCTCTGAAGAGAACACATATTTCAGTGACACTGGTGGATCCATATGTGGTATGTGAAAAGAACACACATGAAATGATTCCATTTGTTGTTAGTAAAATGAACACACATGCAATGACACTGGTGGATCCATATGTGGTATGTGAAAAGAACACACATGCAATGACTCTAGTTGTTGTTATTAAAAAGAACACACATGCAATGACACTAGTGGATCCATGTGTGGTCTCTGAAGAGAACACACATTTCAATGACTCTGGTTGTTGTTTGTAAAAAGAACACACATGCAATGACCCTGGTGGATCCATGTTTGGTCTTTGAAGAGAACACACATGCAATTACTCTGGTTGTTGTTAGTAAAAAGAGCACAGATGCAATGACACTGGTGGATCCATAGGTGGATTGTGAAAAGAGCACACATGCAATGACGCTAGTGGATCCATCTGTGGTATGTGAAAAGAACACACATTTCAATGACTCCAGTTGTTGTTAGTAAAAAGAACACACATGCAATGACATTGGGGGATCCTTGTGTCGTCTCTGAAGAGAACACACATTTCAGTGACACTAGTGGATCCATATGTGGTATGTGAAAAGAACACACATGAAATGACACTGTTGGATCCATAGGTGGATTGTGAAAAGAGCACAGATGCAATGACACTGGTGGATCCATAGGTGGATTGTGAAAAGAGCACACATGCAATGACACTAGTGGATCCATCTGTGGTATGTGAGAAGAACACACATTTCAATGACTCCAGTTGTTGTTATTAAAAATAACACACATGCAATGACACTGGTGGATCCATGTGTCGTCTCTGAAGAGAACACACATTTCAATGACACTAGTGGATCCATATGTGGTATGTGAAAAGAAAACACTTGAAATGACACTGTTGGATCCATAGGTGGATTGTGAAAAGAACACACATGAAATGACTCCAGTTGTTGTTAGTAAAAAGAACACACATGCAATGACACTGGTGGATCCATATGTGGTATGTGAAAAGAACACACATGAAATGACTCTGGTTGTTGTTCGTGGAAATAACACACATGTAATGACACTGGTGGATCCATGTGTGGTCTCTGAAGATAACAAACATTTCAATGACTCTAGTTGTTGTTAGTAAAAATAACACACATGCAATGACACTGGTGGATCCATGTGTGGTCTCTAAAGAGAACAAACATTTTAATGACACTACGGGATCCATATGTGGTATGTGAAAAGAACACACATGAAATGACTCCTGTTGTTGTTAGTAAAAAGAACACACATGCAATGACTCTGGTTGTTGTTAGTAAAAAGATCACACATGCAATGACACTGGTGGATCCATAGGTGGATTGTGAAAAGAACAGACATGCAATGACAATAGTGGATCCATATGTGGTATGTGAAAAGAACACACATTTCAATGACTGTTGTTGTTAGTAAAAGAACACACATGCAATGACATCTGGATCCATGTGTGGTCTCTAAAGAGAACACACACGCACTGACTCTGGTTGTTGTTAGTAAAAAGAGCACACATTCAACGACAGTGGTGGATCCTTAGGTGGATTGTGAATTGAACACACATGCAATGAGAGTTGCGGATCCATATGTGGTATGTGAAAAGAACACACATGCAATGACTCCAGTTGTTGTTAGTAAAAAGAACACACATGCAATGACACTGGTGGATCCATGTGTGGTCTCTGAAGAGAAAACACATTTCAATGACACTGGTGGATCCATATGTGGTATGTGAAAAGAACACACATGCAATGACTCTGGTTGTTGTTAGTAAAAAGAACACACATGCAATGACACTGTTGGATCAATAGGTGGATTGTGAAAAGAGCACACATGCTATGACACTGGTGGATCCATATGTGGTATGTGAAAAGAACACACATGCAATGACTCTGGTTGTTGTTAGTAAAAAGAACACACATGCAATGACACTGGTGGATCCATATGTGGTATGTGAAAAGAACACACATGAAATGACTCTGGTTGTTGTCCGTGGAAATAACACACATGTAATGACACTGGTGGATCCATGTGTGGTCTCTGAAGATAACACACATTTCAATGACTCGGGTTGTTGTTAGTAAAAATAACACACATGCAATAACACTGGTGGATCCATGTGTGGTCTCTAAAGAGAACAAACATTTTAATGACACTGGGGGATCCATATGTGGTATGTGAAAAGAACACACATGAAATGACTCCTGTTGTTGTTAGTAAAAAGAACACACATGCAATGACTCTGGCTATTGTTAGTAAAAAGATCACACATGCAATGACACTGGTGGATCCATAGGTGGATTGTGAAAAGAACAGACATGCAATGACACTAGTGGATCCATATGTAGTATGTGAAAAGAACACCAATTTCAATGACTCTGGTTGTTGTTAGTAAAAAGAACACACATGCAATGACACTGGTGGATCCATGTGTGGTCTCTGAAGAGAACACACACGCAATGACTCTGGTTGTTGTTAGTAAAAAGAGCACACATTCAATGACACTGGTGGATCCATAGGTGGATTGTGAAAAGAACACACATGCAATGAGACTGGTGGATCCATATGTGGTATGTGAAAAGAACACACATGCAATGACTCCAGTTGTTGTTAGTAAAAAGAACACACATGCAATGACACTAGTGGATCCATGTGTGGTCTCTGAAGAGAAAACACATTTCAATGACACTGGTGGATCCATATGTGGTATGTGAAAAGAACACACATGCAATGACTCTGGTTGTTGTTAGTAAAAAGAACACACATGCAATGACACTGTTGGATCAATAGGTGGATTGTGAAAAGAGCACACATGCGATGACACTGGTGGATCCATATGTGGTATGTGAAAAGAACACACATGCAATGACTCTGGTTGTTGTTAGTAAAAAGAACACACATGCAATGACATCAGGATCCATGTGTGGTATCTGAACAGAACACACATGTAATGACTCTGGTTGTTGTTAGTAAAAAGAGCACACATGCAATGACATTGGTGGATCCATAGGTATATTGTGAAAAGAACACACATGCAATGACACTGGTGGATCCATGTGTGGTCTCTAAAGAGAACACACATGCAATGACTCTGGTAGTTGTTAGTAAAAAGAGCACACATGCAATGACACTAGTGGATCCATATTTGGTATGTGAAAAGAACGCACATGCGATGACTCTGGTTGTTGTTAGTAAAAGAACACACATGCAATGACATGGTGGATCCAAGTGTGGTCTCAAGAGAACACACATGCAATGACTTTGGTTATTGTTAGTAAAAAGAGCACATGCAATGACACTGGTTGATCCATAGGTGGATTGTTAAAAGATCACACTTGCAATGAATCTGGTGGATCCATATGTGGTTTGTGAATATAACACACATGCAATGACTCGCTTGTTGTTAGGAAAAGAACACACATGCAATGACACTGGTGGATCCATGTGTGGTCTCTGAAGAGAACACATATTTCAGTGACACTGGTGGATCCATATGTGGTATGTGAAAAGAACCCACATGAAATGATTCCATTTGTTGTTAGTAAAATGAACACACATGCAATGACACTGGTGGATCCATATGTGGTATGTGAAAAGAACACACATGCAATGACTCTAGTTGTTGTTATTAAAAAGAACACACATGCAATGACACTAGTGGATCCATGTGTGGTCTCTGAAGAGAACACACATTTCAATGACTCTGGTTGTTGTTTGTAAAAAGAACACACATGCAATGACCCTGGTGGATCCATGTTTGGTCTTTGAAGAGAACACACATGCAATTACTCTGGTTGTTGTTAGTAAAAAGAGCACAGATGCAATGACACTGGTGGATCCATAGGTGGATTGTGAAAAGAGCACACATGCAATGACGCTAGTGGATCCATCTGTGGTATGTGAAAAGAACACACATTTCAATGACTCCAGTTGTTGTTAGTAAAAAGAACACACATGCAATGACATTGGGGGATCCTTGTGTCGTCTCTGAAGAGAACACACATTTCAGTGACACTAGTGGATCCATATGTGGTATGTGAAAAGAACACACATGAAATGACACTGTTGGATCCATAGGTGGATTGTGAAAAGAGCACAGATGCAATGACACTGGTGGATCCATAGGTGGATTGTGAAAAGAGCACACATGCAATGACACTAGTGGATCCATCTGTGGTATGTGACAAGAACATACATTTCAATGACTCCAGTTGTTGTTATTAAAAATAACACACATGCAATGACACTGGTGGATCCATGTGTCGTCTCTGAAGAGAACACACATTTCAATGACACTAGTGGATCCATATGTGGTATGTGAAAAGAAAACACTTGAAATGACACTGTTGGATCCATAGGTGGATTGTGAAAAGAACACACATGAAATGACTCCAGTTGTTGTTAGTAAAAAGAACACACATGCAATGACACTGGTGGATCCATATGTGGTATGTGAAAAGAACACACATGAAATGACTCTGGTTGTTGTTCGTGGAAATAACACACATGTAATGACACTGGTGGATCCATGTGTGGTCTCTAAAGATAACAAACATTTCAATGACTCTGGTTGTTGTTAGTAAAAATAACACACATGCAATGACACTAGTGGATCCATGTGTGGTCTCTAAAGAGAACAAACATTTTAATGACACTACGGGATCCATATGTGGTATGTGAAAAGAACACACATGAAATGACTCCTGTTGTTGTTAGTAAAAAGAACACACATGCAATGACTCTGGTTGTTGTTAGTAAAAGATCACACATGCAATGACACTGGTGGATCCATAGGTGGATTGTGAAAAGAACATGCAATGACAATAGTGGATCCATATGTGGTATGTGAAAAGAACACACATTTCAATGACTCGTTGTTGTTAGTAAAAGAACACACATGAAATGACATCAGTGGATCCATGTGTGGTCTCTAAAGAGAACACACACGCAATGACTCTGGTTGTTGTTAGTAAAAAGAGCACACATTCAACGACACTGGTGGATCCATAGGTGGATTGTGAAAAGAACACACATGCAATGAGACTGGCGGATCCATATGTGGTATGTGAAAAGAACACACATGCAATGACTCCAGTTGTTGTTAGTAAAAAGAACACACATGCAATGACACTGGTGGATCCATGTGGTCTCAAGAGAAAACACATTTCAATGACACTGTGGATCCATATGTGGTATGTGAAAAGAACACACATGAAATGACTCCTGTTGTTGTTAGTAAAAAGAACACACATGCAATGACACTGTTGGATCAATAGGTGGATTGTGAAAAGATCACACATGCTATGACACTGGTGGATCCATATGTGGTATGTGAAAAGAACACACATGCAATGACTCTGGTTGTTGTTAGTAAAAAGAACACACATGCAATGACACAGGTGGATCCATGTGTGGTCTCTGAAGAGAACACACATGTAATGGCTCTGGTTGTTGTTAGTAAAAAGAGCACACATGCAATGACATTGGTGGATCCATAGGTAGATTGTGAAAAGAACACACATGCAATGACACTGGTGGATCCATATGTGGTATGTGAAAAGAACACACATACAATGACTCTGGTTGTTGTTAGTAAAAAGAACACGCATGCAATGACACTGGTGGATCCATAGGTGGATTGTGAAAAGAGCACACATGCAATGACACTGGTGGATCCATATGTGGTTGTGAAAAGAACACTCATGCAATGACTCTGGTTTTTGTTAATAAAAAGAACACACATGCAATGACACTGGTGGATCCATGTGTGGTCTCTGAAGAGAACACACATGCAATGACTCTGGTTGTTGTTAGTAAAAAGAGCACACATGCAATGACACTGGTGGATCCATATTTGGTATGTGAAAAGAACACACATGCAATGACTCTGGTTGTTGTTAGTAAAAAGAACACACATGCAATGACACTGGTGGATCCAAGTGTGGTCTCTGAAGAGAACACACATGCAATGACTTTGGTTATTGTTAGTAAGAAGAGCACACATGCAATGACACTGGTGGATCCATAGGTGGATTGTGAAAAGAACACACATGCAATGACACTGGTGGATCCATATGTGGTATGTGAAAAGAACTCACATGCAATGACTCTTGTTGTTAGTGAAAAGAACACACATGCAATGACACTGGTGGATCCATGTGTGGTCTATGAAGAGAACACATATTTCAATGACACTGGTGGATCCATATGTGGTATCTGAAAAGAACACACATGAAATGATTCCATTTGTTGTTAGTAAAATGAACACACATGCAATGACACTGGTGGATCCATATGTGGTATGTGAAAAGAACACACATGCAATGACACTAGTTGTTGTTAAAAGAACACACATGCAATGACACTAGTGGATCCATGTGTGGTCTCTCAAGAGAACACACATTTCAATGACTCTGGTTGTTGTTTGTAAAAAGAACACACATGCAATGACACTGGTGGATCCATGTTTGGTCTTTGAAGAGAACACACATGCAATTACTCTGGTTGTTGTTAGTAAAAAGAGCACAGATGCAATGACACTGGTGGATCCATAGGTGGATTGTGAAAAGAGCACACGTGCAATGACACTAGTGGATCCATCTGTGGTATGTGAAAAGAACACACATTTCAATGACTCCAGTTGTTGTTATTAAAAATAACACACATGCAATGACACTGGTGGATCCATGTGTCGTCTCTGAAGAGAACACACATTTCAATGACACTAGTGGATCCATATGTGGTATGTGAAAAGAAAACACATGAAATGACACTGGTGGATCCATAAGTGTATTGTGAAAAGAGCACACATGCAATGACACTAGTTGATGCATATGTGGTATGTGAAAAGAACACACATGCAATGACTCCAGTTGTTGTTAGTAAAAAGAACACCCATGCAATGACATCAGGATCCATGTGTGGTCTCTGAAGAGAACACACATTTCAATGACACTGTCGATCTATATGTGGTATGTGAAAAGAACACACATGAAATGACTCAGTTGTTGTTAGTAAAAGAACACACATGCAATGACACTGTGGATCCATGTGGTATGTGAAAAGAACACACATGCAATGACTCTGTTGTTGTTAGTGAAAAGAACACACATGAAATGACATCAGGATCCATGTGTGGTCTCTGAAGAGAACACACATTTCAATGACTCTGGTGGATCCATATGTGGTATGTGAAAAGAACACACATGAAATGACTCCAGTTGTTGTTAGTAAAAAGAACACACATGCAATGACACTGGTGGATCCATATGTGGTATCTGAAAAGAACACATGTGAAATGACTCTGGTTGTTGTTAGTAGAAAGAACACACATGCAATGACACTGGTGGATCCATGTGTGGTCTCTGAAGAGAACACAAATGCAATGACTCTTGTTGTTGTTAGTAAAAAGAGCACACATGCAATGACACTGGTGGATCCATAGGTGGATTGTGAAAAGAGCACACATGCAATGACACTGGTGGATCCATATGTGGTATGTGAAAAGAACACACATGCAATGACTACAGTTGGTTTTAGTAAAGAGAACATACATGCAATGACACTTGTGGATCCATGTGTGGTCTCTAAAGAGAACACACATTTCAATGACTCTGGTTGTTGTTTGTAAAAAGAACACACATGCAATGACACTGGTGGATCCATGTGTGGTCTTTGAAAAGAACACACATGCAATGACTCTGGTTGTTGTTAGTGAAAAGAGCATGCATAATGACACTGGTGGATCCATAGGTGGATTATGAAAAGAGCACACATGCAATGACACTAGTCGAGCCATATGTGGTATGTGAAAAGAAAACACATTTCAATGACTCGAGTTGTTGTTAGTAAAAAGAACACACATGCAGTGACACTGGTGGATCCATGTGTGGTCTCTGAAGAGAACACACATTTAAATGACACTAGTGGATCCATATGTGGTATGTGAAAAGAAAACACATGAAATGACACTGTTGGATCCATAGGTGGATTGTGAAAAGAGCACACATGCAATGACACTGGTGGATCCATATGTGGTATGTGAAAAGAACACACATGCAATAACTCCAGTTGTTTCTAGTAAAAAGAACACACATGCAATGACACTGGTGGATCCATGTGTGCTCTCTAAAGAGAACACACATTTCAATGACACTGGTGGATCTATATGTGGTATGTGAAAAAACACACATGAAATGCCTCTAGTTTTTGTTAGTAAAAAGAACACACATGCAATAAAAATGGTGGATCCATATGTGGTATGTGAAAAGTACACACATGCAATGACTCTGTTTGTTGTTAGTGAAAAGAACACACATGCAATGACACTGGTGGATCCATGTGTGGTCTCTCAAGATAACACACATTTCAATGACTTTGGTGGATCCATATGTGGTATATGAATAGAACACACATGAAATGACTCTAGTTGTTGTTAGTAAAAAGAACACACATGCAATGACACTGGTGGATCCATATGTGGTGTGTGAAAAGAACACACATGAAATGACTCTGGTTGTTGTTAGTGAAAAGAACACACATGCAATGACACTAGTGGATCCATGTGTGGTCTCTGAAGAGAACACACATTTCAATGACTCTGGTTGTTGTTAGTAAAAAGAACACACATGCAATGACACTGGTGGATCCATGTGTGGTCTCTGAAAAGAACACACATGCAATGACTCTGGTTGTTGTTAGTAAAAAGAGCACACATGCAATGACACTGGTGGATCCATAGGTGGATTGTGAAAAGAGCAAACATGAAATGACACTGGTGGATCCATATGTGGTATGTGAAAAGAACACACATGCAATGACTCCAATTGTTTTTAGTAAAGAGAACATACATGCAATGACACTAGTGGATCCATGTGTGGTCTCCGAAGAGAACACACATTTCAATGACACTAGTGGATCCATATGTGGTATGTGAAAAGAACACACATGAAATGACACTGGTGGATCCATAGGTGGATTGTGAAAAGAGCACACATGCAATGACACTGGTGGATCCATATGTGGTATATGAAAAGAACACACATGCAATGACTCCAGTTGTTGTTAGTAAAAAAACACATGCAATGACACTGGTGGATCCATGTGTTGTCTCTGAAGTGAACACACATTTCAATGACACTAGTGGATCCATATGTGGTATGTGAAAAGAACACACATGAAATGACTCAAGTTGTTGTTAGTATAAAGAACACACATGCAATGACACTGGTGGATCCATATGTGGTATGTGAAAAGAACACACATGAAATGACTCTGGTTGTTGTTAGTGCAAAGAGCACACCATGCAATGACACTGGTGGATACATGTGTGGTCTCTAAATAGAACACACATCCAATGACTCTGGTTGTTGTTAGTAAAAGAACACACATGCAATGACACATGTGGATCCATGTGTGGTCTCTGAAGAGAACACACATGCAATGACTCACGGTTATTGTTAGTAAAAAGAGCACACATCCAATGACACTGGTGGATCCATATGTGGATTGTGAAAGAACACACATGCAATGACACTGGTGGATCCACATGTGGTATGTGAAAGAACACACATTTCAATGACTCGGTTGTTGGTAGTAAAAGAACACACATGCAATGACATTGGTGGATCCATGTGTGGTCTCTGAAGAGAACACACATGCAATGACTCTGGTTGTTGTTAGTAAAAAGAGCACACATGCAATGACACTCGTGGATCCATAGGTGGATTGTGAAAAGAACACACATGAAATGACACTGGTGGATCCATATGTGGTATGTGAAAAGAACACACATGCAATGACTCTAGTTGTTGTTAGTAAAAAGAACGCACATGCAATGACACTGGTGGATCCATATGTGGTATGTGAAAAGAACACACAAGCAATGACTCAGTTGTTGTTAGTAAAAAGAACACACATGCAATGACATTGGTGGATCCATGTGTGGTCTCTGAAGAGAACACACATTTCAATGACACTGGTGGATCCATATGTGGTATGTGAAAAGAACACACATGAAATAACTCCAGTTGTTGTTAGTAAAAAGAACACACATGCAATGACACTGGTGGATCTATATGTGGTATGTGAAAAGAACACACATGAAATGACTCTGGTTGTTGTTAGTGAAAAGAACACACATGCAATGACGCAGGTTGATCCATGTATGGTCTCTGAAGAGAACACACCTTTCAATGACTATGGTTGTTGTTAGTAAAAAGAACACACATGCAATGACACTGGTGGATCCATGTGTGGTCTCTGAAGAAAACACACATGCAATGACTCTGGCTGTTGTTAGTAAAAAGTGCACACATGCAATGACACTAGTGGATCCATCTGTGGTATGTGACAAGAACATACATTTCAATGACTCCAGTTGTTGTTATTAAAAATAACACACATGCAATGACACTGGTGGATCCATGTGTCGTCTCTGAAGAGAACACACATTTCAATGACACTAGTGGATCCATATGTGGTATGTGAAAAGAAAACACTTGAAATGACACTGTTGGATCCATAGGTGGATTGTGAAAAGAACACACATGAAATGACTCCAGTTGTTGTTAGTAAAAAGAACACACATGCAATGACACTGGTGGATCCATATGTGGTATGTGAAAAGAACACACATGAAATGACTCTGGTTGTTGTTCGTGGAAATAACACACATGTAATGACACTGGTGGATCCATGTGTGGTCTCTAAAGATAACAAACATTTCAATGACTCTGGTTGTTGTTAGTAAAAATAACACACATGCAATGACACTAGTGGATCCATGTGTGGTCTCTAAAGAGAACAAACATTTTAATGACACTACGGGATCCATATGTGGTATGTGAAAAGAACACACATGAAATGACTCCTGTTGTTGTTAGTAAAAAGAACACACATGCAATGACTCTGGTTGTTGTTAGTAAAAAGATCACACATGCAATGACACTGGTGGATCCATAGGTGGATTGTGAAAAGAACAGACATGCAATGACAATAGTGGATCCATATGTGGTATGTGAAAAGAACACACATTTCAATGACTCTGGTTGTTGTTAGTAAAAAGAACACACATGCAATGACACTGGTGGATCCATGTGTGGTCTCTAAAGAGAACACACACGCAATGACTCTGGTTGTTGTTAGTAAAAAGAGCACACATTCAACGACCTTTGGTGGATCCATAGGTGGATTGTGAAAAGAACACACATGCAATGAGACTGGCGGATCCATATGTGGTATGTGAAAAGAACACACATGCAATGACTCCAGTTGTTGTTAGTAAAAAGAACACACATGCAATGACACTGGTGGATCCATGTGTGGTCTCTGAAGAGAAAACACATTTCAATGACACTGGTGGATCCATATGTGGTATGTGAAAAGAACACACATGCAATGACTCTGGTTGTTGTTAGTAAAAAGAACACACATGCAATGACACTGTTGGATCAATAGGTGGATTGTGAAAAGATCACACATGCTATGACACTGGTGGATCCATATGTGGTATGTGAAAAGAACACACATGCAATGACTCTGGTTGTTGTTAGTAAAAAGAACACACATGCAATGACACAGGTGGATCCATGTGTGGTCTCTGAAGAGAACACACATGTAATGGCTCTGGTTGTTGTTAGTAAAAAGAGCACACATGCAATGACATTGGTGGATCCATAGGTAGATTGTGAAAAGAACACACATGCAATGACACTGGTGGATCCATATGTGGTATGTGAAAAGAACACACATACAATGACTCTGGTTGTTGTTAGTAAAAAGAACACGCATGCAATGACACTGGTGGATCCATAGGTGGATTGTGAAAAGAGCACACATGCAATGACACTGGTGGATCCATATGTGGTTGTGAAAAGAACACTCATGCAATGACTCTGGTTTTTGTTAATAAAAAGAACACACATGCAATGACACTGGTGGATCCATGTGTGGTCTCTGAAGAGAACACACATGCAATGACTCTGGTTGTTGTTAGTAAAAAGAGCACACATGCAATGACACTGGTGGATCCATTTTTGGTATGTGAAAAGAACACACATGCAATGACTCTGGCCGTTGTTAGTAAAAAGAACACACATGCAATGACACTGGTGGATCCATTTTTGGTATGTGAAAAGAACACACATGCAATGACTCTAGTTGTTGTTAGTAAGAAGAGCACACATGCAATGACACTGGTGGATCCATAGGTGGATTGTGAAAAGAACACACATGCAATGACACTGGTGGATCCATATGTGGTATGTGAAAATAACGCACATGCAATGACTCTGCTTGTTGTTAGTGAAAAGAACACACATGCAATGACACTGGTGGATCCATGTGTGGTCTATGAAGAGAACACATATTTCAATGACACTGGTGGATCCATATGTGGTATCTGAAAAGAACACACATGAAATGATTCCATTTGTTGTTAGTAAAATGAACACACATGCAATGACACTGGTGGATCCATATGTGGTATGTGAAAAGAACACACATGCAATGACTCTAGTTGTTGTTATTAAAAAGAACACACATGCAATGACACTAGTGGATCCATGTGTGGTCTCTCAAGAGAACACACATTTCAATGACTCTGGTTGTTGTTTGTAAAAAGAACACACATGCAATGACACTGGTGGATCCATGTTTGGTCTTTGAAGAGAACACACATGCAATTACTCTGGTTGTTGTTAGTAAAAAGAGCACAGATGCAATGACACTGGTGGATCCATAGGTGGATTGTGAAAAGAGCACACGTGCAATGACACTAGTGGATCCATCTGTGGTATGTGAAAAGAACACACATTTCAATGACTCCAGTTGTTGTTATTAAAAATAACACACATGCAATGACACTGGTGGATCCATGTGTCGTCTCTGAAGAGAACACACATTTCAATGACACTAGTGGATCCATATGTGGTATGTGAAAAGAAAACACATGAAATGACACTGTTGGATCCATAAGTGGATTGTGAAAAGAGCACACATGCAATGACACTAGTTGATGCATATGTGGTATGTGAAAAGAACACACATGCAATGACTCCAGTTGTTGTTAGTAAAAAGAACACCCATGCAATGACACTGGTGGATCCATGTGTGGTCTCTGAAGAGAACACACATTTCAATGACACTGGTCGATCTATATGTGGTATGTGAAAAGAACACACATGAAATGACTCCAGTTGTTGTTAGTAAAAAGAACACACATGCAATGACACTGGTGGATCCATATGTGGTATGTGAAAAGAACACACATGAAATGACTCCAGTTGTTGTTAGTAAAAAGAACACACATGCAATGACACTGGTGGATCCATATGTGGTATCTGAAAAGAACACATGTGAAATGACTCTGGTTGTTGTTAGTAGAAAGAACACACATGCAATGACACTGGTGGATCCATGTGTGGTCTCTGAAGAGAACACAAATGCAATGACTCTTGTTGTTGTTAGTAAAAAGAGCACACATGCAATGACACTGGTGGATCCATAGGTGGATTGTGAAAAGAGCACACATGCAATGACACTGGTGGATCCATATGTGGTATGTGAAAAGAACACACATGCAATGACTACAGTTGGTTTTAGTAAAGAGAACATACATGCAATGACACTTGTGGATCCATGTGTGGTCTCTAAAGAGAACACATTTCAATGACTGTTGTTGTTTGTAAAAAGAACACACATGCAATGACATCAGGTGGATCCATGTGTGGTCTTTGAAAAGAACACAAATGCAATGACTCTTGTTGTTGTTAGTTAAAAGAGCACACATGCAATGACACTGGTGGATCCATAGGTGGATTATGAAAAGAGCACACATGCAATGACACTAGTCGAGCCATATGTGGTATGTGAAAAGAAAACACATTTCAATGACTCGAGTTGTTGTTAGTAAAAAGAACACACATGCAGTGACATCAGGATCCATGTGTGGTCTCTGAAGAGAACACACATTTAAATGACACTAGTGGATCCATATGTGGTATGTGAAAAGAAAACACATGAAATGACACTGTTGGATCCATAGGTGGATTGTGAAAAGAGCACACATGCAATGACACTAGTTGATGCATATGTGGTATGTGAAAAGAACACACATGCAATGACTCCAGTTGTTGTTAGTAAAAAGAACACCCATGCAATGACACTGGTGGATCCATGTGTGGTCTCTGAAGAGAACACACATTTCAATGACACTGGTCGATCTATATGTGGTATGTGAAAAGAACACACATGAAATGACTCCAGTTGTTGTTAGTAAAAAGAACACACATGCAATGACACTGGTGGATCCAGATGTGGTATGTGAAAAGAACACACATGCAATGACTCTGTTGTTGTTAGTGAAAAACACACATGAAATGACATCAGGATCCATGTGTGGTCTCTGAAGAGAACACACATTTCAATGACTCTGGTGGATCCATATGTGGTATGTGAAAAGAACACACATGAAATGACTCCAGTTGTTGTTAGTAAAAAGAACACACATGCAATGACACTGGTGGATCCATATGTGGTATCTGAAAAGAACACATGTGAAATGACTCTGGTTGTTGTTAGTAGAAAGAACACACATGCAATGACACTGGTGGATCCATGTGTGGTCTCTGAAGAGAACACAAATGCAATGACTCTTGTTGTTGTTAGTAAAAAGAGCACACATGCAATGACACTGGTGGATCCATAGGTGGATTGTGAAAAGAGCACATTCAATGACACTGGTGGATCCATATGTGGTATGTGAAAAGAACACACATGCAATGACTACAGTTGGTTTTAGTAAAGAGAACATACATGCAATGACACTTGTGGATCCATGTGTGGTATCTAAAGAGAACACACATTTCAATGACTCGGTTGTTGTTTTTAAAAAGAACACACATGCAATGACACTGGTGGATCCATGTGTGGTCTTTGAAAAGAACACACATGCAATGACTCGTTGTTGTTAGTGAAAAGAGCATGACGCAATGACACTTGGTGGATCCATAGGTGGATTATGAAAAGAGCACACATGCACGACACTAGTCGAGCCATATGTGGTATGTGAAAAGAAAACACATTTCAATGACTCGAGTTGTTGTTAGTAAAAGAACACACATGCAGTGACACTGGTGGATCCATGTGTGGTCTCAAGAGAACACATTTAAATGACACTAGTGGATCCATATGTGGTATGTGAAAAGAAACACATGAAATGACACTGTTGGATCCATAGGTGGATTGTGAAAGAGCACACATGCAATGACACTGTGGATCCATATGTGGTATGTGAAAAGAACACACATGCAATAACTCCAGTTGTTTCTAGTAAAAAGAACACACATGCAATGACACTGGTGGATCCATGTGTGCTCTCTAAAGAGAACACACATTTCAATGACACTGGTGGATCTATATGTGGTATGTGAAAAAACACACATGAAATGACTCTGGTTGTTGTTAGTGAAAAGAACACACATGCAATAAAAATGGTGGATCCATATGTGGTATGTGAAAACACACATGCAATGACTCTTTGTTGTTTGTAAAAAGAACACACATGCAATGACACTGGTGGATCCATGTGTGGTCTCTCAAGATAACACACATTTCAATGACTTTGGTGGATCCATATGTGGTATATGAATAGAACACACATGAAATGACTCTAGTTGTTGTTAGTAAAAAGAACACACATGCAATGACACTGGTGGATCCATATGTGGTATGTGAAAAGAACACACATGAAATGACTCGTGTTGTTGTTAGTGAAAAGAACACACATGCAATGACACTATAGGATCCATGTGTGGTCTCTGAAGAGAACACACATTTCAATGACTCTTGTTGTTAGTAAAAGAACACACATGCAATGACATGGTGGATCCATGTGTGGTCTACGAAAAGAACACACATGCAATGACTCTGTTGTTGTTAGTAAAAAATCACACATGCAATGACACTGGTGGATCCATAGGTGGATTGTGAAAAGAGCAAACATGAAATGACACTGGTGGATCCATATGTGGTATGTGAAAAGAACACACATGCAATGACTCCAATTGTTTTTAGTAAAGAGAACATACATGCAATGACACTAGTGGATCCATGTGTGGTCTCCGAAGAGAACACACATTTCAATGACACTAGTGGATCCATATGTGGTATGTGAAAAGAACACACATGAAATGACACTGGTGGATCCATAGGTGGATTGTGAAAAGAGCACACATGCAATGACACTGGTGGATCCATATGTGGTATATGAAAAGAACACACATGCAATGACTCCAGTTGTTGTTAGTAAAAAAACACATGCAATGACACTGGTGGATCCATGTGTTGTCTCTGAAGTGAACACACATTTCAATGACACTAGTGGATCCATATGTGGTATGTGAAAAGAACACACATGAAATGACTCAAGTTGTTGTTAGTATAAAGAACACACATGCAATGACACTGGTGGATCCATATGTGGTATGTGAAAAGAACACACATGAAATGACTCTGGTTGTTGTTAGTGGAAAGAACACACATGCAATGACACTGGTGGATCCATGTGTGGTCTCTAAATAGAACACACATTTCAATGACTCTGGTTGTTGTTAGTAAAAAGAACACACATGCAATGACACTGGTGGATCCATGTGTGGTCTCTGAAGAGAACACACATGCAATGACTCTGGTTATTGTTAGTAAAAAGAGCACACATCCAATGACACTGGTGGATCCATAGGTGGATTGTGAAAAGAACACACATGCAATGACACTGGTGGATCCACATGTGGTATGTGAAAAGAACACACATTTCAATGACTCTGGTTGTTGGTAGTAAAAAGAACACACATGCAA
The DNA here is from genome assembly GCA_023614405.1 of Avena insularis. NCBI lineage: Eukaryota > Viridiplantae > Streptophyta > Magnoliopsida > Poales > Poaceae > Avena > Avena insularis. Next base: position 236,241 of record JAJUPC010000198.1, on the reverse strand, counting down.
TGACATTGGTGGATCCATGTGTGGTCTCTGAAGAGAACACACATGCAATGACTCTGGTTGTTGTTAGTAAAAAGAGCACACATGCAATGACACTCGTGGATCCATAGGTCGATTGTGAAAAGAACACACATGAAATGACACTGGTGGATCCATATGTGGTATGTGAAAAGAACACACATGCAATGACTCTAGTTGTTGTTAGTAAAAAGAACGCACATGCAATGACGCTGGTGGATCCATATGTGGTATGTGAAAAGAACACACAAGCAATGACTCCAGTTGTTGTTAGTAAAAAGAACACACATGCAATGACACTGGTGGATCCATGTGTGGTCTCTGAAGAGAACACACATTTCAATGACACTGGTGGATCCATATGTGGTATGTGAAAAGAACACACATGAAATAACTCCAGTTGTTGTTAGTAAAAAGAACACACATGCAATGACACTGGTGGATCTATATGTGGTATGTGAAAAGAACACACATGAAATGACTCTGGTTGTTGTTAGTGAAAAGAACACACATGCAATGACGCAGGTGGATCCATGTATGGTCTCTGAAGAGAACACACCTTTCAATGACTATGGTTGTTGTTAGTAAAAAGAACACACATGCAATGACACTGGTGGATCCATGTGTGGTCTCTGAAGAAAACACACATGCAATGACTCTGGCTGTTGTTAGTAAAAAGTGCACACATGCAATGACACTAGTGGATCCATCTGTGGTATGTGACAAGAACATACATTTCAATGACTCCAGTTGTTGTTATTAAAAATAACACACATGCAATGCCACTGGTGGATCCATGTGTCGTCTCTGAAGAGAACACACATTTCAATGACACTAGTGGATCCATATGTATGTGAAAAGAAAACACTTGAAATGACACTTGTTGGATCCATAGGTGGATTGTGAAAAGAACACACATGAAATGACTCCAGTTGTTGTTAGTAAAAAGAACACACATGCAATGACACTGGTGGATCCATATGTGGTATGTGAAAAGAACACACATGAAATGACTCTGGTTGTTGTTCGTGGAAATAACACACATGTAATGACACTGGTGGATCCATGTGTGGTCTCTAAAGATAACAAACATTTCAATGACTCTGGTTGTTGTTAGTAAAAATAACACACATGCAATGACACTAGTGGATCCATGTGTGGTCTCTAAAGAGAACAAACATTTTAATGACACTACGGGATCCATATGTGGTATGTGAAAAGAACACACATGAAATGACTCCTGTTGTTGTTAGTAAAAAGAACACACATGCAATGACTCTGGTTGTTGTTAGTAAAAAGATCACACATGCAATGACACTGGTGGATCCATAGGTGGATTGTGAAAAGAACAGACATGCAATGACAATAGTGGATCCATATGTGGTATGTGAAAAGAACACACATTTCAATGACTCTGGTTGTTGTTAGTAAAAAGAACACACATGCAATGACACTGGTGGATCCATGTGTGGTCTCTAAAGAGAACACACACGCAATGACTCTGGTTGTTGTTAGTAAAAAGAGCACACATTCAACGACACTGGTGGATCCATAGGTGGATTGTGAAAAGAACACACATGCAATGAGACTGGCGGATCCATATGTGGTATGTGAAAAGAACACACATGCAATGACTCCAGTTGTTGTTAGTAAAAAGAACACACATGCAATGACACTGGTGGATCCATGTGTGGTCTCTGAAGAGAAAACACATTTCAATGACACTGGTGGATCCATATGTGGTATGTGAAAAGAACACACATGCAATGACTCTGGTTGTTGTTAGTAAAAAGAACACACATGCAATGACACTGTTGGATCAATAGGTGGATTGTGAAAAGATCACACATGCTATGACACTGGTGGATCCATATGTGGTATGTGAAAAGAACACACATGCAATGACTCTGGTTGTTGTTAGTAAAAAGAACACACATGCAATGACACTGGTGGATCCATGTGTGGTCTCTGAAGAGAACACACATGTAATGGCTCTGGTTGTTGGTAGTAAAAAGAGCACACATGCAATGACATTGGTGGATCCATAGGTAGATTGTGAAAAGAACACACATGCAATGACACTGGTGGATCCATATGTGGTATGTGAAAAGAACACACATACAATGACTCTGGTTGTTGTTAGTAAAAAGAACACGCATGCAATGACACTGGTGGATCCATAGGTGGATTGTGAAAAGAGCACACATGCAATGACACTGGTGGATCCATATGTGGTTGTGAAAAGAACACTCATGCAATGACTCTGGTTTTTGTTAATAAAAAGAACACACATGCAATGACATCAGGATCCATGTGGTCTCCAAGAGAACACACATGCAATGACTCTGGTTGTTGTTAGTAAAAAGAGCACACATGCAATGACACTGGTGGATCCATATTTGGTATGTGAAAAGAACACACATGCAATGACTCGGTTGTTGTTAGTAAAAGAACACACATGCAATGACACTGGTGGATCCAAGTGTGGTCTCTGAAGAGAACACACATGCAATGACTTTGGTTATTGTTAGTAAGAAGAGCACACATGCAATGACACTGGTGGATCCATAGGTGGATTGTGAAAAGAACACACATGCAATGACACTGGTGGATCCATATGTGGTATGTGAAAATAACGCACATGCAATGACTCTGCTTGTTGTTAGTGAAAAGAACACACATGCAATGACACTGGTGGATCCATGTGTGGTCTATGAAGAGAACACATATTTCAATGACACTGGTGGATCCATATGTGGTATCTGAAAAGAACACACATGAAATGATTCCATTTGTTGTTAGTAAAATGAACACACATGCAATGACACTGGTGGATCCATATGTGGTATGTGAAAAGAACACACATGCAATGACTCTAGTTGTTGTTATTAAAAAGAACACACATGCAATGACACTAGTGGATCCATGTGTGGTCTCTCAAGAGAACACACATTTCAATGACTCTGGTTGTTGTTTGTAAAAAGAACACACATGCAATGACACTGGTGGATCCATGTTTGGTCTTTGAAGAGAACACACATGCAATTACTCTGGTTGTTGTTAGTAAAAAGAGCACAGATGCAATGACACTGGTGGATCCATAGGTGGATTGTGAAAAGAGCACACGTGCAATGACACTAGTGGATCCATCTGTGGTATGTGAAAAGAACACACATTTCAATGACTCCAGTTGTTGTTATTAAAAATAACACACATGCAATGACACTGGTGGATCCATGTGTCGTCTCTGAAGAGAACACACATTTCAATGACACTAGTGGATCCATATGTGGTATGTGAAAAGAAAACACATGAAATGACACTGTTGGATCCATAAGTGGATTGTGAAAAGAGCACATGCAATGACACTAGTTGATGCATATGTGGTATGTGAAAAGAACACACATGCAATGACTCCAGTTGTTGTTAGTAAAAAGAACACCCATGCAATGACACTGGTGGATCCATGTGTGGTCTCTGAAGAGAACACACATTTCAATGACACTGGTCGATCTATATGTGGTATGTGAAAAGAACACACATGAAATGACTCCAGTTGTTGTTAGTAAAAAGAACACACATGCAATGACACTGGTGGATCCAGATGTGGTATGTGAAAAGAACACACATGCAATGACTCTGGTTGTTGTTAGTGAAAAGAACACACATGAAATGACACTGGTGGATCCATGTGTGGTCTCTGAACACATTTCAATGACATCGGTGGATCCATATGTGGCATGTGAAAAGAACACACATGAAATGACTCCAGTTGTTGTTAGTAAAAAGAACACACATGCAATGACACTGGTGGATCCATATGTGGTATCTGAAAAGAACACATGTGAAATGACTCTGGTTGTTGTTAGTAGAAAGAACACACATGCAATGACACTGGTGGATCCATGTGTGGTCTCTGAAGAGAACACAAATGCAATGACTCTTGTTGTTGTTAGTAAAAAGAGCACACATGCAATGACACTGGTGGATCCATAGGTGGATTGTGAAAAGAGCACACATGCAATGACACTGGTGGATCCATATGTGGTATGTGAAAAGAACACACATGCAATGACTACAGTTGGTTTTAGTAAAGAGAACATACATGCAATGACACTTGTGGATCCATGTGTGGTCTCTAAAGAGAACACACATTTCAATGACTCTGGTTGTTGTTTGTAAAAAGAACACACATGCAATGACACTGGTGGATCCATGTGTGGTCTTTGAAAAGAACACACATGCAATGACTCTGGTTGTTGTTAGTGAAAAGAGCACAGACGCAATGACACTGGTGGATCCATAGGTGGATTATGAAAAGAGCACACATGCAATGACACTAGTCGAGCCATATGTGGTATGTGAAAAGAAAACACATTTCAATGACTCGAGTTGTTGTTAGTAAAAGAACACATATGCAGTGACACTGGTGGATCCATGTGTGGTCTCTGAAGAGAACACACATTTAAATGACACTAGTGGATCCATATGTGGTATGTGAAAAGAAAACACATGAAATGACACTGTTGGATCCATAGGTGGATTGTGAAAAGAGCACACATGCAATGACACTGGTGGATCCATATGTGGTATGTGAAAAGAACACACATGCAATAACTCCAGTTGTTTCTAGTAAAAAGAACACACATGCAATGACACTGGTGGATCCATGTGTGCTCTCTAAAGAGAACACACATTTCAATGACACTGGTGGATCTATATGTGGTATGTGAAAAAACACACATGAAATGCCTCTAGTTTTTGTTAGTAAAAAGAACACACATGCAATAAAAATGGTGGATCCATATGTGGTATGTGAAAAGTACACACATGCAATGACTCTGTTTGTTGTTAGTGAAAAGAACACACATGCAATGACACTGGTGGATCCATGTGTGGTCTCTCAAGATAACACACATTTCAATGACTTTGGTGGATCCATATGTGGTATATGAATAGAACACACATGAAATGACTCTAGTTGTTGTTAGTAAAAAGAACACACATGCAATGACACTGGTGGATCCATATGTGGTGTGTGAAAAGAACACACATGAAATGACTCTGGTTGTTGTTAGTGAAAAGAACACACATGCAATGACACTAGTGGATCCATGTGTGGTCTCTGAAGAGAACACACATTTCAATGACTCTGGTTGTTGTTAGTAAAAAGAACACACATGCAATAATATTGGTGGATCCATGTGTGGTCTCTGAAAAGAACACACATGCAATGACTCTGGTTGTTGTTAGTAAAAAGAGCACACATGCAATGACACTGGTGGATCCATAGGTGGATTGTGAAAAGAGCAAACATGAAATGACACTGGTGGATCCATATGTGGTATGTGAAAAGAACACACATGCAATGACTCCAATTGTTTTTAGTAAAGAGAACATACATGCAATGACACTAGTGGATCCATGTGTGGTCTCCGAAGAGAACACATTTCAATGACACTAGTGGATCCATATGTGGTATGTGAAAAGAACACACATGAAATGACACTGGTGGATCCATAGGTGGATTGTGAAAAGAGCACACATGCAATGACACTGGTGGATCCATATGTGGTATATGAAAAGAACACACATGCAATGACTCCAGTTGTTGTTAGTAAAAAAACACATGCAATGACACTGGTGGATCCATGTGTTGTCTCAAGTGAACACACATTTCAATGACACTAGTGGATCCATATGTGGTATGTGAAAAGAACACACATGAAATGACTCAAGTTGTTGTTAGTATAAAGAACACACATGCAATTACACTGTGGATCCATATGTGGTATGTGAAAAGAACACACATGAAATGACTCTGGTTGTTGTTAGTGGAAAGAACACACATGCAATGACACTGGTGGATCCATGTGTGGTCTCTAAATAGAACACACATTTCAATGACTCTGGTTGTTGTTAGTAAAAAGAACACACATGCAATGACATCAGGATCCATGTGTGGTCTCAAGAGAACACACATGCAATGACTCGTTATTGTTAGTGAAAAGAACACACATGCAATGACACTGGTGGATCTATAGGTGGATTGTGAAAAGAACACACATGCAATGACACTGGTGGATCCACATGTGGTATGTGAAAAGAACACACATTTCAATGACTCTGGTTGTTGGTAGTAAAAAGAACACACATGCAATGACATTGGTGGATCCATGTGTGGTCTCTGAAGAGAACACACATGCAATGACTCTGTTGTTGTTAGTAAAAAGAGCACACATGCAATGACACTGTGGATCCATAGGTGGATTGTGAAAAGAACACACATGAAATGACACTGGTGGATCCATATGTGGTATGTGAAAAGAACACACATGCAATGACTCTAGTTGTTGTTAGTAAAAAGAACGCACATGCAATGACACTGGTGGATCCATATGTGGTATGTGAAAAGAACACACAAGCAATGACTCCAGTTGTTGTTAGTAAAAAGAACACACATGCAATGACATCAGGATCCATGTGTGGTCTCAAGAGAACACACATTTCAATGACACTGGTGGATCCATATGTGGTATGTGAAAAGAACACACATGAAATAACTCCAGTTGTTGTTAGTAAAAAGAACACACATGCAATGACACTGGTGGATCTATATGTGGTATGTGAAAAGAACACACATGAAATGACTCTGGTTGTTGTTAGTGAAAAGAACACACATGCAATGACGCAGGTGGATCCATGTATGGTCTCTGAAGAGAACACACCTTTCAATGACTATGGTTGTTGTTAAAAAAAGAACACACATGCAATGACATCAGGATCCATGTGTGGTCTCTGAAGAAAACACACATGCAATGACTCTGGCTGTTGTTAGTAAAAAGTGCACACATGCAATGACACTGGTGGATCCATCGGCGGATTGTGAAAAGAATAGACATGCAATGACACTGGTGGATCCATATGTGGTATGTGAAAAGAACACACATTTCATGTAGCGTCCCCAACCTTTAATAAGATTGAGTCCCCTGTGTTTACAATGCTAGTCCCTGGATCAATAGCTAGCATCCACAGTTCAGATGTAATATCAAGAAACAAAGGTCATAATTCAACTTTATAACCAGGAAAACATAATTTTATTACATCAATACATAGCTCATTTGGCTATTACATTGCATTGCAGCGGAATAACTATAGTCATGGGTCCTTCATCTTCAAAGTGCCACAGGCAGATGTTGGTTGTAGACTTTGTAATCCTAATCAATCAATCTTCACTAAAACAATCAAACCTGCAACATAATAAGTTATAGCCACAAGGGTCAATACATTTGGATTGTATTGGCAAGTGATACTTTGGTAGTATAGTGGAGTCTATCATCTATATGCATTTGGCTAAGTGGAGTTGAGGCTTGCATTGCTCAAAATAGATTTTTCCCTATCATTTTGAAAATACTAAGTTTTTGTTTTGGCAAAAACAGCACAAGGCATCTACCAATCAAAGACTGAAGATCCACTCAGGGCATCTACCAATCAAAGACTGAAGTGCTTGGCAAAAACAATTTTCCCAATCTAAGATTTTGAGATCCTTGTACCAAGCCATCTCTCCATCAAAGATTGAAGAATTTCACACAACCCTTGTTCACCCACAAATTTTTTTTTTAGAAATTGGAGTGATGAGATTCTTGATTGCTTCCATGTCTTGATGCTCAAATTGTCCTTTACCAGGGACATGGCTAAGTACTTAGGTTTTACACTCTGCAGAGGTGGTGCACTTTCCCCACAAGACTTGGTTTCCCAAGACAAGATCTTCAAGCCTTCTCTTAGACCAACATGGACGCTGCTCCAACCTATCAAACACTACCACCCACTGTCCATGTGGCTAAGTTCTTGCAACCTATATGATCATGGCAGAGCCCATATTGCCAAGTGGTTGCACTTGAAGCTTCTCAACATTTGACATCTCAAATCTCTTTGTTTCCTGGGTGGCCATCCACAAGTGAGATACACAAGCCAAGTCCATGGCCTTGTGAACCACTCAACCAAACACCACCATGCAAGTCCCATTCCACCCAGGAGATTCATTATCTTAGTTGTTTTATTAATCAAAAACATAAGTCCTCAGACTTAGAGATTTTTTTCATAGTGAATATATATACCACCCAAGTTTTCTATTAGCTAGGCTAAGCTTGGTAGTAATAGGATTCTTAACTTAGGAAAATCCTACTAAGGATTTATCTACTAGGTTTTCCTATAGTAAGATCTATACTTAGCAAAATAAAAACCATGCAAGTTTTACTTGGCAAAAACACTAATGCATATTGAAAATAATGGGACAGATAGTATGAAGTATCACTTGCCTTTTTGGTAGAGGGTATAGGTTTACTTCCTTGTCCTTGCAACAATCACACTCTCCAAGTCACTACAAATAATCAAGCAAGGCACAAACTCAATCTACCAATCAAGTAAACACAAAATCAACTAACACTCCAAACCAATATTCTCTCAAACAAAATTACACACACAAGACAATGGAATCTAAGTCATGCATAAGCATGCAAAGGTTGGTTCTATTGTAAGGATGGTCTTCACTAGGCTTCTAACTTTGTAAGTTCCAATTTGGTCATTTACCAAAATGGCAAAGTCATTTGCAAAGAGGGTCTCCATTAGATTCCTAAACTTTGTAAGATCCAAAATGGTTATTTACCAAAGTGGCAAAGTTAAAGTAATGCATGCAAGCATGCCAAGCCTTGTTTTGTTTGAGAAAAAGGGGTTCCTAATGGGTCATAGACATTTGGGCACACCTATTGGTCATTTTGTGAAGTGGCTAAGTCATTTGCAAAAGGTTTCACTATAAAACCATTTGCAAAACAAAGTGTCATTCTATGTGGTGTAGAAACATTTTTACTAAGGCTTTAGCCTATAGGGTTCACCAAATGAGTTGCTATTGCAAAACTTGGTGTTTGGGTCAGAGGTTTGGTTCAAAACATTTTCTCAAAGTTTTCTTTACAAAACATTTTTGTAAACAAAACAATAGTTTTGTTTGGCTAGAAATGGACTAAACTAATTAATCCATTCTAAACCTTTCCAAATTCATTTTCCAAAACAGGGTTGGTTCCTAGGGTCAGTAAGGTCACAACAAACTAATTGGCAAAGGTTTTAACCTCAAAATCATTTTAAATGATTTTTCTAATGTTAGCAAGCACACAAAAGAATCTGCAAAGTTAAACAAGCTAACAGATACTATTTGCTAAACTAAGGGCAGGGTTGGCTAGGGCTTGTCTTGCTGATTCCAACGACATCAAATTTGTAAAATTTGGACGTGGATCCAAAGATACAAGGGTTTGAAAATGGCAAAAGTTTCATTTTCAAATTCTGTTTTAAAAATCCGGGGACACGCGCAGATTCTATTGACGGTACCGTTCGCGGATCACGCTCTGTAGCCGTTGGATCTAAATGAGGTCGTGCGGCGCAGGACTGCACCTCTTCGCGGTTAAGTGATCTATCGTGAATCACGGATCCAGATCTCACGTTAGCGTGCTCGACCATTTGCGGCTGCACGGTGGCTACCGGCGTGAGCGGTCGATCGATGACGGTGCCGATACAGAAGCGAGAGAGAAAAGGCATGCTCACCGGCTCAGGGTCCTGGGGCGCCAGGTACTGGCTTGACAAAGGCGCCGCAATTCCTCGCCGGAGTTGGGACGGCGGCGGTTGTTTCGGTTGTCCGAGGACGACGCTGTTGATCACCAGGAGGTAAACAAAACACATAGTCAGGAGCGCAAGGACACGACGAAGGTGTGTGCATGAATGAGAAGGCGCGGGGCGGTCTGGTTCACCTGGGAGACGTCGCCGGAGAAGAAGCAGACACGGCGGCGCTCTGTGCTTGACGAAGGCGAAGATTGGGGGCGCCCTAAGACAACGGAAAGTGCTGTTAGGTTCGTCTGAGCTTGGAGATCATCATCGTGTTCTCGGGGAGGAGAGGGGTGACCGGAATCTACCTGTAGGGCTCGTCGGAGAAAGAGGCAGACGGTGGCGACGGTGGTCGAGGTGGTTGTCGATGCTCTGGGTTGCTCGGGGGCAAGCTGGTGCTACGGGGATGATCGCCAGGAGGTGTGGATCACGAGAGCATGGTCGAGGAGGTAAGGGGTAGCGTTGGCTGGCCGGAATCGCTCATGAGCTCACCGGAGACAGAGAGCTCGGGAAGAAATTAGGGCGATCTAAGGCGTGCGCGAGGTGTCGAGAGGGGAAATATAGAGGAGAGGGAGGCGTTTCCATCTGCGTGATCAAAGCTGGTAACGTCGGTCGCGTTAAGGCGAATTACGCTGGAGAAATCAACGGCAGAAAGGGGGAGAAGAACGAGTCGCTGAGGGGTTGAAGACGATGAACAGCTGTCGGTGGGGTCCTTTGGTCAGTGGGAAAAGGAGAGGGAACGGGGTCCACCGGTCATTGACTCTATGGGCTGTTTCGGCGGTGAGAAAAGTAACGCTTCGGGGGAGGGGAGAAGTCTGGGCTGGTCTGGGCCTTTAGTGGGCTGGGTCTGTTTTCCTATTTTTTCTGTCTAATTCTTTTTCTTTTCTATTTCTTTTCTGTTTTGAATTTCAATCAAATATTCAAGCAATCAAACCACACTCAAATCAATTCAAACAACAAGAACTTCACTTTGAATTTGGTCTGTTTGGCAACATAATCCAAATCTCAAAATGAAATAATATTTTTATTTATTTTAAGATCCATTTAATAATTAAATAAAATGGATCTTTAGTTTATTAATAGTGTTTGATTTATTTAATAAAATTTCCATTTGAAATCCAATTATTTTCAAAACCAAACCAGAAGGTTTTATTTGAAAAATAAAAGAATACTTGGAAACTTATTTAAATAAAAAAACAAGTTTTGGTGTTTTAATTAAAATGGGAAAGCCTTTACTTAAATAAAATTGGATATTTAAATCCTCATTATTTTATTTAAATAATCCTTTACTCATTTTAATCAAAGCAAAACCTTTTAATAAAAGATTTCAAAGTAGTAATAAAATACTTGGTGTTCATTTAAAATGGGAAAAGCCTTTACTTAAATAAAATTGGATATTTAAATCCTTATTATTTTATTTAAATAAACTTTTACTCATTTTATCAAAACAAAATATTTTATTACAAAAGTTTGGCCAAAATTAATTTGGCTTACCTTTTTATTTGAAAACAAAGTCTTTTATTAAAAGATCCAAATAGTATTTCCAAAACAATTTATTTTTCCTTTATTAAATGTTTATCTTTTTAATCCCTTTAGGATTATAATTGTTCACCAATTGGTATGGGTTTTGGTAAGGCTTTATTAGCTTTGGAAATTCAATTTCCTTATCTTTTATATTCACAAGATCTTGTCTATGGTTCCAAACTAAGTGAAACCAATTTCTATGGTCTTTCTTGATCCTTTGTGAATGTTTGTTGATCAATTTTTGGCATGGATCAAATCCATGGATTTGGAGATAACTTGGGAAAATGATTTCCTTCCATTAGGGCTTAGGGATTTGGATTTATTTTCCATGTGTTCAAATTTCCAGATACATTCATTGAGGAATGCATTTCCCTTGATTTGGATTTTTTTTGTTGAATTCAAACTTTAGAATCCCATCTTTAACAAACTTTGGCTAAAGTTTTCCTTTTAGAAACAAAAGTTTCTTTTCACCTTGATTTTCAACAAAAAATTTATTTTGTTTAATTTATTTTTCACATTACAAGATTTGGAAAATCTTGGGATGTGACAGGCTACCACCCTTAAAAGAAATCTCGTCCCGAGATTTGGGGAGGCTAGGTTTACAAGTTGGCTCAAACAGCTAGGGTACTACCACCCTTAAAAATTTTCCAACTAAACTACATCTTGGCTTGCTTGGAATCTTGAGGAAAACTTCTTCTTGGAAAACTTCTGCTTAGTGTCCTTTGTTTCCATGCTTGACTCATGGGCCAAGGTTGAGATCCTTCATAGGCTTGTTTATCTTGTTCTTCATCTTTTCTGGACAATTGCTTACATAGTGTCCTGGTTCCTTGCAATTGAAACAGTGGATATCTTGGAGTTCTTTACGTTGCTCTTGTGGACAAGTTGCTACGTAGTGGCCTGGTTCCTTGCAGTTGTTGCACACTACTTGGCCGATCTCTTTATTCTTCGGGTTCTCTGGGCATCCACTGGGGTAGTGTCCCATTTCCTTACATTTACGACATTGCACAAGGCTCATGTCTTGCTTTGGTTTCTTGGGCTTCTTTGATCCTTTGAATTGGGTTGTCTTGTTTGGAGGTATGAGTGGTCCTTTTCCTTTGTCATCAACATTCTTGGCATACTTGGATCCTTCTTGTTTCCTTTGTTCAACAATAGCATAGATGGGGCATTGGATAGGAACATGGTCATTTCCTTCACAAAGGTAACAAGTAACTTGAGATGTGGGGCAGTGGCCAACTGGATGTTCCTCTTCACAATTGGGGCATTGATCTTCATGCTCCTTGGAAGTGTGATCCTTGTCTCCACAAATAATACAAGCTGGGGCTCCATCTAGAATAACATTCTTGTCATCCTTGTTGTCATACACTCTTTTGGGATAGTTTTCTTCCATGCTGATCATTTGATTAGTCACCTTAAGCATCAGTTGGGATTGTTCTTCCAAAAACATTTGCAAGGTAGGGTCTTTATCACTATTGTTGGCTATGAACTGAGTTGTTAGTTGGTTCAACTGGTGTTGGGTTACTAGGAGTTCTCTCATGTTGTCCTCTTGGTTGTTGTTGTTGTCATCATCCTTGATGTTGGAGTTTCTTGGAGAAGTCATCTGTTTGGGGTTGAAGGGGGATTAGAATAGGCAAAAGATTTTTCTAAGGAATCAATTTTATTCACACACATCACAAATCACACAAGCAATGTGCAAGCAATCACAAACAAACACTTCACTCAAACAACAAGTTTCAAGCACATTCTTAGGCAACACAATATTTTTGGTTACACCACATAAGTTGGTGGGTTTGACTTAAACTAAATATGGTGGTCATTCTATATGGTTTACTTGTGATCTTCTCATTCTTCTTGGTTGATTCTTCTTGAATGAGGTCTTTGTATCCTTGGGAAATTCTTGTCTCTTGGTCACAAATCTTCAAAGGTGTTGATGGCTCCTTCTAAGTTGTTTTTCCTTAGTCTTCAAATCTTGAGCAAGATTTCTTGTCTCATTTGTAGTCTTTAGTGATATCCAAGTTGGAAGTCCTTGGTGAACATGATGAAGATGTTGAAGTCACTTGAAGAAGTTGAAGTCATTAGAGTTGAAGAAGTCCTTTGCACATGGTGAAGTCTTTGGTCATGGGGTAGGCTTTCCATTAAGTTTTGAAGTAGAAGAGAAGTAGAGTTGAAACCAAAAATGATTGAGGAAAGAGTTTACAAGATTTTTGTAAATAAGTTTTGGAACAAAATGCAACTCCTATTTTTCAAAGGGTTTTTGTCCAATCCTAGGGTTACAAATCCTACAGGCAACACAATGCTCTGATACCATTCTGTAGCGTCCCCAACCTTTAATAAGATTGAGTCCCCTGTGTTTACAATGCTAGTCATGGATCAATAGCTAGCATCCACAGTTCAGATGTAATATCAAGAAACAAAGGTCATAATTCAACTTTATAACCAGGAAAACATAATTTTATTACATCAATACATAGCTCATTTGGCTATTACATTGCATTGCAGCGGAATAACTATAGTCATGGGTCCTTCATCTTCAAAGTGCCACAGGCAGATGTTGGTTGTAGACTTTGTAATCCTAATCAATCAATCTTCACTAAAACAATCAAACCTGCAACATAATAAGTTATAGCCACAAGGGTCAATACATTTGGATTGTATTGGCAAGTGATACTTTGGTAGTATAGTGGAGCCTATCATCTATATGCATTTGGCTAAGTGGAGTTGAGGCTTGCATTGCTCAAAATAGATTTTTCCCTATCATTTTGAAAATACTAAGTTTTTGTTTTGGCAAAAACAGCACAAGGCATCTACCAATCAAAGACTGAAGATCCACTCAGGGCATCTACCAATCAAAGACTGAAGTGCTTGGCAAAAACAATTTTCCCAATCTAAGATTTTGAGATCCTTGTACCAAGCCATCTCTCCATCAAAGATTGAAGAATTTCACACAACCCTTGTTCACCCACAAATTTTTTTTTAGAAATTGGAGTGATGAGATTCTTGATTGCTTCCATGTCTTGATGCTCAAATTGTCCGTTACCAGGGACATGGCTAAGTACTTAGGTTTTACACTCTGCAGAGGTGGTGCACTTTCCCCACAAGACTTGGTTTCCCAAGACAAGATCTTAGCGTCCCCAACCTTTAATAAGATTGAGTCCCCTGTGTTTACAATGCTAGTCCCTGGATCAATAGCTAGCATCCACAGTTCAGATGTAATATCAAGAAACAAAGGTCATAATTCAACTTTATAACCAGGAAAACATAATTTTATTACATCAATACATAGCTCATTTGGCTATTACATTGCATTGCAGCGGAATAACTATAGTCATGGGTCCTTCATCTTCAAAGTGCCACAGGCAGATGTTGGTTGTAGACTTTGTAATCCTAATCAATCAATCTTCACTAAAACAATCAAACCTGCAACATAATAAGTTATAGCCACAAGGGTCAATACATTTGGATTGTATTGGCAAGTGATACTTTGGTAGTATAGTGGAGTCTATCATGTATATGCATTTGGCTAAGTGGAGTTGAGGCTTGCATTGCTCAAAATAGATTTTTCCCTATCATTTTGAAAATACTAAGTTTTTGTTTTGGCAAAAACAGCACAAGGCATCTACCAATCAAAGACTGAAGATCCATTCAGGGCATCTACCAATCAAAGACTGAAGTGCTTGGCAAAAACAATTTTCCCAATCTAAGATTTTGAGATCCTTGTACCAAGCCATCTCTCCATCAAAGATTGAAGAATTTCACACAACCCTTGTTCACCCACAAATTTTTTTTTAGAAATTGGAGTGATGAGATTCTTGATTGCTTCCATGTCTTGATGCTCAAATTGTCCTTTACCAGGGACATGGCTAAGTACTTAGGTTTTACACTCTGCCGAGGTTGTGCACTTTCCCCACAAGACTTGGTTTCCCAAGACAAGATCTTTCATAAGCCTTCTCTTAGACCAACATGGACGCGTTCCAACCTATCAAACACTACCACCCACTGTCCATGTGGCTAAGTTCTTGCAACCTATATGATCATGGCAGAGCCCATATTGCCAAGTGGTTGCACTTGAAGCTTCTCAACATTTGACATCTCAAATCTCTTTGTTTCCTGGGTGGCCATCCACAAGTGAGATACACAAGCCAAGTCCATGGCCTTGTGAACCACTCAACCAAAAACCACCATGCAAGTCCCATTCCACCCAGGAGATTCATTATCTTAGTTGTTTTATTAATCAAAAACATAAGTCCTCGGACTTAGAGATTTTTTTCATAGTGAATATATATACCACCCAAGTTTTCTATTAGCTAGGCTAAGCTTGGTAGTAATAGGATTCTTAACTTAGGAAAATCCTACTAAGGATTTATCTACTAGGTTTTCCTATAGCAAGATCTATACTTAGCAAAATAAAAACCATGCAAGTTTTACTTGGCAAAAACACTAATGCATATTGAAAATAATGGGACAGATAGTATGAAGTATCACTTGCCTTTTTGGTAGAGGGTATAGGTTTACTTCCTTGTCCTTGCAACAATCACACTCCAAGTCACTACAAATAATCAAGCAAGGCACAAACTCAATCTACCAATCAAGCAAACACAAAATCAACTAACACTCCAAACCAATATTCTCTCAAACAAAATTACACACACAAGACAATGGAATCTAAGTCATGCATAAGCATGCAACGGTTGGTTCTATTGTAAGGATGGTCTTCACTAGGCTTCTAACTTTGTAAGTTCCAATTTGGTCATTTACCAAAATGGCAAAGTCATTTGCAAAGAGGGTCTCCATTAGATTCCTAAACTTTGTAAGATCCAAAATGGTTATTTACCAAAGTGGCAAAGTTAAAGTAATGCATGCAAGCATGCCAAGCCTTGTTTTGTTTGAGAAAAAGGGGTTCCTAATGGGTCATAGACATTTGGGCACACCTATTGGTCATTTTGTGAAGTGGCTAAGTCATTTGCAAAAGGTTTCACTATAAAACCATTTGCAAAACAAAGTGTCATTCTATGTGGTGTAGAAACATTTTTACTAAGGCTTTAGCCTATAGGGTTCACCAAATGAGTTGCTATTGCAAAACTTGGTGTTTGGGTCAGTAGGTTTGGTTCAAAACATTTTCTCAAAGTTTTCTTTACAAAAACATTTTTGTAAACAAAACAATAGTTTTGTTTGGCTAGAAATGGACTAAACTAATTAATCCATTCTAAACCTTTCCAAATTCATTTTCCAAAACAGGGGTTGGTTCCTAGGGTCAGTAAGGTCACAACAAACTAATTGGCAAAGGTTTTAACCTCAAAATCATTTTTAAATGATTTTTCTAATGTTAGCAAGCACACAAAAGAATCTGCAAAGTTAAACAAGCTAACAGATACTATTTGCTAAACTAAGGGCAGGGTTGGCTAGGGCTTGTCTTGCTGATTCCAACGACATCAAATTTGTAAAATTTGGACGTGTGGATCCAAAGATACAAGGGTTTGAAAATGGCAAAAGTTTCTGTTTTCAAATTCTGTTTTAAATGTAACGGGACACGACAGATTCTATTGACGGTACATCGTCATGGATCACGCTCTGTAGCCGTTGGATCTAAATGAGATCGTGCGGCGCAGGACTCGTACCTCTTCGTGGTTAAGTGATCTATCGTAACCGTCAGATGCAGATCCTACGGTGCTAGCATGCTCGACCATTTGCGAGCGGCGCTGCGGTGGCTACCGGAGGCGGAGCGGTCGGTCGATGACGGTGCCGGCGATACAGGAAGCGAGAGAGAAAAAGGGCATGCTCACCGGGCTCAGGGGGTCACGGCGAAGCTCAGGGTACTGCTGGCTTGACAAGGGGCGCTCAGAGGCAGTCGCAATTCCTCGTCGGAGTTGGGAACGGCGGCGGTTGTTTCTGGTTGCTGTCGAGGACGACGCTGTTGATCACCAGGAGGTAAACAAAACACATAGTCAGGAGCGCAAGGACACGGCGAAGGTGTGTGCGTGAATGAGAAGGCGCGGGGCGGTCTGGTTCACCTGGGAGACGTCGCCGGAGAAGAAGCAGACACGGCGGCGCTCTGTGCTTGACGAAGGCGAAGATTGGGGGCGCCCTAAGACAACGGAAAGTGCTGTTAGGTTCGTCTGAGCTTGGAGATCATCATCGTGTTCTCGGGGAGGAGAGGGGTGACCGGAATCTACCTGTGGGGCTCGTCGGAGAAAGAGGCAGACGGTGGCGACGGTGGTCGAGGTGGTTGTCGACGCTCTGGGTCGCTCGGGGGCAAGCTGGTGCTACGGGGATGATCGCCAGGAGGTGTGGATCACGAGAGCATGGTCGAGGAGGTAAGGGGTAGCGTTGGCTGGCCGGAATCGCTCGCGGAGCTCACTGGAGACAGAGGAGCTCGGGAAGAAATTAGGGGCAGTCTAAGGCGTGCCAGCGCGAGGTGTCAGAGGGGAAATATAGAGGAGAGGGAGGCGTTTCCATCTGCGTGATCAAAGCTGGTAACGTCGGTCGCGTTAAGGCGAATTACGCTGGAGAAATCAACGGCAGAAAGGGGGAGAAGAACGAGTCGCTGAGGGGTTGAAGACGATGAACAGCTGTCGGTGGGGTCCTCTGGTCAGTGGGAAAAGGAGAGGGAACGGGGTCCACCGGTCATTGACTCTATGGGCTGTTTCGGCGGTGAGAAAAGTAACTCTTCGGGGGAGGGGAGAAGTCTGGGCTGGTCTGGGCCTTTAGTGGGCTGGGTCTGTTTTCCTATTTTTTTCTGTCTAATTCTTTTTCTTTTTCTAATTCTTTTTCTGTTTTGAATTTCAATCAAATATTCAAGCAATCAAACCACACTCAAATCAATTCAAACAAACAGCAAACTTCACTTTGAATTTGGTTCTGTTTGGCAACATAATCCAAATCTCAAAATGAAATAATATTTTTATTTATTTTAAGATCCATTTAATAATTAAAGAAAATGGATCTTTAGTTTATTAATAGTGTTTGATTTATTTAATAAAATTTCAATTTGAAATCCAATTATTTTCAAAACCAAACCAGAAGGTTTTATTTGAAAAGTAAAAGAATACTTGGAAACTTATTTAAATAAAAAAACAAGTTTTGGTGTTTTAATTAAAATGGGAAAGCCTTTACTTAAATAAAATTGGATATTTAAATCCTCATTATTTTATTTAAATAATCCTTTACTCATTTTAATCAAAGCAAAACCTTTTAATAAAAGATTTCAAAGTAGTAATAAAATACTTGGTGTTCATTTAAAATGGGAAAATCCTTTACTTAAATAAAATTGGATATTTAAATCCTTATTATTTTATTTAAATAAACTTTTACTCATTTTATCAAAACAAAATATTTTATTACAAAAGTTTGGCCAAAATTAATTTGGCTTACCTTTTTATTTGAAAACAAAGTCTTTTATTAAAAGATCCAAATAGTATTTCCAAAACAATTTATTTTTCCTTTATTAAATGTTTATCTTTTTAATCCCTTTAGGATTATAATTGTTCACCAATTGGTATGGGTTTTGGTAATGCTTTATTAGCTTTGGAAATTCAATTTCCTTATCTTTTATATTCACAAGATCTTGTCTATGGTTCCAAACTAAGTGAAACCAATTTCGATGGTCTTTCTTGATCCTTTGTGAATGTTTGTTGATCAATTTTTGGCATGGATCAAATCCATGGATTTGGAGATAACTTGGGAAAATGATTTCCTTCCATTAGGGCTTAGGGATTTGGATTTATTTTCCATGTGTTCAAATTTCCAGATACATTCATTGAGGAATGCATTTCCCTTGATTTGGATTTTTTTTGTTGAATTCAAACTTTAGAATCCCATCTTTAACAAACTTTGGCTAAAGTTTTCCTTTTAGAAACAAAAGTTTCTTTTCACCCTGATTTTCAACAAAAAATTTATTTTGTTTAATTTATTTTTCACATTACAAGATTTGGAAAATCTTGGGATGTGACATTTCAATGACTCTGGTTGTTGTTAGTAAAAAGAACTCACATGGAATGACACTGGTGTATCCATGTGTGGTCTCTAAAGAGAACACACATGCAATGACTCTGGTTGTTGTTAGTAAAAAGAGCACACATGCAATGACACTGGTGGATCCATAGGTGGATTGTGAAAAGAACACACATGCAATGACACTGGTGGATCCATATGTGGTATGTGAAAAGAACACACATGCAATGACTCTAGTTGTTGTTAGTAAAAAGAACACACATGCAATGACACTGGTGGATCCATGTGTGGTCTCTAAAGAGAACACACATTTCAATGACACTAGTGGATCCATATGTGAAAAGAACACACATGCAATGACTCTGGTTGTTGTTAGTAAAAGAACACACGCAATGACACTGGTGGATCCATAGGTGGACTGTGAAAACAGCACATGCAATGACACTGGTGGATCCATATGTGGTATGTGAAAAGAACACACATGCAATGACTCTGGTTATTGTTAGTAAAAAGAACACACATGCAATGACACTGGTGGATCTATGTGTGGTCTCTAAAGAGAACACACATGCAATGACTCTGGTTGTTGTTAGTAAAAAGAACACACATGCAATGACACTGGTGGATCCATAGGTGGATTGTGAAAAGCACACTCATGCAATGACACTGGTGGATCCATATGTGGTATGTGAAAAGAACACACATGCAATGACTCCAGTTGTTGTTAGTAAAAAGAACACACATGCAATGACACTGGTGGATACATAGGTGGATTGTGAAAAGAGCGCACATGCAATGACACTGGTGGATCCATATGTGGTATGTGAATAGAACACACATCCAATGACTCCAGTTGTTGTTACTAAAAATAACATACATGTAATGACACTGGTGGATCCATGTGGTCTCAGAGAACACACATTTCAATGACACTGGTGGATCCATGCAATAAAAATGGTGGATCCATATGTGGTATGTGAAAAGAACACACATGCAATGACTCTGTTTGTTGTTAGTGAAAAGAACACAGATGCAATGACACTGGTGGATCCATGTGTGGTCTCTGAAGATAACACACATTTCAATGACTTTGGTGGATCCATATGTGGTATATGAATAGAACACACATGAAATGACTCCAGTTGTTGTTAGTAAAAAGAACACACATGCAATGACACTGGTGGATCCATATGTGGCATGTGAAAAGAACACACATGAAATGACTCTGGTTGTTGTTAGTGAAAAGAACACACATGCAATGACACTAGTGGATCCATGTGTGGTCTCTGAAGAGAACACACATTTCAATGACTCTGGTTGTTGTTAGTAAAAAGAACACACATGCAATGACACTAGTGGATCCATGTGTGGTCTTTGAAAAGAACACACATGCAATGACTCTGGTTGTTGTTAGTAAAAAGAGCACACATGCAATGACACTGGTGGATCCATAGATGGATTGTGAAAAGAGCAAACATGCAATGACACTGGTGGATCCATATGTGGTATGTGAAAAGAACACACATGCAATGACTCCATTTGTTTTTAGTAAAGAGAACATACATGCAATGACACTAGTGGATCCATGTGTGGTCTCTGAAGAGAACACACATTTCAATGACACTAGTGGATCCATATGTGGTATGTGAAAAGAACACACATGAAATGACACTGGTGGATCCATAGGTGGATTGTGAAAAGAGCACACATGCAATGACACTGGTGGATCCATATGTGGTATATGAAAATAACACACATGCAATGACTCCAATTGTTGTTAGTATAAAGAACACACATGCAATGACACTGGTGGATCCATATGTGGTATGTGAAAAGAACACACATGCAATGACTCCAGTTGTTTCTAGTAAAAAGAACACACATGCAATGACACTGGTGGATCCATGTGTGCTCTCTGAAGAGAACACACATTTCAATGACACTGGTGGATCTATATGTGGTATGTGAAAAGAACACACATGAAATGCCTCTAGTTGTTGTTAGTAAAAAGAACACACATGCAATAAAAATGGTGGATCCATATGTGGTATGTGAAAAGAACACACATGCAATGACTCTGTTTGTTGTTAGTGAAAAGAACACACATGCAATGACACTGGTGGATCCATGTGTGGTCTCTGAAGATAACACACATTTCAATGACTTTGGTGGATCCATATGTGGTATATGAATAGAACACACATGAAATGACTCCAGTTGTTGTTAGTAAAAAGAACACACATGCAATGACACTGGTGGATCCATATGTGGTATGTGAAAAGAACACACATGCAATGACACTGGTGGATCCATATGTGGTATGTGAAAAGAACACACATGAAATGACTCTGGTTGTTGTTAGTGAAAAGAACACACATGCAATGACACTAGTGGATCCATGTGTTGTCTCTGAAGAGAACACACATTTCAATGACTCTGGTTGTTGTTAGTAAAAATAACACACATGCAATGACACTGGTGGATCCATGTGTGGTCTCTGAAAAGAACACACATGCAATGACTCTGGTTGTTGTTAGTAAAAAGAGCACACATGCAATGACACTGGTGGATCCATAGGTGGATTGTGAAAAGAGCAAACATGAAATGACACTGGTGGATCCATATGTGGTATGTGAAAAGAACACACATGCAATGACTCCATTTGTTTTTAGTAAAGAGAACATACATGCAATGACACTAGTGGATCCATGTGTGGTCTCTGAAGAGAACACACATTTGAATGACACTGGGGATCCATATGTGGTATGTGAAAAGAACACACATGAAATGACTTCAGTTGTTGTTAGTAAAAAGAACACACATGCAATGACACTGGTGGATCCATATGTGGTATGTGAAAAGAACACACATGAAATGACTCTGGTTCTTGTTAGTAAAAAGAACACACATGCAATGACACTAGTGGATCCATGTGTGGTCTCTGAAGAGAACACACATTGCAATGACACTGGTGGATCCATATGTGGTATGTGAAAAGAACACACATGAAATGACAGTGGTCGATCCATAGGTGGATTGTGAAAAGAGCACACATGCAATGACACTGGTGGATCCATATGTGGTATATGAAAAGAACACACATGCAATGACTCCAGTTGTTGTTAGTAAAAAAACACATGCAATGACACTGGTGGATCCATGTGTTGTCTCTGAAGTGAACACACATTTCAATGACACTAGTGGATCCATATGTGGTATGTGAAAAGAACACACATGAAATGACTCAAGTTGTTGTTAGTATAAAGAACACACATGCAATGACACTGGTGGATCCATATGTGGTATGTGAAAAGAACACACATGAAATGACTCTGGTTGTTGTTAGTGGAAAGAACACACATGCAATGACACTGGTGGATCCATGTGTGGTCTCTAAATAGAACACACATTTCAATGACTCTGGTTGTTGTTAGTAAAAAGAACACACATGCAATGACACTGGTGGATCCATGTGTGGTCTCTGAAGAGAACACACATGCAATGACTCTGGTTATTGTTAGTAAAAAGAGCACACATCCAATGACACTGGTGGATCCATAGGTGGATTGTGAAAAGAACACACATGCAATGACACTGGTGGATCCACATGTGGTATGTGAAAAGAACACACATTTCAATGACTCTGGTTGTTGGTAGTAAAAAGAACACACATGCAATGACATTGGTGGATCCATGTGTGGTCTCGGAAGAGAACACACCTGCAATGACTCTGGTTGTTGTTAGTAAAAAGAGCACACATGCAATGACACTCGTGGATCCATAGGTGGATTGTGAAAAGAACACACATGAAATGACACTGGTGGATCCATATGTGGTATGTGAAAAGAACACACATGCAATGACTCTAGTTGTTGTTAGTAAAAAGAACGCACATGCAATGACACTGGTGGATCCATATGTGGTATGTGAAAAGAACACACATGCAATGACTCCAGTTGTTGTTATTAAAAATAACACACATGCAATGACACTGGTGGATCCATGTGTGGTCTCTGAAGATAACACACATTTCAATGACACTGGTGGATCCATATGTGGTATGTGAAAAGAACACACATGAAATAACTCCAGTTGTTGTTAGTAAAAAGAACACACATGCAATGACACTGGTGGATCTATATGTGGTATGTGAAAAGAACACACATGCAATGACTCTGGTTGTTGTTAGTAAAAAGAACACACATGCAATGACGCAGGTGGATCCATGTGTGGTCTCTGAAGAGAACACACCTTTCAATGACTATGGTTGTTGTTAGTAAAAAGAACACACATGCAATGACACTGGTGGATCCATGTGTGGTCTCTGAAGAAAACACACATGCAATGACTCTGGCTGTTGTTAGTAAAAAGTGCACACATGCAATGACACTGGTGGATCCATCGGCGGATTGTGAAAAGAACAAACATGCAATGACACTGGTGGATCCATATGTGGTATGTGAAAAGAACACACATTTCAATGACTCTGGTTGTTGTTAGTAAAAAGAACTCACATGGAATGACACTGGTGGATCCATGTGTGGTCTCTAAAGAGAACACACATGCAATGACTCTGGTTGTTGTTAGTAAAAAGAGCACACATGCAATGACACTGGTGGATCCATAGGTGGATTGTGAAAAGAACACACATGCAATGACACTGGTGGATCCATATGTGGTATGTGAAAAGAACACACATGCAATGACTCTAGTTGTTGTTAGTAAAAAGAACACACATGCAATGACACTGGTGGATCCATAGGTGGACTGTGAAAACAGCACACATGCAATGACACTGGTGGATGCATATGTGGTATGTGAAAAGAACACACATGCAATGACTCTGGTTGTTGTTAGTAAAAAGAACACACATGCAATGACACTGGTGGATCCATGTGTGGTCTCTGAAGAGAACACACATGCAATGACTCTGGTTGTTGTTAGTAAAAAGAGCACACATGCAATGACACTGGTGGATCCATAGGAGGATTTTGAAAAGCACACTCATGCAATGACACTGGTGGATCCATATGTGGTATGTGAAAAGAACACACATGCAATGACTCCAGTTGTTGTTAGTAAAAAGAACACACATGCAATGACACTGGTGGATACATAGGTGGATTGTGAAAAGAGCGCACATGCAATGACACTGGTGGATCCATATGTGGTATGTGAATAGAACACACATCCAATGACTCCAGTTGTTGTTAGTAAAAATAACATACATGTAATGACACTGGTGGATCCATGTGTGGTCTCTGAAGAGAACACACATTTCAATGACACTGGTGGATCCATGCAATAAAAATGGTGGATCCATATGTGGTATGTGAAAAGAACACACATGCAATGACTCTGTTTGTTGTTAGTGAAAAGAACACCGATGCAATGACAATGGTGGATCCATGTGTGGTCTCTGAAGATAACACACATTTCAACGACTTTGGTGGATCCATATGTGGTATATGAATAGAACACACATGAAATGACTCCAGTTGTTGTTAGTAAAAAGAACACACATGCAATGACACTGGTGGATCCATATGTGCTATGTGAAAAGAAACAAAAATGAAATGACTCTGGTTGTTGTTAGTGAAAAGAACACACATGCAATGACACTAGTGGATCCATGTGTGGTCTCTGAAGAGAACACACATTTCAATGACTCTGGTTGTTGTTAGTAAAAAGAACACACATGCAATGACACTAGTGGATCCATGTGTGGTCTTTGAAAAGAACACACATGCAATGACTCTGGTTGTTGTTAGTAAAAAGAGCACACATGCAATGACACTGGTGGATCCATAGGTGGATTGTGAAAAGAGCAAACATGCAATGACACTGGTGGATCCATATGTGCAATGTGAAAAGAACACACATGCAATGACTCCATTTGTTTTTAGTAAAGAGAACATACATGCAATGACACTAGTGGATCCATGTGTGGTCTCTGAAGAGAACACACATTTCAATGACACTAGTGGATCCATATGTGGTATGTGAAAAGAACACACATGAAATGACACTGGTGGATCCATAGGTGGATTGTGAAAAGAGCACACATGCAATGACACTGGTGGATCCATATGTGGTATATGAAAAGAACACACATGCAATGACTCCAATTGTTGTTAGTATAAAGAACACACATGCAATGACACTGGTGGATCCATATGTGGTATGTGAAAAGAACACACATGAAATGACTCTGGTTGTTGTTAGTGGAAAGAACACACATGCAATGACACTGGTGGATCCATGTGTGGTCTCTAAATAGAACACACATTTCAATGACTCTGGTTGTTGTTAGTAAAAATAACACACATGCAATGACGCTGGTAGATCCATGTGTGGTCTCTGAAGAGAACACACATGCAATGACTCTGGTTATTGTTAGTAAAAAGAGCACACATGCAATGACACTGGTGGATCCATAGGTGGATTGTGAAAAGAACACACATGCAATGACACTGGTGGATCCATATGTGGTATGTGAAAAGAACACACATTTCAATGACTCACGGTTGTTAGTAAAAAGAACACACATGCAATGACATCAGGTGGATCCATGTGTGGTCTCTGAAGAGAACACATGCAATGACTCTGGTTGTTGTTAGTAAAAAGAGCACACATGCAATGACACTCGTGGATCCATAGGTGGATTGTGAAAAGAACACACATGAAATGACACTGGTGGATCCATATGTGGTATGTGAATATAACACACATGCAATGACTCTAGTTGTTGTTAGTAAAAAGAACGCACATGCAATGACACTGGTGAATCCATATGTGGTATGTGAAAAGAACACACATGCAATGACTCCAGTTGTTGTTAGTAAAAAGAACACACATGCAATGACACTGGTGGATCCATGTGTGGTCTCTGAAGAGAACACACATTTCAATGACACTGGTGGATCCATATGTGGTATGTGAAAAGAACACACATGAAATGACTCCAGTTGTTGTTAGTAAAAAGAACACACATGCAATGACACTGGTGGATCCATATGTGGTATGTGAAAAGAACACACATGAAATGACTCTAGTTGTTGTTAGTGAAAAGAACACACATGCAATGACGCTGGTGGATCCATGTGTGGTCTCTGAAGAGAACACACCTTTCAATGACTATGGTTGTTGTTAGTAAAAAGAACACACATGCAATGACACTGGTGGATCCATGTGTGGTCTCTGAAGAAAACACACATGCAATGACTCTGGTTGTTGTTAGTAAGAAGTGCACACATGCAATGACACTGGTGGATCCATCGGTGGATTGTTAAAAGAACAGACATGCAATGACACTGGTGGATCCATATGTGGTATGTGAAAAGAGCACACATTTCAATGACTCTGGTTGTTGTTAGTAAAAAGAACTCACATGGAATGACACTGGTAGATCCATGTGTGGTCTCTAAAGAGAACACACATGCAATGACTCTGGTTGTTGTTAGTAAAAAGAGCACACATGCAATGACACTGGTGGATCCATAGGTGGATTGTTGTAACATCCCAAAAATCATGTAGGGTTTCATCCTACATGATTCATTTCATCCTTGCATCATTCATTCATATAGGGTTTTTCTCAAAATCATTTAGAGGCAGAAGTTTGATCTATGATTTCATGTGGGCAAATTGTCTCAATTGGCCATCACCCTTTGGGATTTGATTGTCTATGAACTTGTTTGCTTGCCTCTATGGTTGGAAAGGCTAGGTGAAGCTTTTAACCCAAGATTCAAAATTTAGAAATAGTTTCAAAACCCTATTTCCAATATTTGCAAACTAGAGCAAATCTCTGTTTACTTTGAAACCTAAGCTTGACCAAGCCTTGCAAGGTAACCACTTAGTTAGAATGACTGTTTTTGGACCCACAGAACCCTGCAAAAATTCCCAAAGCAGTTTGAATTCAAAAGGATTTGAATTCATATCAAAATCAATCCAGAAAATGAATTTAGAAAAAGAAAAAGGCTGTGCCAGAATCGCCCAGAATGTAATCGAGCAACAAGCCCACCCGGGATCTCTTTTTTCTTCTCTCGCAGCATAGCGCAGCCGAGACGGCCGACAGACCCCACCTGCACTCCGCGCACATCGCTGACAAGCGGGCCTTCTCCACGTCAGCGTCGTCTCCACCCGCACGACCCGTTCATCCCCAAATCAACGCGAGCGTTTCTGTGTTTAAATTCGCAGTGTAAATTCAATTTATTGGCCGAGTAATTCTCGCTCGTGACCAGGATATAAGAACCCCCTCTGCCCCCTCTCTCTTCTCCCTCAAACCCCGAACCCAGAGCGCCACCAGGCTGCGTGTATTGCTCTCTGTAGCCCCGCCGTCTCCGACGACTGCGCCGGCGAATTCCGGTGAGTTCTGAGCTCCCCTCGGCCTCTCGTTCTTGCAAACTAGTCCAGTGAGCCTCTGCGCTTCTTTTAACATATTTCGTTTGCCCTCGCATGAACCGTAGCTCCGGCAGCATCGTCGACTGGCCGCCACCGTCGTCTGCACGAACTCCGGCGAACTCCAGTGGTAAGTACAGACCGCCCCGCGCCTTCTAGTTCACGCACACAACTCCGTCTTGACTCTGTGAATCTAATCGTGTCCTCGCCTTGCCTTGGGGTGGTTCACAGCGACGACCACGACAACCACCCGACGCACCGACACCGTCCTCCACTCCGGCGAGCAATCGCAACCGTGGCCGAGCGCCCCTTGACCAACCGAAAGTACGACGAGCTTCGCCGTGACCTCCTGAGCCCGGTGAGCTACTCCTCGTTCTCACTCACCCCCTGTAGCGCCGCCTCCGTCGTCGACCGACAGTTCCGCCGCCGGTAGCCGCCGCTCCGCCGCCAGTTCTTGGCCAGGGCAATAGCAGCCGTTAGATCTGTATCGTAGCGCTAGGATAGATCCACTTAACCCCGAAGCGGTACGCGATCTGAGCCGCCAGATTTCATTTAGATCCTACGGCTGTGGAGCTCGATCGATCTTGAAACGATGCAGGCGAATAAGAACATGACGCGTGGCTAGGTTAGATCTGAAAATAGAATTTAAAAACAGATTTTGATCCAGATTTCAAATGCCAATATCTTTTGAATGCCACGTTGGAATTTTGCAAACTTTATACCGCTGGATTCAGAAAAACAAGACCTTTCTTCCTATCCTTTTTGTTTAGCAAATAGTAACCATTAGTTTGGCTTAAATTGCAGCAACTTGTTTGAGGCCTTTTTGAGAATAGTTTTAGTTTAATAACTTGTTTTAGGGCTAAATAAGTTGTCTTGGCTATTTTGTGACTTGTTTTGTTTCTGTAAACTTGCACTTGATTGGTAGAATTTTCAAAAAACACCACTTAGTATTTTCATGCATGCATGCATTCATATTATTTTTGTTTGTATATTTGTGTGTAATTGTGTGCTATAACTTTGTGTGTAGATTTTGCTAGTGATTGTGATTGTGACGAGTGCTACTCTCCACACTACCAAGGCAAGTGATATCATCATGAATATTCCATTCCTATATTTTATATATGCATTAGTATTATTTTCCAAGTATAGGACTTGCATGGTTGTTGCTAAGTATAAACTATGCTATGGGAAAACCTATTAGGTGAAGCCTTAGTGAAAATTTCCTAAGTCAAGATTCCTATTACTATCATGCTTAGCCTAGCTACTAGAAAACAAGGGTGGTTTATATATTCACACTATGGAAAAATATTCTAAGTCTTTGGACTTGTTTTTATTTAATAAAACAACTAAGTTAATGAATCACCTGGGTGGAATGGAAAGAATGGTGTATGTTGAGTGGTTCACAAGGCCATGGACTTGGCTTGTGTATCTCACTTGTGGATGGCCACCCAGGAACAAAGAGATTTGAGATGTCATATGTTGAGAAGCTTCAAGTGCAACCACTTGGCATTATGGGCTCTGCCATGATCTTAGGATGCTAGAACTTAGTCTCTTGGACAGTGGGTGGTAGATGGGATGATAGGTTGGAACGCGTCCATTTTTGACTAAGGAAAGGCTACCGAAGGATCATGTCTTGGGAAACCAAGGCTTGTGGGGAAAGTGCACCACCTCTGCAGAGTGTAAAACCTAAGTACTTAGCCATGTCCCTGGTAAAGGACAATTTGAGCATCAAGACATGGAAACTTCAAGAATCTCATCACTCAAATTTTCTAAATAAAACTTGTGGGTGAACAAGGGTTAAAAGGATCTTCATTCATTGATTGGTAGATGCCCTGAGTGGATCTGGAGTCTTTGATTGATAGATGCCTTGGGTGTTTTGTGCCTTACAAAAACTTAGTGTTTTCAAAAAGTTAAGGAAAAATCTATTTTGAGCAAAGCAAGCCTAAGCTCCACCAGCCAAATGCATATAGTATTATAGTCCACTTAAAATATACTAAGGTATCACTTGCCAATACTATTCCAAAGTATTGACCCTTGTGGCTGTAACTTATGATGTTGCAGGTTACTCTGATGATGAATAGGAGTCATGAGTCTACACTCAACATGCTTGCCTGTGGCACATGAAGATGAAGACTTATGTTTATTTACTTATTCCATAAACTCTTGTATTAGGCCTTTGGCCATGAGTTGTAAAAGACTATGTTTTATCTCTGGAATGACTGTAATAAACGACCTTTGTATCTGTGTACTTCATCTTAAACTGTGGATGCTAGCATTGATCCAGGGACTAGCATTGCAATCACAGGGATCTTTTCCTTTACAAAGGAGGGATCTTACAATTGTGAAAAGAACACACATGCAATGACACTGGTGGATCCATATGTGGTATGTGAAAAGAACACACATGCAATGACTCTAGTTGTTGTTAGTAAAAAGAACACACATGCAATGACACTGGTGGATCCATGTGTGGTCTCTAAAGAGAACACACATTTCAATGACACTGGTGGATCCATATGTGAAAAGAACACACATGCAATGACTCTGGTTGTTGTTAGTAAAAAGAACACACATGCAATGACACTTGTGGATCCATAGGTGGATTGTGAAAACAGCACACATGCAATGACACTGGTGGATGCATATGTGGTATGTGAAAAGAACACACATGCAATGACTCTGGTTGTTGTTAGTAAAAAGAACACACATGCAATGACACTGGTGGATCCATGTGTGGTCTCTGAAGAGAACACACATGCAATGACTCTGGTTGTTGTTAGTAAAAAGAGCACACATGCAATGACACTGGTGGATCCATAGGTGGATTGTGAAAAGCACACTCATGCAATGACACTGGTGGATCCATATGTGGTATGTGAAAAGAACACACATGCAATGACTCCAGTTGTTGTTAGTAAAAAGAACACACATGCAATGACACTGGTGGATACATAGGTGGATTGTGAAAAGAGCGCACATGCAATGACACTGGTGGATCCATATGTGGTATGTGAATAGAACACACATGCAATGACTCCAGTTGTTGTTAGTAAAAATAACATACATGTAATGACACTGGTGGATCCATGTGTGGTCTCTAAAGAGAACACACATTTCAATGACACTGGTGGATCCATGGAATAAAAATGGTGGATCCATATGTGGTATGTGAAAAGAACACACATGCAATGACTCTGTTTGTTGTTAGTGAAAAGAACACAGATGCAATGACACTGGTGGATCCATGTGTGGTCTCTGAAGATAACACACATTTCAATGACTTTGGTGGATCCATATGTGGTATATGAATAGAACACACATGAAATGACTCCAGTTGTTGTTAGTAAAAAGAACACACATGCAATGACACTGGTGGATCCATATGTGGTATGTGAAAAGAACACACATGAAATGACTCTGGTTGTTGTTAGTGAAAAGAACACACATGCAATAACACTAGTGGATCCGGTCTCTAAAGAGAACACACATTTCAATGACTCTGGTTGTTGTTAGTAAAAAGAACAAACATGCAATGACACTAGTGGATCCATGTGTGGTCTCTGAAAAGAACACACATGCAATGACTCTGGTTGTTGTTAGTAAAAAGAGCACACATGCAATGACACTGGTGGATCCATAGGTGGATTGTGAAAAGATCAAACATGCAATGACACTGGTGGATCCACATGTGGTATGTGAAAAGAACACACATGCAATGACTCCATTTGTTTTTAGTAAAGAGAACATACATGCAATGACACTAGTGGATCCATGTGTGGTCTCTGAAGAGAACACACATTTGAATGACACTAGTGGATCCATATGTGGTATGTGAAAAGAACACACATGTAATGACACTGGTGGATCCATAGGTGGATTGTGAAAAGAGCAC
This sequence comes from Avena insularis, assembly GCA_023614405.1. Taxonomy (NCBI): domain Eukaryota; kingdom Viridiplantae; phylum Streptophyta; class Magnoliopsida; order Poales; family Poaceae; genus Avena; species Avena insularis. Next base: position 204,821 of record JAJUPC010000198.1, on the reverse strand, counting down.
ACATGCAATGACACTGGTGGATCCATATGTGGTATATGAAAAGAACACACATGCAATGACTCTAATTGTTGTTAGTATAAAGAACACACATGCAATGACACTGGTGGATCCATATGTGGTATGTGAAAAGAACACACATGAAATGACTCTGGTTGTTGTTAGTGGAAAGAACACGCATGCAATGACACTGGTGGATCCATGTGTGGTCTCTAAATAGAACACACATTTCAATGACTCTGGTTGTTGTTAGTAAAAAGAACACACATGCAATGACACTGGTGGATCCATGTGTGGTCTCTGAAGAGAACACACATGCAATGACTCTGGTTATTGTTAGTAAAAAGAGCACACATCCAATGACACTGGTGGATCCATAGGTGGATTGTGAAAAGAACACACATGCAATGACACTGGTGGATCCATATGTGGTATGTGAGAAGAACACACATTTCAATGACTCTGGTTGTTGTTAGTAAAAATAACACACATGCAATGACACTGGTGGATCCATGTGTGGTCTCTGAAGAGAACACACATGCAATGACTCTGGTTGTTGTTAGTAAAAAGAGCACACATGCAATGACACTGTGGATCCATAGGTGGATTGTGAAAGAACACACATGAAATGACACTGTTGGATCCATATGTGGTATGTGAAAAGAACACACATGAAATGACTCCAGTTGTTGTTAGTAAAAAGAACATGCAATGACACTGGTGGATCCATATGTGGTATGTGAAAAGAAGATACATGAAATGACTCTGGTTGTTGTTAGTAAAAAGAATACACATGCAAAGACACTGGTGGATCCATGTGTGGTCTTTGAAGAGAACACACATTTCAATGACACTGGTGGATCCATATGTGGTATGTGAAAAGAACACACATGAAATGACTCCAGTTGTTGTTAGTAAAAAGAACACACATGCAATGACACTTGTGGATCCATATGTGGTATGTGAAAAGAACACACATGAAATGACTCTGGTTGTTGTTAGTGAAAAGAACACACATGCAATAACACTAGTGTATCCATGTGTGGTCTCTGAAGAGAACACACATTTCAATGACTCTGGTTGTTGTTAGTAAAAAGAACAAACATGCAATGACACTAGTGGATCCATGTGTGGTCTCTGAAAAGAACACACATGCAATGACTCTTGTTGTTGTTAGTAAAAAGAGCACACATGCAATGACACTGGTGGATCCATAGGTGGATTGTGAAAAGATCAAACATGCAATGACACTGGTGGTTCCACATGTGGTATGTGAAAAGAACACACATGCAATGACTCCATTTGTTTTTAGTAAAGAGAACATACATGCAATGACACTAGTGGATCCATGTGTGGTCTCTGAAGAGAACACACATTTCAATGACACTAGTGGATCCATATGTGGTATGTGAAAAGAACACACATGAAATGACACTGGTGGATCCATAGGTGGATTGTGAAAAGAGCACACATGCAATGACACTGGTGGATCCATATGTGGTATATGAAAAGAACACACATGCAATGACTCTAATTGTTGTTAGTATAAAGAACACACATGCAATGACACTGGTGGATCCATATGTGGTATGTGAAAAGAACACACATGAAATGACTCTGGTTGTTGTTAGTGGAAAGAACACGCATGCAATGACACTGGTGGATCCATGTGTGGTCTCTAAATAGAACACCCATTTCAATGACTCTGGTTGTTGTTAGTAAAAAGAACACACATGCAATGACACTGGTGGATCCATGTGTGGTCTCTGAAGAGAACACACATGCAATGACTCTGGTTATTGTTAGTAAAAAGAGCACACATCTAATGACACTAGTGGATCCATAGGTGGATTGTGAAAAGAACACACATGCAATGACACTGGTGGATCCATATGTGGTATGTGAGAAGAACACACATTTCAATGACTCTGGTTGTTGTTAGTAAAAATAACACACATGCAATGACATCAGGATCCATGTGGTCTCTGAAGAGAACACACATGCAATGACTCTGGTTGTTGTTAGTAAAAAGAGCACACATGCAATGACACTCGTGGATCCATAGGTGGATTGTGAAAAGAACACACATGAAATGACACTGGTGGATCCATATGTGGTATGTGAAAAGAACACACATGCAATGACTCTAGTTGTTGTTAGTAAAAAGAACGCACATGCAATGACACTGGTGGATCCATATGTGGTATGTGAAAAGAAGACACATGCAATGACTCCAGTTGTTGTTAGTAAAAAGAACACACAGGCAATGACACTGGTGGATCCATGTGTGGTCTCCAAGAGAACACATTGCAATGACACTGGTGGATCCATATGTGGTATGTGAAAAGAACACACATGAAATGACTCCAGTTGTTGTTAGTAAAAAGAACACACATGCAATGACACTTGTGGATCCATATGTGGTATGTGAAAAGAACACACATGAAATGACTCTGGTTGTTGTTAGTGAAAAGAACACACATGCAATAACACTAGTGTATCCATGTGTGGTCTTTGAAGAGAACACACATTTCAATGACTCTGGTTGTTGTTAGTAAAAAGAACAAACATGCAATGAAACTAGTGGATCCATGTGTGGTCTCTGAAAAGAACACACATGCAATGACTCTTGTTGTTGTTAGTAAAAAGAGCACACATGCAATGACACTGGTGGATCCATAGGTGGATTATGAAAAGATCAAACATGCAATGACACTGGTGGTTCCACATGTGGTATGTGAAAAGAACACACATGCAATGACTCCATTTGTTTTTAGTAAAGAGAACATACATGCAATGACACTAGTGGATCCATGTGTGGTCTCTGAAGAGAACAAACATTTCAATGACACTAGTGGATCCATATGTGGTATGTGAAAAGAACACACATGAAATGACACTGGTGGATCCATAGGTGGATTGTGAAAAGAGCACACATGCAATGACACTGGTGGATCCATATGTGGTATATGAAAAGAACACACTTGCAATGACTCCAATTGTTGTTAGTATAAAGAACACACATGCAATGATACTGGTGGATCCATATGTGGTATGTGAAAAGAACACACATGAAATGACTCTGGTTGTTGTTAGTGGAAAGAACACGCATGCAATGACACTGGTGGATCCATGTGTGGTCTCTAAATAGAACACACATTTCAATGACTCTGGTTGTTGTTAGTAAAAAGAACACACACATGCAATGACATCAGGATCCATGTGTGGTCTCTGAAGAGAACACACATGCAATGACTCTGGTTATTGTTAGTAAAAAGAGCACACATCCAATGACACTGGTGGATCCATAGGTGGATTGTGAAAAGAACACACATGCAATGACACTGGTGGATCCATATGTGGTATGTGAGAAGAACACACATTTCAATGACTCTGGTTGTTGTTAGTAAAAAGAACACACATGCAATGACATCAGTGGATCCATGTGGTCTCCAAGAGAACACACATGCAATGACTCTGGTTGTTGTTAGTAAAAAGAGCACACATGCAATGACACTCGTGGATCCATAGGTGGATTGTGAAAAGAACACACATGAAATGACACTGGTGGATCGATATGTGGTATGTGAAAAGAACACACATGCAATGACTCTAGTTGTTGTTAGTAAAAAGAACACACATGCAATGACACTGGTGGATCCATATGTGGTATGTGAAAAGAACACACATGAAATGACTCGAGTTGTTGTTAGTAAAAAGAACACACAGCAATGACATCAGGATCCATGTGGTCTCTGAAGAGAACACATTTCAATGACACTGTGGATCCATATGTGGTATGTGAAAACACACATGAAATGACTCCAGTTGTTGTTAGTAAAAAGAACACACATGCAATGACACTTGTGGATCCATATGTGGTATGTGAAAAGAACACACATGAAATGACTCTGGTTGTTGTTAGTGAAAAGAACACACATGCAATAACACTAGTGTATCCATGTGTGGTCTCTGAAGAGAACACACATTTCAATGACTCTGGTTGTTGTTAGTAAAAAGAACAAACATGCAATGACACTAGTGGATCCATGTGTGGTCTCTGAAAAGAACACACATGCAATGACTCTTGTTGTTGTTAGTAAAAAGAGCACACATGCAATGACACTGGTGGATCCATAGGTGGATTGTGAAAAGATCAAACATGCAATGACACTGGTGGTTCCACATGTGGTATGTGAAAAGAACACACATGCAATGACTCCATTTGTTTTTAGTAAAGAGAACATACATGCAATGACACTAGTGGATCCATGTGTGGTCTCTGAAGAGAACACACATTTCAATGACACTAGTGGATCCATATGTGGTATGTGAAAAGAACACACATGAAATGACACTGGTGGATCCATAGGTGGATTGTGAAAAGAGCACACATGCAATGACACTGGTGGATCCATATGTGGTATATGAAAAGAACACACATGCAATGACTCCAATTGTTGTTAGTATAAAGAACACACATGCAATGATACTGGTGGATCCATATGTGGTATGTGAAAAGAACACACATGAAATGACTCTGGTTGTTGTTAGTGGAAAGAACACGCATGCAATGACACTGGTGGATCCATGTGTGGTCTCTAAATAGAACACACATTTCAATGACTCTGGTTGTTGTTAGTAAAAAGAACACACATGCAATGATACTGGTGGATCCATGTGTGGTCTCTGAAGAGAACACACATGCAATGACTCTGGTTATTGTTAGTAAAAAGAGCACACATCCAATGACACTGGTGGATCCATAGGTGGATTGTGAAAAGAACACACATGCAATGACACTGGTGGATCCATATGTGGTATGTGAGAAGAACACACATTTCAATGACTCTGGTTGTTGTTAGTAAAAATAACACACATGCAATGACACTGGTGGATCCATGTGTGGTCTCTGAAGAGAACACACATGCAATGACTCTGGTTGTTGTTAGTAAAAAGAGCACACATGCAATGACACTCGTGGATCCATAGGTGGATTGTGAAAAGAACACACATCAAATGACACTGGTGGATCCATATGTGGTATGTGAAAAGAACACACATGCAATGACTCTAGTTGTTGTTAGTAAAAAGAACGCACATGCAATGACACTGGTGGATCCATATGTGGTATGTGAAAAGAAGACACATGCAATGACTCCAGTTGTTGTTAGTAAAAAGAACACACAGGCAATGACACTGGTGGATCCATGTGTGGTCTCTGAAGAGAACACACATTTCAATGACACTGGTGGATCCATATGTGGTATGTGAAAAGAACACACATGAAATGACTCCAGTTGTTGTTAGTAAAAAGAACACACATGCAATGACACTTGTGGATCCATATGTGGTATGTGAAAAGAACACACATGAAATGACTCTGGTTGTTGTTAGTGAAAAGAACACACATGCAATAACACTAGTGTATCCATGTGTGGTCTCTGAAGAGAACACACATTTCAATGACTCTGGTTGTTGTTAGTAAAAAGAACAAACATGCAATGAAACTAGTGGATCCATGTGTGGTCTCTGAAAAGAACACACATGCAATGACTCTTGTTGTTGTTAGTAAAAAGAGCACACATGCAATGACACTGGTGGATCCATAGGTGGATTATGAAAAGATCAAACATGCAATGACACTGGTGGTTCCACATGTGGTATGTGAAAAGAACACACATGCAATGACTCCATTTGTTTTTAGTAAAGAGAACATACATGCAATGACACTAGTGGATCCATGTGTGGTCTCTGAAGAGAACAAACATTTCAATGACACTAGTGGATCCATATGTGGTATGTGAAAAGAACACACATGAAATGACACTGGTGGATCCATAGGTGGATTGTGAAAAGAGCACACATGCAATGACACTGGTGGATCCATATGTGGTATATGAAAAGAACACACTTGCAATGACTCCAATTGTTGTTAGTATAAAGAACACACATGCAATGATACTGGTGGATCCATATGTGGTATGTGAAAAGAACACACATGAAATGACTCTGGTTGTTGTTAGTGGAAAGAACACGCATGCAATGACACTGGTGGATCCATGTGTGGTCTCTAAATAGAACACACATTTCAATGACTCTGGTTGTTGTTAGTAAAAATAACACACATGCAATGACACTGGTGGATCCATGTGTGGTCTCTGAAGAGAACACACATGCAATGACTCTGGTTATTGTTAGTAAAAAGAGCACACATCCAATGACACTGGTGGATCCATAGGTGGATTGTGAAAAGAACACACATGCAATGACACTGGTGGATCCATATGTGGTATGTGAGAAGAACACACATTTCAATGACTCTGGTTGTTGTTAGTAAAAAGAACACACATGCAATGACACTGGTGGATCCATGTGTGGTCTCTGAAGAGAACACACATGCAATGACTCTGGTTGTTGTTAGTAAAAAGAGCACACATGCAATGACACTCGTGGATCCATAGGTGGATTGTGAAAAGAACACACATGAAATGACACTGGTGGATCGATATGTGGTATGTGAAAAGAACACACATGCAATGACTCTAGTTGTTGTTAGTAAAAAGAACGCACATGCAATGACACTGGTGGATCCATATGTGGTATGTGAAAAGAACACACATGCAATGACTCCAGTTGTTGTTAGTAAAAAGAACACACAGGCAATGACACTGGTGGATCCATGTGTGGTCTCTGAAGAGAACACACATTTCAATGACACTGGTGGATCCATATGTGGTATGTGAAAAGAACACACATGAAATGACTCCAGTTGTTGTTAGTAAAAAGAACACACATGCAATGACACTTGTGGATCCATATGTGGTATGTGAAAAGAACACACATGAAATGACTCTGGTTGTTGTTAGTGAAAAGAACACACATGCAATAACACTAGTGTATCCATGTGTGGTCTCTGAAGAGAACACACATTTCAATGACTCTGGTTGTTGTTAGTAAAAAGAACAAACATGCAATGACACTAGTGGATCCATGTGTGGTCTCTGAAAAGAACACACATGCAATGACTCTTGTTGTTGTTAGTAAAAAGAGCACACATGCAATGACCTTTGGTGGATCCATAGGTGGATTGTGAAAAGATCAAACATGCAATGACACTGGTGGTTCCACATGTGGTATGTGAAAAGAACACACATGCAATGACTCCATTTGTTTTTAGTAAAGAGAACATACATGCAATGACACTAGTGGATCCATGTGTGGTCTCTGAAGAGAACACACATTTTAATGACACTAGTGGATCCATATGTGGTATGTGAAAAGAACACACATGAAATGACACTGGTGGATCCATAGGTGGATTGTGAAAAGAGCACACATGCAATGACACTGGTGGATCCATATGTGGTATATGAAAAGAACACACATGCAATGACTCCAATTGTTGTTAGTATAAAGAACACACATGCAATGATACTGGTGGATCCATATGTGGTATGTGAAAAGAACACACATGAAATGACTCTGGTTGTTGTTAGTGGAAAGAACACGCATGCAATGACACTGGTGGATCCATGTGTGGTCTCTAAATAGAACACCCAATTCAATGACTCTGTTGTTGTTAGTAAAAGAACACACATGCAATGATCTTGGTGGATCCATGTGGTCTCTGAAGAACACACATGCAATGACTCTGGTTATTGTTAGTAAAAAGAGCACACATCCAATGACACTGGTGGATCCATAGGTGGATTGTGAAAAGAACACACATGCAATGACACTGGTGGATCCATATGTGGTATGTGAGAAGAACACACATTTCAATGACTCTGGTTGTTGTTAGTAAAAATAACACACATGCAATGACACTGGTGGATCCATGTGTGGTCTCTGAAGAGAACACACATGCAATGACTCTGGTTGTTGTTAGTAAAAAGAGCACACATGCAATGACACTCGTGGATCCATAGGTGGATTGTGAAAAGAACACACATCAAATGACACTGGTGGATCCATATGTGGTATGTGAAAAGAACACACATGCAATGACTCTAGTTGTTGTTAGTAAAAAGAACACACATGCAATGACACTGGTGGATCCATATGTGGTATGTGAAAAGAACACACATGCAATGACTCCAGTTGTTGTTAGTAAAAAGAACACACAGGCAATGACACTAGTGGATCCATGTGTGGTCTCTAAAGAGAACACACATTTCAATGACACTGGTGGATCCATATGTGGTATGTGAAAAGAACACACATGAAATGACTCCAGTTGTTGTTAGTAAAAAGAACACACATGCAATGACACTGGTGGATCCATATGTGGTATGTGAAAAGAACACACATGAAATGACTCTAGATGTTGTTAGTGAAAAGAACACACATGCAATGACGCTGGTGGATCCATGTGTGGTCTCTGAAGAGAACACACCTTTCAATGACTATGGTTGTTTATAGTAAAAAGAACACACATGCAATGACACTGGTGGATCCATGTGTGGTCTCTGAAGAAAACACACATGCAATGACTCTGGCTGTTGTTAGTAAAAAGTGCACACATGCAATGACACTGGTGGATCCATCGGTGGATTGTTAAAAGAACAGACATGCAATGACACTGGTGGATCCATATGTGGTATGTGAAAAGAGCACACATTTCAATGACTCTGGTTGTTGTTAGTAAAAAGAACTCACATGGAATGACACTGGTGGATCCATGTGTGGTCTCTAAAGAGAACACACATGCAATGACTCTGGTTGTTGTTAGTAAAAAGAGCACACATGCAATGACACTGGTGGATCCATAGGTGGATTGTGAAAAGAACACACATGCAATGACACAGGTGGATCCATATGTGGTATGTGAAAAGAACACACATGCAATGACTCTAGTTGTTGTTAGTAAAAAGAACACACATGCAATGACACTGGTGGATCCATGTGTGGTCTCTAAAGAGAACACACATTTCAATGACACTGGTGGATCCATATGTGAAAAGAACACACATGCAATGACTCTGGTTGTTGTTAGTAAAAAGAACACACATGCAATGACACTGGTGGATCCATAGGTGGATTGTGAAAACAGCACTCATGCAATGACACTGGTGGATGCATATGTGGTATGTGAAAAGAACACACATGCAATGACTCTGGTTGTTGTTAGTAAAAAGAACACACATGCAATGACACTGGTGGATCCATGTGTGGTCTCTGAAGAGAACACACATGCAATGACTCTGGTTGTTGTTAGTAAAAAGAGCACACATGCAATGACACTGGTGGATCCATAGGTGGATTTTGAAAAGCACACTCATGCAATGACACTGGTGAATCCATATGTGGTATGTGAAAAGAACACACATGCAATGACTCCAGTTGTTGTTAGTAAAAAGAACACACATGCAATGACACTGGTGGATACATAGGTGGATTATGAAAAGAGCGCACATGCAATGACACTGGTGGATCCATATGTGGTATGTGAATAGAACACACATGCAATGACTCTAGTTGTTGTTAGTAAAAATAACATACATGTAATGACACTGGTGGATCCATGTGTGGTCTCTGAAGAGAACACACATTTCCATGACACTGGTGGATCCATGCAATAAAAATGGTGGATCCATATGTGGTATGTGAAAAGAACACACATGCAATGACTCTGTTTGTTGTTAGTGAAAAGAACACACATGCAATGACACCGGTGGATCCATGTGTGGTCTCTGAAGATAACACACATTTCAATGACTCTAGTGGATCCATATGTGGTATATGAATAGAACACACATGAAATGACTCCAGTTGTTGTTAGTAAAAAGAACATACATGCAATGACACTGGTGGATCCATATGTGGTATGTGAAAAGAACACACATGAAATGACTCTGGTTGTTGTTAGTGAAAAGAACACATATGCAATGACACTAGTGGATCCATGTGTGGTCTCTAAATAGAACACACATTTCAATGACTCTGGTTGTTGTTAGTAAAAAGAACACACATGCAATGACACTAGTGGATCCATGTGTGGTCTCTGAAAAGAACACACATGCAATGACTCTGGTTGTTGTTAGTAAAAAGAGCACACATGCAATGACACTGGTGGATCCATAGGTGGATTGTGAAAAGAGCAAACATGCAATGACACTGGTGGATCCATATGTGGTATGTGAAAAGAACACACATGCAATGACTCCATTTGTTTTTAGTAAAGAGAACATACATGCATGTAAGATCCCTCCTTTGTAAAGGAAAAGATCCCTGTGATTGCAATGCTAGTGCCTGGATCAATGCTAGCATCCACAGTTTAAGATGAAGTACACAGATACAAAGGTCGTTTATTATAGTCATTCCAGAGATAAAACATAGTCTTTTACAACTCATGGCCAAAGGCCTAATACAAGAGTTTATGGAATATGTAAATAAACATAAGTCTTCATCTTCATGTGCCACAGGCAAGCATTTTGAGTGTAGACTCATGACTCCTAATCATCATCGGAGTAACCTGCAACATTACAAGTTACAGCCACAGAGGGTCAATACTTTGGAAGAGTATTGGCAAGTGATACCTTAGTATATTTTAAGTGGACTATAATACTATATGCATTTGGCTGGTGGAGCTTAGGCTTGCATTGCTCAAAATAGATTTTTCCTTAACTTTTGAAAACACTAAGTTTTTTCTTGGCACAAAACACCCAAGGCATCTATCAATCAAAGACTCCTGATCCACTCAGGGCATCTACCAATCAATGACTGAAGATCCTTTTAACCCTTGTTCACCCACAAGTTTTATTTAGAAATTGGAGTGATGAGATTCTTGAAGTTTCCATGTCTTGATGCTCAAATTGTCCTTTACCAGGGATATGGCTAAGTACTTAGGTTTTACACTCTGCAGAGGTGGTGCACTTTCCCCACAAGACTTGGTTTCCCAAGACAAGATCCTTCAGTAGCCTTTCCTTAGTCAAATGGATGCGTTCCAACCTATCATTCCCTCTACCACCCACTGTCCAAAAGACTAAGTTCTAGCATCCTAAGATCATGGCAGAGCCCATATTGCCAAGTGGTTGCACTTGAAGCTTCTCAACATTTGACATCTCAAATTTCTTTGTTCCTGGGTGGCCATCCACAAGTGAGATACACAAGCCAAGTCCATGGCCTTGTGAACCACTCAACATAAACCATTCTTTCCATTCCACCCAGGTGATTCATTAACTTAGTTGTTTTGTTAAATAAAACACAAGTCCTTAGACTTAGAATATTTTTCATAGTGTGAATATATAAACCACCCTTGTTTTCTAGTAGCTAGGCTAAGCATGATAGTAATAGGAATCTTGACTTAGGTACTTTTCACTAAGGTTTCACCTAATAGGTTTTCCCAAAGCATAGTTTATACTTAGCAAAAATCCATTCAAGTCCTATACTTAGAAAAATACTAATGCATATATAAAATATAGGAATGGAATATTCATGATGATATCACTTGCCTTGGTAGTGTGGAGAGTAGCACTCGTCACAATCACAATCACTAGCAAAATCTACACACAAAGTTATAGCACACAATTACACACAAATATATACAAACAAAATATTATGAATGCATGCATGCATGAATCTACTAAGTGGTGATTTTTGAAAATTCTACCAATCAAGTGCAAGATTACAGAAACTAAACAAGTCATAAAGTAACCAAGACAAACTTAAATAACCCTTAAAACAAAATACTAAACTAAATCTATACTTAAAAGGGCCTCAAACAAGTTTCTGCAATTTAAGCCAATCTAATGGTTACTATTTGCTAAACAAAAAGGATAGGCAGAAAGGTCTTGTTTTACTGAATCCAACGGTATAAAGTTTGCAAAATTCCAACGTGGAATTCAAAAGATATAGGCATTTGAATTTGGATCAAATTTCTGGTTTTAAATCTATTTTCAGACCTAACCTAGCCACGTCCTTGTCTAATTGGTACGTTCGTCTGGATCGATCTACACCGCTGGATTTAAAGGGGCAGGTGCGGCTCAGATCATCGCGTACCCTTCGGTTAAGTGAATCTATCCAAGCCATCACATGCAGATCTAACGATTCCTATTGACCTGGCCAGAAACTGGCGGCGGAGCGGTGGCTACCGGCGGTGGAAACGTTCGGTCGAGCGTTACGCGACGACGGCGAGAGGAGAGAGAGGAGATGCTCACCGGCTCGGGGTCACGGTGATGCTCGTCGCATCGCGGTTGGTCAAGGGGCGCCGAACACGACTGCGATTGCTCGCCGGAGTGGAGGACGGTGTCGGGTGCGTCGGGTGGTCGTCGTGGACGTCGCTGTGGATCACCCCAAGGCAAGGTGAAGATACGGTTAGGTGCGCGGGTCCAAGGCAAGGTCGTGTGCGTGAACGGGAAGGCGAGGCGATGCATACACAAGGGAACACTCGAGGAGTTGATGTCGCCGTCGGTGCTCGCGGTGTCAAGTGGAACCGGCGACCTGGGGCAGTATAGGATGGACTAGTGAGGTTAGGAGGTGCGCAAAGACTCACTGAAACAGATGGCAAGAACTAGAGGCAGAGGGGAGCTCGGAACTCACCGGAATCGATCGCCGAAGTGGGCTCTGTCTGCGGCGGTGCAAGGTTGATTGAGAGCAGCCTGGTGGCGAAGTGAGTGAGGCGTTTGGGGGAAAAGGCTCATGAGGCAGAGGATCTTATAGCGGTGACTCGACAGAAACGCCGTCGATAAATGCCCAATTCGCCCGGCATCACTGACAGCGGTCGGCCGGAGATCATCTGGTCGGGGGAAGACGATCTTGACATGGAGAAGGCCAGCTTGTCGCCGAGGAGCGCGAGTATAGGTGGGTCTGTCTGTCGTGTGCTCATGCAGGTGAGAGAGAGGAAAAAGGAGATCCCCGGGTGGGCTAGATGGGCTTGATCTACTGATGGTCCAGATTCCAGCCGCGCAGCCCTTTTCTTTTGTGAAATCCTTTTCTTTTTCTAAATTCATTTTCTGGATTGATTTTGATATGAATTCAAATCCTTTTGAATTAAACAGCTTTGGGAATTTTTGCAGGGTTCTGTGGGTTCAAAAATAGTCAAAACACCATGTGGTTACCTTGCTAGGGCTTGGTCAAGCTTGGGTTTTAAATCAAACAGAGAATTTGCTCTAGTTTGCAAAGGTTTGAGAAAGGGTTTGAAAATTATTTCTAAATTGGAAACTTGGGATGAAATGCTACACCTACTCTTTCCAACAATGTTGGAAAGCAAACAAGTACCTAAACAATCCAATCTCAAAGGGTGATGGCCAATTGAGATAAATTGCCCACATGAAATCATAGCCTAAGTTTATGCTTCTAAATGATTTTGAGAAAAACCCTAAATGAATGAAGGATGCAAGGATGAAATGAATGAGTTTTGAAACATGATTTTTTGGGATGTTACAAATCTAACCCCCTTAAAATGAATCTCGCCCTCGAGATTCGGATTGGCTAGCAAATAGGTGAGGGTGGTCTTTCCGAAGATCATCTTCTCTTTCCCATGTTGCTTCCTCTTCGGAATGATGATTCCATTGTACTTTGCAAAACTTGATAGTCTTTGTCCTTGTGACTCTTTCTGCGGTCTCAAGAATCTTGGCAGGCTTTTCTTCATAGGTGAGATCACTTTCTAGTTGAACCTCTTCCAAAGATATGGTATCCTTCAAAGAAGATCCTTCCATCTCCGGGTGACATTTCTTAAGCTGACTCACATGAAAAACATTATGGACTGCTAATAAAGATCTTTGGAGTTCGATTTCATATGCAGCTTCTCCCTTGCGACTTAGAATGTTGAATGGTCCAACATATCTTGGTGCTAACTTTCCTTTGACTCCAAATCTTTTTACTCCACGAAGTGGTGATACTCTAAGATAAGATCTATCCCCAACTTCGTAAGTGACTTCTCCACGCTTAGCATCTGCGTAGCTTTTCTGTCGAGACTGTGCTATCTTCAACCTGTCCCTAACCAATTTGACCTTTTCTTCGGCGTCTTTGATAAGATCTGGTCCAAACAAACTTCTTTCTCCTACACCATTCCATAGCAATGGGGTGGTACACTTCCTTCCGTAGAGAAACTCAAATGGTGCCATCCCAATACTAGATTGGTATTTGTTGTAAGAAAACTTCTGCGTAAAGCGGACTTTCATCTAACTTGCTCCATAGTCTAGGGCACATGCCCTCAACATGTCTTCAAGAATTTGATTAGTCCTTTCTGTTTGTCCATCGGTTTGAGGATGAAAGCGTGCTGAATTCAATCTCGTTCCTAAAGATTCATGAAGTTGTCTCCAAAAGTGAGAAGTGAACTGAGTTCCTCTATCAGACACAATACTCTTAGGTACTCCGTGAAGGCATACAATTCTGCTCATGTAGATTTTGGCTAACTTGGCACTGGTATAAGTTGTCTTCTGGGTATAAAGTGAACCACTTTAGTTAGGCGATCCACTACTACCCATATGGAATCATACCGACCTGGTCCTTGGTAATCCGGTAATGAAATCCATACCAATATTTTCCCACTTCCATTCAAAAAAGGCATTGGTTGAAGCAAACACTGGTTTCGATGTTCGCTTTCACTCTACTACACACATCACACAAAGCAATGTGTTGGCGATGTCCCTTTTGAGATTGTTCCACCAAAATCTTTCTTTCATATCCATGTATATTTTGGTGTTTCCGGGTGAATAGAATATGGAGAGTTATGGGCTTCTTGTAAAATCAGTTTCCGCATTTCGGATCTTGTGGAACACAAATCGTTTCCGTGCCATAAAGTACCTTGTTAGTCCATATGGAAACTTTTAGCTTTTCCTTGGCTAATCCTTTCCTTAATCTCTTGATTTCTTTATCCGTCTTTTGAGCTTTTTAATCTTATCCAGCAGTGGGTTGAACATCCAAAGACATGAGATGTCCTTCGCACAATCTCCAACTGAGTTCCTTGAATTGCTTAGACAAGTCATCGGCAATTCACCTTTGGTAAGGCCATTTACAAGCGCTTTCGACTTAGAGCATCTGCTACTACATTTGCTTTACGGGGTGGTATTGCAAATTCAAGTCGTAATCCTTGATAAGTTCTAGCCATCTTCTTTGTCTCATATTGATCTCATACGGGTGAAGATACTTCAAGCTCTTATGGTCGGTGAACACTTCACAATGTTTTCCCAAAAGGTAGTGTCTCCATGTTTTGAGTGCATGGACAACTTGACTAACTCTAAATCATGAGTAGGATAATTTACTTCATGAGTTTTGAGTTGTCTCGAGGCATAAGCCACAACTTTTCCGCCTTGCATAAGTCGGCACCTAATCCTTGATGAGAAGCATCACAATATACTTGGAAATCCTTTTCCAAATCTGGTAAACCTGCAGGTGTGACACAAGTCTCTTCTTTAGTTCTTGAAAGCTGAGTTCACATCCTTGGACCAAGCAAATTTCTTATCTTTCTTTAACAATTCTGTCATTGGTTTAGCAACCTTAGAAAAATTTCAATGAATCTTACGTAGTAACACTGCTAAACCAAGGAAACTACGAACCTCTTTTACATTCTTAGGAGATTCCCATTACATCACGGCCGAAACTTTAGCGGGATCAACTGCTACACCATCCTTTGTCATAACGTGACCAAGAAATCCAACTTCCTCTAACCAAAACTCACACTTGCTGAATTTGGCATAAAGCTTATGTTCCTCGGTTTCTCAAGTATCAAGCGTAGATGTCTTTCATGCTCTTCCTTGCTCTTGGAGTAGACTAAGATGTCATCGATGAAAACGACAACGAACTTGTCGAGAAATTCCGTGAACACTTTGTTCATCATATTCATGAAGTATCTTTGGGCGTTGGTTAAACCAAAAGGCATCACGTGTACTCATACAATCCATACCTTGTGGTGAATGCTGTTTTAGGTATGTCTTGCTCTCTTATCTTGAGTTGAAAATAGCGACGATCAAGATCAATCTTGAGAACACACATGCTCCTTCTAACTGATCAAACAAGTCATTTATTCTTGGCAAAGGATATTTTTCTTGATGGTTACCTCGTTGAGAGAATGGTAATCTATGCATAACCTTTGAGTTACGTCTCTTTTCTCTGAACAAAACTGGAGCTCCCCAATATGAAGAAATTGGCTTGATGAATCCTATCTGCAATTGATCTCCAAGTTCTTACTTGAGTTCCTTAAGATCGTCAACTCACATTTTATAAGGCCTCATAGCTCTTGGTCCGAACACGGTACCAAATCTATTATAAACTCCACATCTCTATCTGGTGGCATTCCGGTAACTCTTAGGAAACACATCCGGATATTCACACACAATTGGCACACTTTCCATGCTAACCCCCTTAAGAGAATTCAGCTTACTTCCTTTAGATTTAAAATTGGACTTAAATTTTATCCTCTTACCTTCAGGGGTTGTGAGTGAAACTGTATGATTGGCACAATCTAGTACTCCCTCATACTTAGCCATCCAATCCATTCCCAAAATCACATCCAATCCTTGGGAATTCAGGATTATTAGGTTTACTGGAAACTTATGTTTTCCAAACTCTATGACTAGGTCTTGACATCCTGAGTTTACTATCATTTCTCCACCAGGAGAACTTAATTTTATAGGACACCCAATGGTTTCTACCGGTAGTTCATTTCTTTCGACAAATGCTTTTGATATGAATGAATGAGATGCACCAGTGTCAAAGAGTACAAATGCCGAGATGGAATTGAGTCTGGACTTACCAGCAACAGCATCAGGCTCTTCAAAGACGTCCTCCACATTGATGTGGTTAACCTGTCCTTTCTGAAAAGGATTGGGCTTGTTAGGTCCTTCAACTTTCTTTTCAGGGCACTCATTAGCATAATGTCCCAGCTTTTTGCATTTGTAGCACTCAACCTGACTGATGTCCGTCTTAGGCTGGCTTCTACTTCCACTTCCACCTCCACTATGGTGGCTCTTATGTCCACTCTTGTGGTTCTTGTACTTATCATTGTCATGACTGCGATGATGCTTGTTGTCATGACGGTTGTGGTTGTGGTGCTTGTTAAATTTCCCATGCTTGTGGGATCTGGTGACACTATCATCATAGTGAGATCGTTTATGAGATGATCCCGAGCTATGCTTGTCGGAGTGTTTCCTCTTTCTACTCTCGACTTGCTTCATTTTATTCTCCACAATAACAGCCTTTTCACACAACGACTGATAAGTTGGAACATATGCCACAGACAGCTGCAGATTCAGCTCATCATTTAAGCCTTCCAGAAACTTTTCCTTCCTTTTGGCATCAGTGTCAACCTCATCCGGTGCATAGCATGATTGTTGAACTCTTCAATATATTCAGCCACGCTGTGGTGGCGCTTTCAGTTGTGAAATTCCTTCTTTTCAGGCTCATCATACCTGGTGAGATATGAGTAATCTGAAATCCATCTTCAAAGATAGCCCAAGTCACCTCATCAATAGGCGTGATAATCTGGAAGTTGTCCCACCATGCTTGCTGGTCCTTCAACAGATGTCTGCGAACCTGACCTTTTCGATCTCTGCATCCCACGGTCACTAAGTCTTTGTTCACGAACATAGCCAATCATTGGCCACCATGGGATCGTCGTTCGAAAACTTAGCTGGCCTCGGGCAGAAATCTGGTGAGCATATCAAAACACGGAGGTTGTTGTTGTTGTTGTTATTGTTGTTATTATTGTTGTTGTTGTTGTTGTTGTTGTTGTTGTTGTTATTACGGATGAGCGTCGTCATCATTTGCATAGGGTGTTTGTGCATTCATCATTTGTTGCATTTCGGGGTAATGTTGGGGTTGGGGTTGGTGTTTATGCGACGGGGAGGCATCATGGTTTATTCATATAGAGATAAGAATGAGATACCCTTACATGATTTATGCACAATACATTGCACAAGCAAACACATAGCATGCAACACAAGGATAAAAGCTCAACAACAAGATAACAAAAAGTCTCAAAGTACAAACACACGTGGCAAGCCATCCACATGTCGGATGGTCCAATAATAAGTTCACAAATAACAAGTGCGGTAAATAAAGATAACTGAGTAGTCAAATCTACTCATCGGCATCAATCTCCTCCTCGACAAAGGTAAGACCTGCATTCTCCATTGCGGTCTTGTTCTCCTCGATGGTAGTGGTCAAAGAGTCGATCTTGGCCTTGAGAGCCCTCTTCTGGGAATGAAGCCTCTCAATCACTGTCTGCTGCTGCTCTAACTCGAAGTCCTTGGACTGCAGTTCCTCGGTCATATCACGAATCCTCTTGTTCCTATCCTGGACACGCTTCTCTTGACTCTTGAACTTACGGTCTTGGGTCTCGAACTTCGTCTCCATCTCCTTGACTATCTCGTCCTGCTGTGCAAAGAGCTTGTCCTTCTCGCGAAGCTGCACCTGGAGCTCATCATTACTAAGCATGACGTTGGTCCTATCGGTATCCACGTGCCTAATAAGAGTCTCTAAGTCCTGGAGGTACAGGCGTATCGGCTCTGCTGTGACCCTCGAGTCGTCCTCAAAGTCAATGGACTCCGTCATCATCACGCCTCCCGAAGGCGTGGAAGTGAGTGCCTCTAACCTGTCGGGAGTGACGGCCTAACAGTCGTCCTATCAAATCCTGCATGACAACCTCCATGCCTCTCTCCCTGTCATCGTGCATAAGCTTGAAGACGATGGCCTCCGTAGTAGGCTTTGTCTGGCGTCCTGGCTGGTTCACCTTGAAGCCCCAAAGGTCCTTCCTCTCAAACTTGGTGAGTGGGTGCACCGTAATGATAGGAAGAGGGAGATCGAGTAAAGTAGTAAGCTCTATGATACGAGGACCAAAACGGGTAGCCTGGAACTCCTCAACAGTGCTGATGGCAATAGGCATCTATTTATAAGATTGAAAAAGTTAGAACAACACAATTTAAGATAAACAAGACAAACATTCAAACACATTCTTGGAACACACAATTCACTCAAGTCATGCATACATAATTTCATTACATCAACCAAGGTTCAAACTTATTTAAGGTATCATTTTGGAAAATAAGGTGATAGGTGGTGGTCCAACTAACGAAGTGCGCTTACAATCCTATCTCACTGGATCTGGTGGCTAACACAATGTTCCTAGTGGCAATCACCCTATCTTGTTCACATGCTTCTATCACTAAGTCTATAATATCTCCTCTTAAGGATTGAATTGGTGACTTCCAACTCTTGGGTATGTTCCTTCTCTTTCTCTAAGTCTTTTTGGAGGTTGAGCATCTTGCACTTGACTCTAGTACTCAGTTCCTTGATAGTCTTCCAAGCTGCTTCTTTTGCTGACTCAAAGAATGTGGTGTGCATAAAAGTGTTGGTGTACATGCAGAAGCCCTTTTCTTTGTGGTTGTCTTCCTTATTCTTGTACAAGTGAAGTTGCACCCACCAATACTCCACTCCATCCTCCATCACTGGAAAGCCCTTGTACACAGCTCCAAGGTCATGGTCATGAGTGGTCCTTTCTTCACGGTCTCCATGAGGTCCTTGAGAATCTTGGGAAACTCAGTCTCACACTCCAAGGTCATGGTCATGAGTGGTACTTTCTTCACGGCTTCGTTGACGGAGTTCATCTACACATAGAGATGATAATGAGAAGATTAGAAAAGTTTACGAGAAGAATAGACAAGTGTAGAAGAAGTTAAAAAAATTTCCTTAGTGGTTTCCAATCCTAGGGTCATAATCCTACAGGCAACACAGTGCTCTGATACCATCTGTAAGATCCCTCCTTTGTAAAGGAAAAGATCCCTGTGATTGCAATGCTAGTCCCTGGATCAATGCTAGCATCCACAGTTTAAGATGAAGTACACAGATACAAAGGTCGTTTATTACAGTCATTCCAGAGATAAAACATAGTCTTTTACAACTCATGGCCAAAGGCCTAATACAAGAGTTTATGGAATATGTAAATAAACATAAGTCTTCATCTTCATGTGCCACAGGCAAGCATGTTGAGTGTAGACTCATGATTCCTAATCATCATCGGAGTAACCTGCAACATTACAAGTTACAGCCACAGAGGGTCAATACTTTGGAATAGTATTGGCAAGTGATACCTTAGTATATTTTAAGTGGACTATAATACTATATGCATTTGGCTGGTGTAGCTTAGGCTTGCATTGCTCAAAATAGATTTTTTCTTAACTTTTGAAAACACTAAGTTTTTTCTTGGCACAAAACACCCAAGGCATCTATCAATCAAAGACTCCAGATCCACTCAGGGCATCTACCAATCAATGACTGAAGATCCTTTTAACCCTTGTTCACCCACAAGTTTTATTTAGAAATTTGAGTGATGAGATTCTTGAAGTTTCCATGTCTTGATGCTCAAATTGTCCTTTACCAGGGACATGGCTAAGTACTTAGGTTTTACACTCTGCAGAGGTGGTGCACTTTCCCCACAAGACTTGGTTTCCCAAGACAAGATCCTTCAGTAGCCTTTCCTTAGTCAAATGGACGCGTTCCAACCTATCATTCCCTCTACCACCCACTGTCCAAAAGACTAAGTTCTAGCATCCTAAGATCACGGCAGAGCCCATATTGCCAAGTGGTTGCACTTGAAGCTTCTCAACATTTGACATCTCAAATCTCTTTGTTCCTGGGTGGCCATCCACAAGTGAGATACACAAGCCAAGTCCATGGCCTTGTGAACCACTCAACATAAACCATTCTTTCCATTCCACCCAGGTGATTCATTAACTTAGTTGTTTTGTTAAATAAAACACAAGTCCTTAGACTTAGAATATTTTTCATAGTGTGAATATATAAGTCACCCTTGTTTTCTAGTAGCTAGGCTAAGCATGATAGTAATAGGAATCTTGACTTAGGTACTTTTCACTAAGGTTTCACCTAATAGGTTTTCCCAAAGCATAGTTTATACTTAGCAAAAATCCATGCAAGTCCTATACTTAGAAAAATAATACTAATGCATATATAAAATATAGGAATGGAATATTCATGATGATATCACTTGCCTTGGTAGTGTGGAGAGTAGCACTCGTCACAATCACAATCACTAGCAAAATCTACACACAAAGTTATAGCACACAATTACACACAAATATATACAAACAAAATATTATGAATGCATGCATGCATGAATCTACTAAGTGGTGATTTTTGAAAATTCTACCAATCAAGTGCAAGATTACAGAAACTAAACAAGTCATAAAGTAACCAAGACAAACTTAAATAACCCTTAAAACAAAATACTAAACTAAATCTATACTTAAAAGGGCCTCAAACAAGTTTCTGCAATTTAAGCCAATCTAATGGTTACTATTTGCTAAACAAAAAGGATAGGCAGAAAGGTCTTGTTTTACTGAATCCAACGGTATAAAGTTTGCAAAATTCCAACGTGGAATTCAAAAGATATAGGCATTTGAATTTGGATCAAATTTCTGGTTTTAAATCTATTTTCAGACCTAACCCTAGCCACGCGTCACTGTCTAATTGGTCGGTACCGGTTCGTCTGGATCGAGTGATACAGACCGCTGGATTTAAAGGGGCAGGTGCGGCTCAGATCATCGCGTACCCTTCGGTTAAGTGAATCTATCCAAGCCATCAGATGCAGATCTAACGATTCCTATTGACCGCCGTAAATCGGCGGGAGAGTGGCTACGGCGGTGGAAACGGTCGGCGATGTTGCCGCATGCAGCGGGGCGAAGGAAGAGAGGAGATGCTCACCGGGCTCAGGGGGTCACGGTGATGCTCGTCGTACTCGCGGTTGGTCAAGGGGCGCTCGGGCACGGCTGCGATTGCTCGCCGGAGTGGAGGACGGTGTCGGGTGCGTCGGGTGGTCGTCGTGGACGTCGCTGTGGATCACCCCAAGGCAAGGTGAAGATACGGTTAGGTGCGCGGGTCCAAGGCAAGGTCGTGTGCGTGAACGGGAAGGCGAGGGGCGGTCTGTACTTACCGGGAAAACTCGTCGGAGTTGATGTCGCCGTCGGTGCTCGCGGTGTCAAGTGGAACCGGCGGCCTGGGGCAGTACAGGATGGACTAGTGAGGTCAGGAGGTGCGCAAAGACTCACTAAAACAGATGGCAAGAACTAGAGGCAGAGGGGAGCTCGGAACTCACCGGAATCGATCGCCGGAGTGGGCTCTGTCTGCGGCGGTGCAAGGTTGATTGAGAGCAGCCTGGTGGCGAAGTGAGTGAGGCGTTTGGGGGAAAAGGCTCGCGAGGCAGAGGGGATCTTATAGCCGGTGACTCGACAGGAAACGCCCGTCGATAAATGCCCAATTACGCCCGGCATCATCATTAACGGCACGGGCGGAGATCGTCTTGTGGTCGGGGAAGACGATGCCGACGGAGAAGGCCGCTGTCCGAGGAGCGCGGAGTATAGGTGGGGTCTGTCTGTCAGCGTCTGTTTGCGTGTGCTCGCGCGTGAGAGAGGAAAAAGGAGATCCCCGGGTGGGCTAGATGGGCTTGATCTACTGATGGGCCAGATTCCAGCCGCGCAGCCCTTTTCTTTTGTGAAATCCTTTTCTTTTTCTAAATTCATTTTCTGGATTGATTTTGATATGAATTCAAATCCTTTTGAATTCAAACAGCTTTGGGAATTTTTGCAGGGTTCTGTGGGTTCAAAAATAGTCAAAACACCATGTGGTTACCTTGCTAGGGCTTGGTCAAGCTTGGGTTTTAAATCAAACAGAGAATTTGCTCTAGTTTGCAAAGGTTTGAGAAAGGGTTTGAAAATTATTTCTAAATTGGAAACTTGGGATAAAATGCTACACCTACTCTTTCCAACAATGTTGGCAAGCAAACAAGTACCTAAACAATCCAATCTCAAAGGGTGATGGCCAATTGAGATAAATTGCCCACATGAAATCATAGCCTAAGTTTATCCTTCTAAATGATTTTGAGAAAAACCCTAAATGAATGAAGGATGCAAGGATGAAATGAATGAGTTTTGAAACATGAGCTTTTGGGATGTTACAATGCAATGACACTAGTGGATCCATGTGTGGTCTATGAAGAGGACACACATTTCAATGACACTAGTGGATCCATATGTGGTATGTGAAAAGAACAAACATGAAATGACAGTGGTGGATCCATAGGTGGATTGTGAAAAGAGCACACATGCAATGACACTGGTGGATCCATATGTGGTATATGAAAAGAACACACATGCAATGACTCCATTTGTTGTTAGTAAAAAAACACATGCAATGACACTGGTGCATCCATGTGTTGTCTCTGAAGTGAACACACATTTGAATGACACTAGTGGATCCATATGTGGTATGTGAAAAGAACACACATGAAATGACTCAAGTTGTTGTTAGTATAAAGAACAAACATGCAATGACACTGGTGGATCCACATGTGGTATGTGAAAAGAACACACATGAAATGACTCTGGTTGTTGTTAGTGGAAAGAACACACATGCAATGACACTGGTGGATCCATGTGTGGTCTCTAAATAGAACACACATTTCAATGACTCTGGTTGTTGTTAGTAAAAAGAACACACATGCAATGACACTGGTGGATCCATGTGTGGTCTCTGAAGAGAACACACATGCAATGACTCTGGTTATTGTTAGTAAAAAGATCACACATCCAATGACACTAGTGGATCCATAGGTGGATTGTGAAAAGAACACACATGCAATGACACTGGTGGATCCATATGTGGTATGTGAAAAGAACACACATTTCAATGACTCTGGTTGTTAGTAAAAAGAACACACATGCAATGATACTGGCGGATCCATGTGTGGTCTCTGAAGAGAACACACATGCAATGACTCTGATTGTTGCTAGTAAAAAGAGCACACATGCAATGAAACTCGTGGATCCATAGGTGGATTGTGAAAAGAACACACATGAAATGACACTGGTGGATCCATATGTGGTATGTGAAAAGAACACACATGCAATGACTCTAGTTGTTGTTAGTAAAAAGAACGCACATGCAATGACACTGGTGGATCCATATGTGGTATGTGAAAAGAACACACATGCAATGACTCCAGTTGTTGTGAGTAAAAAGAACACACGTGCAATGACACTGGTGGATCCATGTGTGGTCTCTGAAGATAACACACATTTCAATGACACTGGTGGATCCATATGTGGTATGTGAAAAGAACACACATGAAATGACTCCAGTTGTTGTTAGTAAAAAGAACACACATCCAATGACACTGGTGGATCCATATGTGGTATGTGAAAAGAACACACATGAAATGAATCTGGTTGTTGTTAGTGAAAAGAACACACATGCAATGACGCTGGTGGATCCATGTGTGGTCTCTGAAGAAAACACAGATGCAATGACTCTGGCTGTTGTTAGTAAAAAGTGCACACATGCAATGACACTGGTGGATCCATAGGTGGATTGTGAAAAGAACAGACATGCAATCACACTGGCGGTTCCATATGTGGTATGTGAAAAGAACACACATTTCAATGACTCTGGTTGTTGTTAGTAAAAAGAACTCACATCGAATGACACTGGTGGACCCATGTGTGGTCTCTAAAGAGAACACACATGCAATGACTCTGGTTGTTGTTAGTAAAAAGATCACACATGCAATGACACTGGTGGATCCATAAATCGATTGTGAAAAGAACACACATGCAATGACACTGGTGGATCCATATGTGGTATGTGAAAAGAACACACATGCAATGACTCTAGTTGTTGTTAGTAAAAAGAACACACATGCAATGACACTGGTGGATCCATGTCTGGTCTCTAAAGAGAACACACATTTCAATGTCACTGGTGGATCCATATGTGAAACGAACACACATGCAATGACTCTGGTTGTTGTTAGTAAAAAGAACACACATGCAATGACACTGGTGGATCCATAGGTGCATTGTAAAAACAGCACACATGCAATGACACTGGTGGATGCATATGTGGTATGTGAAAAGAACACACATGCAATGACTCTGGTTGTTGTTAGTAAAAAGATCACACATGCAATGACACTGGTGGATCCATGTGTGGTCTCTGAAGAGAACAGACATGCAATGACTCTGGTTGTTGTTAGTAAAAAGAGCACACATGTAATGACACTGGTGGATCCATAGGTGGATTGTGAAAAGCACACACATGCAATGACACTGGTGGATCCATATGTGGTATGTGAAAAGAACATACATGCAATGACTCCAGTTGTTGTTAGTAAAAAGAACACACATGCAATGACACTGGTGGATACATAGGTGGATTGTGAAAAGATCACACATGCAATGACACTGGTGTGTCCATATGTGGTATGTGAATAGAACACACATCCAATGACTCCAGTTGTTGTTAGTAAAAATAACATACATGTAATGACACTGGTAGATCCATGTGTGGTCTCTGAAGATAACACACATTTCAATGACACTGGTGGATCCATATGTGGTATGTGAAAAGAACACACATGCAATGACTCCAATTCTTGTTAGTAAAAAGAACACACATGCAATGACACTGGTGGATCCATAGGTGGATTGTGAAAAGAGCACACATGCAATGACACTGGTGGATCCATATTTGGTATGTGAAAAGTATACACATTTCAATGACTCTAGTTGTTGTTAGTAAAAAGAACACACATGCAATGACACTAGTGGATCCATGTGTGGTCTCTGAAGAGAACACACATTTCAATGACACTAGTGGATCCATATGTGGTATGTGAAAAGAACACATATGAAATGACACTATTGGATCCATAGGTGGATTGTGAAGGAGCACACATGCAATGAGACTGGTGGATCCATATGTGGTATGTGAAACGAACACACATGCAATGACTCTGGTTGTTGTTAGTGAAAAGAACACACATGCAATGACACTGGTGGATCCATGTGTGGTCTCTAAAGAGAACACACATTTCAATGACTCTGGTTGTTGTTAGTAAAAAGAACACACATGCAATGACAATGGTGGATTCATGTGTGGTCTCTAAAGAGAACACACATTTCAATGACTATGGTTGTTGTTAGTAAAAGGAACACACATGCAATGACACTGGTGGATCCATGTGTGGTCTCTGAAGAGAACACACATTTGAATGACTCTGGTTGTTGTTAGTAAAAAGAACTCACATCGAATGACACTGGTGGATCCATGTGTGGTCTCTAAAGAGAACACACATGCAATGACTCTGGTTGTTGTTAGTAAAAAGATCACACATGCAATGACACTGGTGGATCCATAGGTGGATTGTGAAAAGAACACACATGCAATGACACTGGTGGATCCATATGTGGTATGTGAAAAGAACACACATGCAATGACTCTAGTTGTTGTTAGTAAAAAGAACACACATGCAATGACACTGGTGGATCCATGTGTGGTCTCTAAAGAGAACACACATTTCAATGTCACTGGTGGATCCATATGTGAAACGAACACACATGCAATGACTCTGGTTGTTGTTAGTAAAAAGAACACACATGCAATGACACCGGTGGATCCATAGGTGCATTGTAAAAACAGCACACATGCAATGACACTGGTGGATGCATATGTGGTATGTGAAAAGAACACACATGCAATGACTCTGGTTGTTGTTAGTAAAAAGATCACACATGCAATGACACTTGTGGATCCATGTGTGGTCTCCGAAGAGAACACACATGTAATGACTCTGGTTGTTGTTAGTAAAAAGAGCACACATGCAATGACACTGGTGGATCCATAGGAGGATTGTGAAAAGCACACACATGCAATGACACTGGTGGATCCATATGTGGTATGTGAAAAGAACACACATGCAATGACTCCAGTTGTTGTTAGTAAAAAGAACACACATGCAATGACACTGGTGGATACATAGGTGGATTGTGAAAAGATCGCACATGCAATGACACTGGTGGATCCATATGTGGTATGTGAAAAGAACACATATGAAATGACACTATTGGATCCATAGGTGGATTGTGAAAGGAGCATACATGCAATGACACTGGTGGATCCATATGTGGTATGTGAAACGAACACACATGCAATGACTCTGGTTGTTGTTAGTGAAAAGAACACACATGCAATGACACTGGTGGATCCATGTGTGGTCTCTGAAGAGAACACACATTTCAATGACTCTGGTTGTTGTTAGTAAAAAGAACACACATGCAATGACAATGGTGGATTCATGTGTGGTCTCTAAAGAGAACACACATTTCAATGACTATGGTTGTTGTTAGTAAAAGGAACACACATGCAATGTTGTTAGTAAAAGGAACACACATGCAATGACACTGGTGGATCCATGTGTGGTCTCTGAAGAAAACACACATGCAATGACTCTGGCCATTGTTAGTAAAAAGAGCACACATGCAATGACACTGGTGGATCCATAGGTGGATTATGAAAAGAACAGACATTCAATGACACTGGTGGATCCATATGTGGTATGTGAAAAGAACACACATTTCAATGACTCTGGTTGTTGTTAGTAAAAAGAACACACATGCAATGACACTGGTGGATCCATGTGTGGTCTCTAAAGAGAACACACATGCAATGACTCTGGTTGTTGTTAGTCAAAAGAGCACACATGCAATGACACTGGTGGATCCATAGGTGGATTGTGAAAAGAACACACATGCAATGACACTGATGGATCCATATGTGGTATGCGAAAAGAACACACATGCAATGACTCTAGTTGTTGTTAGTAAAAAGAACACACATGCAATGACACTGATGGATCCATGTGTGGTCTCTGAAGAGAACACACATTTCAATGACATTGGTGGATCCATATGTGGTATGTGAAAAGAACACACATGCAATGACTCTGGTTGTTGTTAGTAAAAAGAACACACATGCAATGACACTGGTGGATCCATAGGTGGATTGTGAAAAGAGCACAAATGCAATGACACTGGTGGATCCATATGTGGTATGTGAAAAGAACACACATGCAACGACTCCAGTTGTTGTTAGTAAAAATTACACACATGTAATGACACTGGTGGATCAATGTGTGGTCTCCGAAGAGAACACACATTTCAATGACACTGGTGGATCCATATGTGTTATGTGAAAAGAACACAATGAAATGACTCCATTTGTTGTTAGTAAAAAGAACACACATGCAATGACACTGGTGGATCCATATGTGGTATGTGAAAAGAACACACATGCAATGACTCCAGTTGTTGTTATTAAAAAGAACACACATGCAGTGACACTAGTGGATCCATGTGTGGTCTGTGAAGAGAACACAGATTTCAATGATTCTGGTTGTTGTTAGTAAAAAGAAAACACATGCAATGACACTGGTGGATCCATGTGTGGTCTTTGAAGAGAACACACATGCAATCACTCTGGTTGTTGTTAGTAAAAAGAGCACACATGCAATGACACTGGTGGATCCATAGGTGGATTGTGAAAAGAGCACACATGCAATGACACTGGTGGATCCATATGTGGTGTAACATCCCTAAAAATCATGTTTCAAAACTCATTCATATCATTCTTGCATCATTCATTCATATAGGGTTTTTCTCAAAAATCATTTGGAGACAGAAGTTTGAGCTATGATTTCATGTGGGCATTTTATCTCAATTGGCCATCACCCTTTGAGATTTGAATGCTTAGGTACTTGTTTGCTTGCCTCCATGATTGGAAAGATTAGGAATAGCATTTAAACCCAAGATTCCAATTTAGAAATATTTTCTAAACCCTATTCCAAATTTTTGCAAAGAGACAAAATCTCTGTTTATTTCAAAGACCCAAGCTTGACCAAGCCTTGCAAGGTGACCACATGGTTATTTGACTGCATTTGAACCCACAAGAACCCTGCAAAAATCCCCAAAGAAGTTTGAATTCAAAAGGATTTGAATTCATATCAAATTCATTCCAGAAAATAGATTTAGAAAAAGAAAAAGCTTAAAGAAAAAGGCCATGGCCGTAATCTGCCCAGCGGATGAAGCCAACAAGCCCACCCGGATCTTCCTTTTCTCTTCTCTCACCATGAGCGACACGCAGACACCGCTGATGTTACTCACCACCCCCTCGCTTCCAAGGCCTCATGCGGGCCTCGCCACCGCCACCCCACGTTTTCACCCATGCGACCGCTCATCCCCAAATCAACGCCAGGCGTTTCGTTTAATTCGCGACGTCAATTCGATTTATTGACGAGAGTGATTCTCGCCGTGACCAGGCTATAAGAACACCCTATCCCTCTCTTCTCACTCAAACCTCGAACCCAGCGCCACCAGGCTGCAGTATTGCTCTCTGAACCCATTGCCTCCGACGATCGCGCCGGCGAATTCGGTGAGTCGAGCTCTCCGCCTCGTTTTGCAAACGAATCGGTGAATCCTGCGCTTTTAACACATTCCGTTTGCTCGCATGGACCGTAGCTCCGCAACATCATCGACTAGTCGCCACCGACGCGCATGAACTCCGCGAACTCTAGTGGTAAGTCCATACCGCCGCGCCTCCTAGTTCATGCTCACTACGCCGCCTTGACCTAACCGTGTCCTCGACTTGCCTTGGGGTGATCCACAGCGACGTCCCGACGACCACCGACGCCGGACGCCCGCGCGAACTCCGGTGAGGAATCGCGGCCGTGTGAGCGCCCTTGACCAACCGCAGTCGACGAGCTTCGCCGTGACTTCACGAGCCCGGTGAGCTACTCCTCGATCTTCCTTACTCTGCATCATCGGCAGCGTCGTTGGCCGACGGTTCGCCGCCCGGTAGCCATGCGCGCTTTGCCCATCTGTGGCGTAAGCGGCGTTCGATCCGGATCGACGCCACGATAGATCACTTAAACCGAAGCGATGCGCGATCTGAGCCGCACCTGCCTTTAGATCCTACGGCTGTGGAGCTCGATCCAGCGAACTGCACGGGCGAATAAGAATAAGACGTGGCTAGGTTAGATCTGAGAATAGGATTTAAAACCGTAAATTTGATCCAAATTCAAATGCCTATATCTTTTGAATGCCACGTTGAAATTTTGCAAACTTTATACCGTTGGATTCAGAAAAACAAGACCTTTCTGCCTATCCTTTTGTTTAGCATATAGTAACCATTAGATGTGCTAAAATTGCAGAGACTTGTTTGAGGCCATTTTAAGTATAGATTTAGTTTAGTATTTTTGTTTTAGGGTTATTTAAGTTGTCTTGGATATATTTGTGACTTGTTTAGATTCTGTAAACATGCACTTGCTTGGTTGAAGTTTTCAAAAATCATCACTTGGTAGATTCATGCATGCATGCATTCATAATACTTTTGTTTGTATATATTTGTGTGTAATTGTATGCTACAACTTTGTGTGTAGATTTTGCTAGTGATTGTGATTGTGACGAGTGCTACTCTCCACACTACCAAGGCAAGTGATATCATCATGAATATTCCATTCCTATATTTTTATATATGCATTAGTATTATTTTTCTAAGTATAGGACTTGCATGGTTTTTAGCTAAGTACAAGCTATGCTTTGGGAAAACCTATTAGAATAAGCCTTAGTGAAAGTTTCCTAAGTCCAAATTCCTATTACTATCATGCTTAGCCTAGCTACTAGAAAACAAGGGTGGTTTATATATTCACTATGGAAAAATTTCTAAGTCTAAGGACTTATGTTTTTGTAAAATGAAACAACTAAGTTAATGAACCACCTGGGTGGAATGGAAGGAATGGCTTATGTTGAGTGGTTCACAAGGCCATGGGACTTGGCTTGTGTATCTCACTTGTGGATGGCCACCCAGGAAACAAATAGATTTGAGATGTCAAATGTTGAAAAGCTTCAAGTGCAACCACTTGGCATTATGGGATCTGCCATGATCTTAGGATGCTGGAACTTAGTCTTTTGGACAGTGGGTGGTAGATGGGATGATAGGTTGAACGTCCATTTGACTAAGGAAAAGCTATTGAAGGATCATCCTTGGGAAACCAAGGCTTGTGGGGAAAGTGCACCACCTCTGCAGTGTAAAACCTAAGTACTTAGCCATGTCCCTGGTAAAGGACAATTTGAGCTTCAAGACATGGAAACTTCAAGAATCTCATCACTCCAATTTCTAAATAAAACTTGAGGGTGAACAAAGGGATAAAAGGATCTTCAGTCATGGATTGCTAGATGCCCTGAGTGGATCTAGAGTCTTTGTTGATAGATACCTTGGGTGTTTTTGCCAAGAAAGGATCTTCTATCTTTGAATTGTAGATGCCTTGAGAGGATCTTGTCTTGATGGATAGAAGTCTTGATTGGTTTTTGTCAACAAGTTTTAGTATTTTCAAAAAGTTAAGGAAAAATCTATTTTGAGCAATGCAAACCTAAGCTCCACCAGCCAAATGCATATAGCCTTATAGTCCACTTAAATATATATACTAAGGTATCACTTGCCAATACTATTCCAAAGTATTGACCCTCTGTGGCTGTAACTTATGATGTTGCAGGTTACTCTGATGATGATTAGGAGTCATGAGTCTACACTCAACATGCTTGCCTGTGGCACATGAAGATGAAGACTTATGTTTATTTACATATTCCATAAACTCTTGTACTAGGCCTTTGGCCATGAGTTGTAAAAGACTATGTTTTATCTGGAATGACTGTAATAAACGACCTTTGTATCTGTGTACTTCATCTTAAAGCTGTGGATGCTAGCAATGATCCAGGACTAGCATTGCAATCACAGGATCTTTTCCTTTAATAAGGAGGGATCTTACAGATGGTATCGAGCACTTGTGTTGCTGTAGGATTATGACCCTAGGATTGGAAACCACTAAGGAAAATTTTAACTTCTTCTACACTTGTCTATTCTTCTCGTAAACTTTTCTAATCTTCTCCTTCTCATCTCTATTTGTAGATGAACTCCGTCCAAGCCGTGAAGAAAGGACCACTCATGACCATGACCTTGGAGTGTGAGACTGAGTTTCCCAAGATTCTCAAGGACCTCATGGAAACCATGGGAGTACATGGTGCAGCAGTGTACAAAGGCTTTCCAGTGATGGAGGATGGAGTGGAGTATTGGTGGGTGCAACTTCACTTGTACAAGAACAAGGAAGACAACCACAAAGAAAAAGGCTTGCATGTACACCAACACTTTTATGCACACCACATTCTTTGAGTCAGCAAAAGAAGCGACTTGGAAGACTATCAAGGAACTAAGTGCTAGAGTCAAGTGCAGGATGCTCAACCTCCAAAAAGACTTAGAGAAAGAGAAGGAACATACCCAAGAGTTGGAAGTCACCAACAAATCCTTAAGAGGAGATATTATAGACTTAGTGATAGAAGCATGTGAACAAGATAGGGTGATTGCCACTAGGAACATTGTGTTAGCCACCAGATCCAATGAGATAGGATTGTAAGCGCACTTCGTTAGTTGACCACCACCTATCACCTTATTTTCCAAAATAAGACCTTAAATAAGTTTGAACCTTGGATGATGTAATGAATTTATGTATGCATGACTTGTGTGATTTTTGTGTTCCATGGTTATGCTTGAATGTTTGTCTTGTTTATCTTAAATTGTGTTGTTCTAACTTTCTCAATCTTATAAATAGATGCCTATTGCCATCAGCACTGTTGAGGAGTTCCAGGCTACCCGTTTTGGTCCTCGTATCGTAGAGCTTACTACTTTACTCGATCTCCCTCTTCCTATCATTACGGTGCACCCGCTCACCAAGTTTGAGAGGAAGGACCTTTGGGGCTTCAAGGTGAACCAGCCGGGGCCAAAGAGCCTACTACGGAGGCCATCGTCTTCAAGCTTATGCGATGGCGGGAGAGAGGCATGGAGGTTGTCATGCAGGATTTGATAGGGACTGTTAGGGCCGTCACTCCCGCAGGTTAGAGGCCTCACTTCCACGCCTTAGGAAGGCGTGATGATGACGGAGAGTCCATTGACTTTGAGGGCGACTCGAGGTCACACCAAAGCCGATCGCTGCATTCTCCGGGACTTAGAGACTCTTATTAGGCGCGTGGATACCGATGGGACCAACGTCATGCTTAGTAATGACGAGCTCAGGTGCAGCCGCGAGAAGGACAAGCTCTTTCACGGGGACAGAGATAGTCAAGGAGATGGAGGCGAAGTTCGAGACCCAAGACCGTAAGTTCAAGAGTCAAGAGAAGCGTGTCGGGATAGGAACAAGAGGATTCGTGATATGACCGAGGAACTGCAGTCAAGGACTTGAGTTAGAGCAGCAGACGGTGATTGAGAGGCCGTTCCCAGAAGAGGGCTCTCAAGGCCAAGATCGACTCTTTGACCACTACCATCGAGGAGAACAAGACCGCAATGGAGAACGCAGGTCTTACCTTTGTCGAGGAGGAGATTGATGCCGACGAGTAGATTTGACTACTCAGTTATCTTTATTTTCCGCACTTGTTATTTGAGAACTTATTGTTGGACCATCCGACATGTGGATGGCTTGCCACTTGTATGTTTGTACTTTGAGATTTTTGTTATCTTGTTGTTTAGATTTTATCCTTGTATTGCTTTGCTATGTGTTTGCTAGTGTGATGTATTGTGCATAAATCATGTAAGGGTATCTCATTCTTATCTCTATATGAATAAACCACAGATGCCTCCCCGTCGCGCAAACACCAACCCCAACGTTACCCCGGAAATGCAACAAATGATGAATGCGCAAACACAGCTTATGCAAATGATGACGACGTTCATCCAGAACCAGAACAACAACAACAACAACCCCAATCCCAACAACAACAACAACAATAACAACAACAACCCTCCAGGTTTTGATATGCTCACCAGATTTCTGCGTCTAAGGCCAGCTAAGTTTTTGGGAACGACTGATCCCATGGTGGCCAATGATTGGCTACGTTCTATGAACAAGGACTTAGTGACCGTAGGATGCACGGATGCTGAAAAGGTCAGGTTTGCAGCACATCTGTTGGAAGGACCAGCCGCCGCATGGTGGGACAACTTCCAGATTACCACGCCTATTGATGAGGTAACTTGGGCTATCTTTGAAGATGGATTTCGTACCACTCATATCTCACCAGGTATGATGAGCCTGAAAAAGAAGGAATTTCACAACCTGAAACAGCGCCACCACAGCGTGGCTGAATACATCGAAGAGTTCAACAATCTGGCGCGCTATGCACCGGATGAGGTTGACACTGATGCCAAAAGGAAGGAAAAGTTTCTAGAAGGCTTGAATGATGAGCTAAATCTGCGGTCTGCATGGCATATGTTCCAACTTATCGATCAACGTGTGACAAGGCTGTTATTGTGGAGAATAAAATGAAGCAAGTCGAGAGTAAGAAGAGGAAACACTCCGACAAGCACAGCTCGGGATCATCTCATAAACGATCTCACCATGATGATAGTGTCAGCTCAGGATCCCACAAACATGAGAAGTTTAACAAACACCACCATCACAACCGTCATGACAACAAGCATCATCATGATCATGAAAATGATAAGTACAAGAACCACAAGAGTGGATATAAGAGCCACCACAGTGGAAGTCAGCCTAAGACGGACATCAGCCAGGTCGAATGCTACAAGTGCAAGAAGCTGGGGCATTATGCTAATAAGTGCCCTGAAAAGAAAGTTGAAGGACCTAACAAGCCAAATCCTTTTCAGAAAGGACAGGTTAACCACATCAATGTGGAGGAGGTCTTTGAAGAGCCTGATCTTGTTCTTTGGTAAGTTCAGACTCAATTCCATCTCAGCATTTGTACTCTTTGACCTTTGGTGCATCTCATTCATTCATATCTAAAGCATTTGTCGAAAGAAATGAACTACCGGTAGAAACCATTGGGTGTCCTATAAGAGTAAGTTCTCTGGTGGAGAAATGATAGTAAACTCAGGATGCCATGACCTAGTCATAGAGTTTGGAAAATATAAGTTTCATGAACCTAATAATCCTAAATTCCCAAGGATTGGATGTGATTTTGGGAATGGATTGGATGACTAAGTATAAGGGAGTACTAGATTGTGCAAATCATACAGTTTCACTCACAACTTTAAATCAAAAGGGAGTAAGCTAAATTCTCTTAAGGGGGTTAGCATGGACAGTGTGCCAATTGTGTGTGAGTATCCGGATGTGTTCCCGGAAGAGTTACCAGGAATGCCACCAGATAGAGATGTGGAGTTTATAATAGAATTGGTACCAGGATCTGGGCCAAGAGCAAAGAGACCTTATAAAATGTCAGTTGACGAACTTAAGGAACTCAAGAAACAACTTGGAGAACAATTGCAGAAAGGATTCATCCAGCCAAGTTCTTCATCTTGGGGAGCTCCAGTTTTGTTCAGAGAAAAGAGATAGAACTCAAAGATTATGCATAGATTACCGTTCTCTCAACGAGGTAACCATCAAGAACAAATATCCTTTGCCAAGAATCAATGACTTGTTTGATCAGCTAGAAGGAGCTTGTGTGTTCTCAAAGATTGACCTTCGGTCAGGTTATTTTCAACTCAAGATAAGAGAGCAAGACATACCTAAAACAGCATTTACCACGAGGTATGGATTGTATGAGTACACTGTGATGCCTTTTGGATTAACCAACGCTCCAGCATACTTCATGAATATGATGAACAAAGTGTTCATGGAATTTCTCGACAAGTTTGTTGTCGTTTTCATCGATGACATCTTAGTCTACTCCAAGAGCAAGGAAGAACATGAAAGACATCTACGCTTGATACTTGAGAAACTAAGGGAACATAAACTTTATGCCAAAGTTCAGCAAGTGTGAGTTTTGGTTAGAGGAAGTTGGATTTCTTGGTCATGTTATGACAAAGGATGGTGTAGCAGTTGATCCTGCTAAAGTTTCAGCCGTAACAGAATGGGAATCTCCTAAGAATGTAAAAGAGGTTCGTAGTTTCCTTGGTTTAGCAGGTTACTACAGAAGATTCATTGTAAATTTTTCTTAGCTTGCTATACCAATGACTGAATTGTTAAAGAAAGATAAGAAATTTGCTTGGTCTGAAGGATGTGAACTCAGCTTTCAAGAACTAAAGAAGAGACTTGTGTCACCGATTACATGCTTACCAGATTTGGAAAAGGATTTCCAGGTATATTGTGATGCTTCTCATCAAGGATTAGGTGCCGTACTTATGCAAGGCGGAAAAGTTTTGGCTTATGCCTCTAGACAACTCAAAACTCATGAAGTAAATTATCCTACTCATGATTTAGAGTTAGCCGCTGTTGTCCATGCACTCAAAACATGGAGACATTACCTTTTGGGAAAACGTTGTGAAGTATTCACCGATCATAAAAGCTTGAAATATATCTTCACCCAGAAGGAAATCAATATGAGACAAAGAAGATGGCTAGAACTTATCAAGGATTATGACTTAAATTTGCAATACCACCCCGGTAAAGCAAATGTAGTAGCAGATGCTCTAAGTCGTAAGGCGTTTGTAAATGGTCTTACCAAAGGTGAATTGCCTGATGATTTGTGTAAGCAATTCAAGGAACTCAGGTTGGAGATTGTGCCAGAAGGACATCTCATGTCTTTGGATGTTCAACCCACTGCTGGATAAGATTAAAGAAGCCCAAAAGACGGATAAAGAAATCAAGAGATTAAGGAAAGGATTAGCCAAGGAAGCTAAAAATTTCCATGTGGACGAACAAGGTACTTTATGGCACGAAAACGATTTGTGTTCCACAAGATCCGAATTGCGGAAACTGATTTTACAAGAAGCCCATAACTCTCGTATTCTATTCACCGGGAAACACCAAAATGTACATGGATATGAAAGAAAGATTTTGGTGGAACAATCTCAAAAGAGACATCATGAACACATTGCCTTGTGTGACGTGTGTAGTAGAGTGAAAGCGGAGCATCAGAAACCAGCAGGTTTGCTTCAACCAATGCCTATTCCTAAATGGAAGTGGGAAAATATTGGTATGGACTTCATTACCGGATTACCAAAGACCAGGTCAGGGTATGATTCCATATGGGTAATAGTAGATCGCCTAACTAAAGTGGCTCATTTTATACCCGTGAAGACAACTTATACCAGTGCAAAGTTAGCCAAAATCTACATGAGCAGAATTGTATGCCTCCACGGTGTACCTAAGAGTATTGTGTCTGATAGAGGAACTCAGTTCACTTCTCACTTTTGGAGACGACTTCATGAATCTTTAGGAACGAGGTTGGAATTCAGCATGCTTTTCATCCTCAAACCGATGGACAAACAGAAAGGACTAATCAAATTCTTGAAGACATGTTGAGGG
This sequence comes from Avena insularis, assembly GCA_023614405.1. Lineage (NCBI taxonomy): Eukaryota > Viridiplantae > Streptophyta > Magnoliopsida > Poales > Poaceae > Avena > Avena insularis. The sequence continues at coordinate 167,731 of JAJUPC010000198.1, read as the reverse complement.
CATGTGCCTGGACTATGGAGCAAGTTGGGATGAAAGTCGCCTTACGCAGAGTTCTCTTACAACAAATCACCAATCTAGTATTGGGATGGCACCATTTGAGTTTCTATACGGAAGAAAGTGTACCACCCATTGCTATGGAATGGTGTGGGAGAAAGAAGTTTGTTTGGACCAGACCTTATCAAAGACGCCAAGAAAAGGTCAAATTGGTTAGACAGATTGAAGATAGCAGCCTCGACAGAAAAGCTACGCAGATGCTAAGCGTAGAGAAGTCACTACGAAGTTGGGGATAGAGCTTATCTTAGAGTATCACCACTGTGGAGTAAAAAATTTGGAGTCAAAGGAAAGTTAGCACCAAGATATGTGGGACCATTCAACATTTTAAGTCGCAAGGAGAAGCAGATATGAAATCTAATCCGACAAAGATCTTTACTAGCAGTCCATAATGTTTTTCATGTGAGCCAGCTCAAGAAATGTCACCCAGAAATGGAAGAAACATCTTTGAAAGATACCATATCTTTGGAAGAAGTTCAACTAGAAAGTGATCTCACCTATGAAGAAAAGCCTGTCAAGATTCTTGAAACCACAGAAAGAGTCACAAGAACAAAGACTATCAAGTTTTGCAAAGTACAATGGAATCATCATTCCGAAGAAGAAGCAACATGGGAAAGAGAAGATGATCTTGGAAGACCACCTCACCTATTTGCTAGCCAATCCGAATCTCGAGGGCGAGATTCATTTTAAGGGGGTTAGATTTGTAACATCCCTAAAAATCATGTTTCAAAACTCATTCATATCATTCTTGCATCATTCATTCATATAGGGTTTTTCTCAAAAATCATTTGGAGACAGAAGTTTGAGCTATGATTTCATGTGGGCATTTTATCTCAATTGGCCATCACCCTTTGAGATTTGAATGCTTAGGTAGTTGTTTGCTTGCCTCCATACTTGGAAAGATTAGGAGTAGCATTTAAACCCAAGATTCCAATTTAGAAATATTTTCTAAACCCTATTCCAAATTTTTGCAAAGAGACAAAATCTCTGTTTATTTCAAAGACCCAAGCTTGACCAAGCCTTGCAAGGTGACCACATGGTTATTTGACTGCATTTGAACCCACAAGAACCCTGCAAAAATCCCCAAAGAAGTTTGAATTCAAAAGGATTTGAATTCATATCAAATTCATTCCAGAAAATAGATTTAGAAAAAGAAAAAGCTTAAAGAAAAGAAAAAGGCCGCGCGGCCAGAATCTGGCCCAGCAGCGGATGAAGCCCAGCAAGCCCACCCGGGATCTTCCTTTTTCTTCTCTCACGCGCGAGCACACGCAGACAGCCGCTGACAGCCCGACCCCACACTGACCAGCGCTCCTCGACAAAGGGCCTTCTCCACGCCACCGTCGTCTCCACCCGACGACCGTTCATCCCCAAATCAACGCGGCGTTTACGTGTTTAATTCGCGACGTCAATTCGATTTATTGACGAGTGATTCTCGCCGTGACCAGGCTATAAGAACCCCTATCTCCTCTCTCTTCTCACTCAAACCCGAACCCGAGCGCCACCAGTCGAAAGTATTGCTCTCGAAACCCCGCCGTCTCCGGACGACCGCCGGAATTCGGTGAGTCCAGAGCTCCCCTCTGCCTCTCGTTTTTGCAAACTGAATCAGTGAATCCCTGCGCTTCTTTTAACACATTCCGTTTGCTCTCGCATGGACCGTAGCTCCGGCAACATCATCGACTAGTCGCCACCGACGTCGCATTTAACTCGGCGAACTCTAGTGGTAAGTCCAGACCGCCCGCGCCTCCTAGTTCATGCTCACTACCGCCTTGACCACTGAACCTAACCGTGTCCTCGACTTGCCTTGGGGTGATCCACACGACGCCCCGGCGACCACCCGACGCCTCGACGCCGCGAACTCCGGTGAGGAATCGCAGCCGTGACAGCGCCCCTTGACCAACCGCAGTACGACGAAGCCGCCGTGACTTCGAGCCCGGTGAGCTACTCCTCGATCTTCCTTACTCTCTGCATCATCGGCAACGTCGTTGACCGACGGTTCCGCCGCCGGTAGCCACCGCGCAGCGCCGCCCATCTGTGGCCAGGCAGCAGCAGCCGTTAGATCTGGATCGAACGCCTACGATAGATCACTTAAACCCGAAGCGGTACGCGATCTGAGCCGCACCTGCCCCTTTAGATCCTACGGCTGTGGAGCTCGATCCAGAGCGAACGATGCGGCGAATAAGAATAAGACGCGTGGCTAGGTTAGATCTGAGAATAGAATTTAAAACCAGAAATTTGATCCAAATTCAAATGCCTATATCTTTTGAATGCCACGTTGGAATTTTGCAAACTTTATACCGTTGGATTCAGAAAAACAAGACCTTTCTGCCTATCCTTTTTGTTTAGCATATAGTAACCATTAGATGTGCTAAAATTGCAGAGACTTGTTTGAGGCCATTTTAAGTATAGATTTAGTTTAGTATTTTTGTTTTAGGGTTATTTAAGTTGTCTTGGATATATTTGTGACTTGTTTAGATTCTGTAAACATGCACTTGCTTGGTTGAAGTTTTCAAAAATCATCACTTGGTAGATTCATGCATGCATGCATTCATAATACTTTTGTTTGTATATATTTGTGTGTAATTGTATGCTACAACTTTGTGTGTAGATTTTGCTAGTGATTGTGATTGTGACGAGTGCTACTCTCCACACTACCAAGGCAAGTGATATCATCATGAATATTCCATTCCTATATTTTTATATATGCATTAGTATTATTTTTCTAAGTATAGGACTTGCATGGTTTTTAGCTAAGTACAAGCTATGCTTTGGGAAAACCTATTAGAATAAGCCTTAGTGAAAGTTTCCTAAGTCCAAATTCCTATTACTATCATGCTTAGCCTAGCTACTAGAAAACAAGGGTGGTTTATATATTCACTATGGAAAAATTTCTAAGTCTAAGGACTTATGTTTTTGTAAAATGAAACAACTAAGTTAATGAACCACCTGGGTGGAATGGAAGGAATGGCTTATGTTGAGTGGTTCACAAGGCCATGGGACTTGGCTTGTGTATCTCACTTGTGGATGGCCACCCAGGAAACAAAGAGATTTGAGATGTCAAATGTTGAAAAGCTTCAAGTGCAACCACTTGGCATTATGGGATCTGCCATGATCTTAGGATGCTGGAACTTAGTCTTTTGGACAGTGGGTGGTAGATGGGATGATAGGTTGGAACGCGTCCATTTGACTAAGGAAAAGCTACTGAAGGATCATCCTTGGGAAACCAAGGCTTGTGGGGAAAGTGCACCACCTCTGCAGAGTGTAAAACCTAAGTACTTAGCCATGTCCCTGGTAAAGGACAATTTGAGCTTCAAGACATGGAAACTTCAAGAATCTCATCACTCCAATTTCTAAATAAAACTTGAGGGTGAACAAAGGGATAAAAGGATCTTCAGTCATGGATTGCTAGATGCCCTGAGTGGATCTAGAGTCTTTGTTGATAGATACCTTGGGTGTTTTTGCCAAGAAAGGATCTTCTATCTTTGAATTGTAGATGCCTTGAGAGGATCTTCAGTCTTGATGGATAGAAGTCTTGATTGGTTTTTGTCAACAAGTTTTAGTATTTTCAAAAAGTTAAGGAAAAATCTATTTTGAGCAATGCAAACCTAAGCTCCACCAGCCAAATGCATATAGCCTTATAGTCCACTTAAATATATATACTAAGGTATCACTTGCCAATACTATTCCAAAGTATTGACCCTCTGTGGCTGTAACTTATGATGTTGCAGGTTACTCTGATGATGATTAGGAGTCATGAGTCTACACTCAACATGCTTGCCTGTGGCACATGAATATGAAGACTTATGTTTATTTACATATTCCATAAACTCTTGTACTAGGCCTTTGGCCATGAGTTGTAAAAGACTATGTTTTATCTCTGGAATGACTGTAATAAACGACCTTTGTATCTGTGTACTTCATCTTAAACTGTGGATGCTAGCAATGATCCAGGGACTAGCATTGCAATCACAGGGATCTTTTCCTTTAATAAGGAGGGATCTTACATGTGGTATGTGAAAACAACACACATTTCAATGACTCTAGTTGTTGTTAGTAAAAAGAACACACATGCAATGACACTGGTGGATCCATGTGTGGTCTCTGAAGAGAACACACAATTCAAGGACACTAGTGGATCCATATGTGGTATGTGAAAAGAACAGACATGAAATGACACTATTGGATCCATAGGTGGATTGTGAAAAGAGCACACATATAATGAGACTGGTGGATCCATATGTGGTATGTGAAACGAATACACATGTAATGACTCTGGTTTTTGTTAGTGAAAATAACACATATGCAATGACACTGGTGGATCCATAGGTGGATTGTGAAAAGAACACACATGAAATGACAATGGTGGATCCATATGTGGTATGTGAAAAGAACACACATGGAATGACTCTAGTTGTTGTTAGTAAAAAGAACGCACATGCAATGACACTAGTGGATCCATATGTGGTATGTGAAAAGAACACACATGCAATGACTCTAGTTGTTGTTAGTAAAAAGAACACACATGAAATGACACTGGTGGATCCATGTGTGGTCTCTGAAGAGAACACACATTTCAATGACACTGGTGGATCCATATGTGGTATGTGAAAAGAACACACATGAAATGACTCTGGTTGTTGTTTGTAAAAAGAACACACATGCAATGACATTGGTGGATCCATATGTGGTATGTGAAAAGAACACACATGAAATGACTCTGGTTGTTTTTAGTGAAAAGAACACACATGCAATGACACTGGTGGATCCATGTGTGGTCTCTGAAGAGAACACACATTTCAATGACTATGGTTGTTGTTAGTAAAAAGAACACACATGCAATGACACTGGTGGATCCATGTGTGGTCTCTGAAGAAAACACACATGCAATGACTCTGGCCGTTGTTAGTAAAAAGTGCACACATGCAATGACACTGGTGGATCCATAGGTGGATTGTGAAAAGAACATACATGCAATGACACTGGTGGATCCATATGTGGTATGTGAAAAGAACACACATTTCAATGACTCTACTTGTTGTTAGTAAAAAGAACTCACATGCAATGACACTGGTGGATCCATGTGTGGTCTCTAAAGAGAACACACATGCAATGACTCTGGTTGTTGTTAGTAAAAAGAGCACACATGCAATGACACTGGTGGATCCATAGGTGGATTGTGAAAAGAACACACATGCAATGACACTGGTGGATCCATATGTGGTATGTGAAAAGAACACACATGCAATGACGCTAGTTGTTGTTAGTAAAAAGAACACACATGTAATTACACTGGTGGATCCATGTGTGTTCTCTGAAGAGAACACACATTTCAATGACACTGGTGGATCCATATGTGAAAAGAACACACATGCAATGACTTTGGTTGTTGTTAGTAAAAAGCACACACATGCAATGACACTGGTGGATCCATAGGTGGATTGTGAAAACAGCACACATGCAATGACACTGGTGGATGCATATGTGGTATGTGAAAAGAACACACATGCAATGACTCCAGTTGTTGTTAGTAAAAAGAACACACATGCAATGACATTGGTGGATACATAGGTGGATTGTGAAAAGAGCGCACATGCAATGACACTGGTGGATCCATATGTGGTATGTGAATAAAACACACATGCAATGACTCTAGTTGTTGTTATTAAAAAGAACACACATGCAATGACACTGGTGGATCCATGTGTGGTCTCTGAAGAGAACACACATTTCAATGACATAGGTGGATCCATGTGTGAAAAGAACACACATGTAATGACTCTGGTTGTTGTTAGTAAAAAGAACACACATGCAATGACACTGGTGGATCCATAGGTGGATTGTGAAAACAGCACACATGCAATGACACTGGTGGATGCATATGTGGTATGTGAAAAGAACACACATGCAATGACTCTGGTTGTTGTTAGTAAAAAGAACACACATGCAATGACACTGGTGGATCCATGTGTGGTCTCTGAAGAGAATACACATGCAATGACTCTGGTTGTTGTTAGTAAAAAGAGCACACATGCAATGACACTGGTGGATCCATATGTGGATTGTGAAAAGCACACACATGCAATGACATTGGTGGATCCATATGTGTTATGTGAAAAGAACACACATGTAGTGACTCCAGTTGTTGTTAGTAAAAAGAACACACATGCAATGACAATGGTGGATACATAGGTGGATTGTGAAAAGAGCGCACATGTAATGACACTGGTGGATCCATATGTGGTATGTGAATAAAACACACATGCAATGACTCCAGTTGTTGTTAGTAAAAATAACATACATGTAATGACACTGGTGGATCCATGTGTGGTCTCTGAAGAGAACACACATTTCAATGACACTGGTGGATCCATATGTGGTAAGTGAAAAGAACACACATGAAATGACTCCATTTGTTGTTAGTATAAAGAACACACATGCAATGACACTGGTGGATCCATATGTGGTATGTGAAAAGAACACACATTTCAATGACTCTAGTTGTTTTTAGTAAAAAGAACACACATGCAATGACACTGGTGGATCCATGTGTGGTCTCTGAAAGAGAACACACATTTCAATGACACTAGTGGATCCATATGTGGTATGTGAAAAGAACACACATGAAATGACACTATTGGATCCATAGGTGGATTGTGAAAAGAGCACACATGCAATGACACTGGTGGATCCATATGTGGTATGTGAAACGAACACACATGCAATGACTCTGGTTGTTGTTAGTGAAAATAACACACGTGCAATGACACTGGTGGATCCATAGGTGGATTGTGAAAAGAACACACATGAAATGACACTGGTGGATCCATATGTGGTATGTGAAAAGAACAAACATGCAATGACTCTAGTTGTTGTTAGTAAAAAGAACGCACATGCAATGACACTGGTGGATCCATATGTGGTATGTGAAAAGAACACACATGCAATGACTCCAGTTGTTGTTAGTAAAAAGAACACACATGCAATGACACTGGTGGATCCATGTCTGGTCTCTGAAGAGAACACACATTTCAATGACACTGGTAGATCCATATGTGGTATGTGAAAAGAACACACATGAAATGACTCTGGTTGTTGTTAGTAAAAAGAACACACATGCAATGACACTGGTGGATCCATATGTGGTATGTGAAAAGAACACACATGAAATGATTCTAGTTGTTTTTAGTGAAAAGAACACACATGCAATGACACTGGTGGATCCATGTGTGGTCTCTGAAGAGAACACACATTTCAATGACTATGGTTGTTGTTAGTAAAAAGAACACACATGCAATGAAACTGGTGGATCCATGTGTGGTCTCTGAAGAAAACACACAAGCAATGACTCTGGCCGTTGTTAGTAAAAAGTGCACACATGCAATGACACTGGTGGATCCATATGTGGTATGTGAAAAGAACACACATTTCAATGACTCTGGTTGTTGTTAGTAAAAAGAACTCACATGCAATGACACTGGTGGATCCATGTGTGGTCTCTAAAGAGAACACACATGCAATGACTCTGGTTGTTGTTAGTAAAAAGAGCACACGTGCAATGACACTGGTGGATCCATAGGTGGATTGTGAAAAGAACACACATGCAATGACACTGGTGGATCCATATGTGATATGTGAAAAGAACACACATGCAATGACTCTAGTTGTTGTTAGTAAAAAGAACACACATGCAATGACATTGGTGGATCCATGTTTGTTCTCTGAAGAGAACACACATTTCAATGACACTGGTGGATCCATATGTGAAAAGAACACACATGCCATGACTCTGGTTGTCGTTAGTAAAAAGAACACACATGCAATGACACTGGTGGATCCATAGGTGGATTGTGAAAACAGCACACATGCAATGACACTGGTGGATGCATATGTGGTATGTGAAAAGAACACACATGCAATGACTCCAGTTGTTGTTAGTAAAAAGAACACACATGCAATGACACTGGTGGATACATAGGTGGATTGTGAAAAGAGCGCACATGCAATGAAACTGGTGGATCCATATGTTGTATGTGAATAAAACACACATGCAATGACTCCAGTTGTTGTTAGTAAAAATAACATACATGTAATGACACAGGTGGATCCATGTGTGGTCTCTGAAGAGAACACACGTTTCAATGACACCGGTGGATCCATATGTGGTACGTGAAAAGAACACACATTTCAATGACACTGGTGGATCCATATGTGGTATGTGAAAAGAACACACATGAAATGACTCTGGTTGTTGTTAGTAAAAAGATCACACATGCAATGACACTGGTGGATCCATATGTGGTATGTGAAAAGAACACACATGAAATGACTCTGGTTGTTGTTGGTGAAAAGAAAAACACATGCAATGACACTGGTGGATCCATGTGTGGTCTCTGAAGAGAACACCCATTTCAATGACACTGCTGGATCCATATGTGAAAAGAACACACATGTAATGACTCTGGTTGTTGTTAGTAAAAAGAACACACATGCAATGACACTGGTGGATTGTGAAAACAGCACACATGCAATGACACTGGTGGATGCATATGTGGTATCTGAAAAGAACACACATGCAATGACTCTGGTTGTTGTTAGTAAAAAGAACACACATGCAATGACACTAGTGGATCCATGTGTGGTCTCTGAAGAGAACACACATGCAATGACTCTGGTTGTTGTTAGTAAAAAGAGCACACATGCAATGACACTGGTGGATCCATAGGTGGATTGTGAAAAGCACACACATGCAATGACACTGGTGGATCCATATGTGGTTTGTGAAAAGAACACACATGCAGTGACTCCAGTTGTTGTTAGTAAAAAGAACACACATGCAATGACACTGGTGGATCCATGTGTGGTCTCTGAAGAGAACACACATTTCAATGACACTGGTGGATCCATATGTGAAAAGAACACACATGTAATGACTCTGGTTGTTGTTAGTAAAAAGAACACACATGCAATGACACTGGTGGATCCATAGGTGGATTGTGAAAACAGCACACATGCAATGACACTGGTGGATGCATATGTGGTATGTGAAAAGAACACACATGCAACGACTCTGGTTGTTGTTAGTAAAAAGAACACACATGCAATGACACTGGTGGATCCATGTGTGGTCTCTGAAGAGAACACATGCAATAACTCTGGTTGTTGTTAGTAAAAAGAGCACACATGCAATGACACTGGTGGATCCATAGGTGGATTATGAAAAGAACACACATGCAATGACACTGGTGGATCCATGTGTGGTATGTGAAAAGAACACACATGCAATGACTCCAGTTGTTGTTAGTAAAAAGAACACAGGCAATGACAATGGTGGATACATAGGTGGATTGTGAAAAGAAGACATGCAATGACACTGTGGATCCATATGTGGTATGTGAAAAAACACACATGCAATGACTCCATTTGTTGTTAGTAAACATAACACCCATGTAATGACATCGGTGGATCCATGTGTGGTCTTTGTAGAGAACACACATTTCAATGACACTGGTGGATCTATATGTGGTATGTGAAAAGAACACACATGAAATGACTCCATTTGTTGTTAGTAAAAAGAACACACATGCAATGACACTGGTGGATCCATATGTGGTATGTGAAAAGAACACACATGAAATGACTCTAGTTGTTGTTAGTGAAAAGAACACACATGCAATGACACTGGTGGATCCATGTGTTGTAACTAAAGAGATCACACATTACAATTAATCTAGTGGTTGTTAGTAAAAAGAACACACATGCAATGACATTGGTGGATCCATATGTGGAATGTGAAAAGAACACACATGCAATGACTCGTTGTTGTTAGTAAAAAGTGCACACATGCAATGACACTGTGGATCCATAGGTGGATTGTGAAAAGAACACACATGCAATGACACTGGTGGATCCATATGTGGTATGTGAAAAGAACACACATTACAATGACTCTGTTTGTTGTTAGAAAAAAGACCACACAAGCAATGACACTCGTGGAACCATGAGTGGTCTCTAAAGAGAACACACATGCAATGACTATGGTTGTTGTTAGTAAAAAGAACACACATGCAATGACATTGGTGGATCCATGTGTGGTCTCTGAAGAGAACAAACAGGCAATGACACTGTGGATCCATATGTGGTATGTGAAAAGTGCACACATGCAATGGCACTGTAGTTGTTGTTAGTAAAAGAAGAGACATGCAATGACACTGGTGGATCCATATGTGGTATGTGAAAAGAACACACATTTCAATCACTCTGGTGGTTCTTAGTAAAAAGAACTCACATGAAATGACACTGCTGGATCCAAGTCAGGTCACTAAAGAGAACACACATGCACTGACTCGTTGTTGTTAGTAAAAAGAGAACACGTGCAATGACACTGGTGGATCCATAGGTGGATTGTGAAAAGAACACACATGCAATGACACTGGTGGATCCATATGTGGTATGTGAAAAGAACACACATGCAATGACTGTAGTTGTTGTTAGTAAAAAGAACACACATGCAATGACATTGGTGGATCCATGTGTGTTCTCTAAAGAGAACACACATTTCAATGACACTGGTGGATCCATATGTGAAAAGAACACACATGCAATGACTCTGGTTGTTGTTAGTAAAAATAACACACATGCAATGACACTGGTGGATCCATAAGTGGATTGTGAAAACAGCACACATGCAATGACACTGGTGGATGCATATGTGGTATGTGAAAAGAACACACATGCAATGACCCCAGTTGTTGTTAGTAAAAAGAACACACATGCAATGACACTGGTGGATACATAGGTGGATTGTGAAAAGAGCGCACATGCAATGACACTGGTGGATCCATATGTGGTATGTGAATAAAACACACATGCCATGACTCCAGTTGTTGTTAGTAAAAATAACATACATGTAATGACACTGGTGGATCCATGTGTGGTCTCTGAAGAGAACACACATTTCAATGACACTGGTCAATCCATATGTCGTAAGTGAAAAGAACACACATGAAATGACTCCATTTGTTGTTAGTAAAAAGAACACACATGCAATGACACTGTGGATCCATATGTGTTATGTGAAAAGAACACACATTTCAATGACTCTAGTTGTTGTTAGTAAAAAGAACACACATGCAATCACACTGGTGGAGCCATGTGTGGTCTCTGAAGAGAACACACATTTCAATGACACTAGTGGATCCATATGTGGTATGTGAAAAGAACACACATGCAATGACTCTGGTTGTTGTTAGTGAAAATAACACACATGCAATGACACTGGTGGATCCATAGGTGAATTGTGAAAAGAACACACATGAAATGACACTGGTGGATCCATATGTGGTATGTGAAAAGAACACACATGCAATGACTCTAGTTGTTGTTAGTAAAAAGAACGCACATGCAATGACACTGGTGGATCCATATGTGGAATGTGAAAAGAACACACATGCAATGACTCCAGTTGTTGTTAGTAAAATGAACACACATGCAATGACACTGGTGGATCCATGTGTGGTCTCTGAAGAGAACACACATTTCAATGACACTGGTGGATCCATGTGTGGTATGTGAAAAGAACACACATGAAATGACTCTGGTTGTTGTTAGTAAAAAGAACACACATGCAATGACACTGGTGGATCCATATGTGGTATGTGAAAAGAACACACATGAAATGACTCTGGTTGTTTTTAGTGAAAAGAACACACATGCAATGACACTGGTGGATCCATGTGTGGTCTCTGAAGAGAACACACATTTCAATGACTATGGTTGTTTTTAGTAAAAGAACACACGCAATGACATCAGTGGATCCATGTGTGGTCTCAAGAAAAACACACATGCAATGACTCTGGCCGTTGTTAGTAAAAAGTGCACACATGCAATGACACTCGTGGATCCATAGGTGGATTGTGAAAAGAACAGACATGCAATGACACTGGTGGATCCATATGTGGTATGTGAAAAGAACACACATGCAATGACTCCAGTTGTTGTTAGTAAAAAGAACACCCAGGAAATCACACTGGTGGACCCCTAGGTGGATTGTGAAAAGAGCACACATGCAATGACACTGGTGGATCCATGTGTGGTCTCCAAGAAAACACACATGCAATGACTCGCCATTATTAGTAAAAAGTGCACATATGCAATGGCACTCGTGGATCCATAGGTGGATTGTGAAAAGAAGAGACATGCAATGACACTGGTGGATCCATATGTGGTATGTGAAAAGAACACACATTTCAATGACTCTGGTTGTTGTTAGTAAAAAGAACTCACATGCAATGACACTGGTGGATCCATGTGTGGACTCTCAAGAACACCCATGCAATGATTCTCGTTGTTGTTAGTAAAAAAAGCACACATGCAATGACACTGGTGGATCCATAGGTGGATTGTGAACAGAACACACATGCAATGACACTGTGGATCCAGATGTGGTATGTGAAAAGAACACACATGCAATGCCTGTAGTTGTTGTTACTAAAAAGAACACACATGCAATGACACTGGTGGATCCATGTGTGTTCTGAAAGAGAACACACATTTCAATGACACTGGTGGATCCATATGTGAAAAGAACACACATGCAATGACTCTGGTTGTTGTTAGTAAAAAGAACACACATGCAATGACACTGGTGGATCCATAAGTGGATTGTGAAAACAGCACACATGCAATGACACTGGTGGATGCATATGTGGTATGTGAAAAGGACACACATGCAATGACCCCAGTTGTTGTTAGTAAAAGAACACACATGCAATGACACTGTGGATACATAGGTGGATTGTGAAAAGAGCACATGCAATGACACTGGTGGATCCATATGTGGTATGTGAATAAAACACACATGCCATGACTCAGTTGTTGTTAGTAAAAATAACATACATGTAATGACATCAGGATCCATGTGTGGTCTCTGAAGAGAACACACATTTCAATGACACTGGTCGATCCATATGTCGTAAGTGAAAAGAACACACATGAAATGACTCCATTTGTTGTTAGTAAAAAGAACACACATGCAATGACACTGTGGATCCAGATGTGTTATGTGAAAACAAAACACATATCAATGACTCTAGTTGTTAATAAAAGAACACACATGAAATCACATGGTGGAGCCATGTGTGGTCTCTGAAAGAGAACACACATTTCAATGACACTAGTGGATCCATATGTGGTATGTGAAAAGAACACACATGCAATGACTCGGGTTGTTGTTAGTGAAAATAACACACATGCAATGACACTGGTGGATCCATAGGTGAATTGTGAAAAGAACACACATTACAATGACACTGGTGGATCCATGTGTGGTATGTGAAAAGAACACACATGAAATGACTCTGGTTGTTGTTAGTAAAAAGAACACACATGCAATGACACTGGTGGATCCATATGTGGTATGTGAAAAGAACACACATGAAATGACTCTGTTGTTTTAGTGAAAAGAACACACATGCAATGACATGGTGGATCCATGTGTGGTCTCAAGAGAACACACATTTCAATGACTATGGTTGTTGTTAGTAAAAGAACACACATGCAATGACATTTGGTGGATCCATGTGTGGTCTGTGAAGAAAACACACATGCAATGACTCTGTTTGTTGTTAGTAAAAAGTGCACACATGCAATGACACTCGTGGATCCATAGGTGGATTGTGAAAAGAACAGACATACAATGACACTGGTGGATCCATATGTGGTATGTGAAAAGAACACACATGCAATGACTCCAGTTGTTGTTAGTAAAAAGAACACACATGCAATGACACTGGTGGATCCATGTGTGGTCTCCAAGAGAACACACATTTCAATGACACGAGTGGATCCATATGTGTTATGTGAAAAGAACACACATGAAATGACTCTGGTTGTTGTTAGTAAAAAGAACACACATGCAATGACACTGGTGGATCCATATGTGGTATGTGAAAAGAACACACATGCAATGACTCTGGTTGTTTTTAGTGAAAAGAACACACATGCAATGACATCAGGATCCATGTGTGGTCTCCAAGAGAACACACATTTCAATGACTATGGTTGTTGTTAGTAAAAGAACACACATGCAATGACATTGGATCCATGTGGTCTCTGAAAGAAAACACACATGCAATGACTCTGGCCGTTGTTAGTAAAAAGTGCACACATGCAATGACACTCGTGGATCCATAGGTGGATTGTGAAAAGAACAGACATGCAATGACACTGTTGGATCCATATGTGGTATGTGAAAAGAACACACATTTCAATGACTCTGGTTGTTGTTAGTAAAAAGAACTCACATGCAATGACACTGGTGGATCCATGTGTGGTCTCTAAAGAGAACACACATGCAATGACTCAGTTGTTGTTAGTAAAAAGAGCACACGTGCAATGACACTGGTGGATCCATAGGTTGATTGTGAAAAGAACACACATGAATGACACTGGTGGATCCATATGTGGTATGTGAAAAGAACACACATGCAATGACTGTAGTTGTTGTTAGTAAAAAGAACACACATGCAATGACACTGGTGGATCCATATGTGGTATGTGAAAAGAACACACATTTCAATGACTCTGGTTGTTGTTAGTAAAAAGAACTCACATGCAATGACACTGGTGGATCCATGTGTGGTCTCTAAAGAGAACACACATGCAATGACTCTGGTTGTTGTTAGTAAAAAGAACACACATGCAATGACACTGGTGGATCCATAGGTGGATTGTGAAAAGAACACACATGCAATGACACTGGTGGATGCATATGTGGTATGTGAAAAGAACACACATGCAATGACCCCAGTTGTTGTTAGTAAAAAGAACACACATGCAATGACACTGGTGGATACATATGTGGAATGTGAAAAGAACACACATGCAATGACTCCAGTTGTTGTTAGTAAAATGAACACACATGCAATGACACTGGTGGATCCATGTGTGGTCTCTGAAGAGAACACACATTTCAATTACACTGTGGATCCATGTGTGGTATGAAAAGAACACACATGAAATGACTCGTTGTTGTTAGTAAAAGAACACACATGCAATGACACTGGTGGATCCATATGTGGTATGTGAAAAGAACACACATGAAATGACTCGTTGTTTTTAGTGAAAAGAACACACATGCAATGACATGGTGGATCCATGTGTGGTCTCTGAAGAGAACACATTTCAATGACTATGGTTGTTAGTAAAAAGAACACACGCAATGACACTGTGGATCCATGTGGTCTAAGAAGAACACACATGCAATGACTCTGGCCGTTGTTAGTAAAAAGTGCACACATGCAATGACACTCGTGGAACCATAGGTGGATTGTGAAAAGAACGGACATGCAATGACACTGTGGATCCATATGTGGTATGTGAAAAGAACACACATGCAATGACTCAGTTGTTGTTAGTAAAAGAACACACATGCAATGACCTTTGGTGGATCCATAGGTGGATTGTGAAAAGAACACACATGCAATGACATTGGTGGATCCATGTGTGGTCTCTGAAGAAAACACACATGCAATGACTCTGGCCATTATTAGTAAAAAGTGCACATATGCAATGGCACTCGTGGATCCATAGGTGGATTGTGAAAAGAAGAGACATGGAATGACACTGGATCCATTTGTGTTATTTGAAAAGAACACACATTTCTATGTCTCGGGTTGTTGTTAGTTAAAAGAACTCACATGCAATGACACTGGTGGATCCATGTGTGGTCTCTAAAGAGAACACACATGCAATGACTCTGGTTGTTGTTAGTAAAAAGAGAACACGTGCAATGACACTGGTGGATCCATAGGTGGATTGTGAAAAGAACACACATGCAATGACACTGGTGGATCCATATGTGGTATGTGAAAAGAACACACATGCAATGACTGTAGTTGTTGTTAGTAAAAAGAACACACATGCAATGACATTGGTGGATCCATGTGTGTCTGAAGAGAACACACATTTCAATGACACTGGTGGATCCATATGTGAAAAGAACACACATGCAATGACTCTGGTTGTTGTTAGTAAAAAGAACACACATGCAATGACACTGGTGGATCCATAAGTGGATTGTGAAAACAGCACACATGCAATGACACTGGTGGATGCATATGTGGTATGTGAAAAGGACACACATGCAATGACCCCAGTTGTTGTTAGTAAAAAGAACACACATGCAATGACACTGGTGGATACATAGGTGGATTGTGAAAAGAGCGCACATGCAATGACACTGGTGGATCCATATGTGGTATGTGAATAAAACACACATGCCATGACTCCAGTTGTTGTTAGTAAAAATAACATACATGTAATGACACTGGTGGATCCATGTGTGGTCTCTGAAGAGAACACACATTTCAATGACACTGGTCGATCCATATGTCGTAAGTGAAAAGAACACACATGAAATGACTCCATTTGTTGTTAGTAAAAAGAACACACATGCAATGACACTGTGGATCCAGATGTGTTATGTGAAAAGAACACACATTTCAATGACTCTAGTTGTTGTTAATAAAAAGAACACACATGAAATCACACTGGTGGAGCCATGTGTGGTCTCTGAAGAGAACACACATTTCAATGACACTAGTGGATCCATATGTGGTATGTGAAAAGAACACACATGCAATGACTCTGGTTGTTGTTAGTGAAAATAACACACATGCAATGACACTGGTGGATCCATAGGTGAATTGTGAAAAGAACACACATTACAATGACACTGGTGGATCCATGTGTGGTATGTGAAAAGAACACACATGAAATGACTCTGGTTGTTGTTAGTAAAAAGAACACACATGCAATGACACTGGTGGATCCATATGTGGTATGTGAAAAGAACACACATGAAATGACTCTGGTTGTTTTTAGTGAAAAGAACACACATGCAATGACACTGGTGGATCCATGTGTGGTCTCTGAAGAGAACACACATTTCAATGACTATGGTTGTTGTTAGTAAAAAGAACACACGTGCAATGACACTGGTGGATCCATGTGTGGTCTCTGAAGAAAACACACATGCAATGACTCTGGCCGTTGTTAGTAAAAAGTGCACACATGCAATGACACTCGTGGATCCATAGGTGGATTGTGAAAAGAACAGACATACAATGACACTGGTGGATCCATATGTGGTATGTGAAAAGAACACACATGCAATGACTCCAGTTGTTGTTAGTAAAAAGAACACACATGCAATGACACTGGTGGATCCATGTGTGGTCTCTGAAGAGAACACACATTTCAATGACACTGGTGGATCCATGTGTGGTATGTGAAAAGAACACACATGAAATGACTCTGGTTGTTGTTAGTAAAAAGAACACACATGCAATGACACTGGTGGATCCATATGTGGTATGTGAAAAGAACACACATGAAATGACTCCAGTTGTTTTTAGTTAATAGAACACAAATGCATTGACACTGGTGGATCCATGTGTGGTCTCTGAAGAGAACACACATTTCAATGACTATGGTTGTTGTTAGTAAAAAGAACACACATGCAATGACACTGGTGGATCCATGTGTGGTCTCTGAAGAAAACACACATGCAATGACTCTGGCCGTTGTTAGTAAAAAGTGCACACATGCAATGACACTCGTGGATCCATAGGTGGATTGTGAAAAGAACAGACATGCAATGACACTGTTGGATCCATATGTGGTATGTGAAAAGAACACACATTTCAATGACTCTGGTTGTTGTTAGTAAAAAGAACTCACATGCAATGACACTGGTGGATCCATGTGTGGTCTCTAAAGAGAACACACATGCAATGACTCTGGTTGTTGTTAGTAAAAAGAGCACACGTGCAATGACACTGGTGGATCCATAGGTTGATTGTGAAAAGAACACACATGCAATGACACTGGTGGATCCATATGTGGTATGTGAAAAGAACACACATGCAATGACTGTAGTTGTTGTTAGTAAAAAGAACACACATGCAATGACACTGGTGGATCCATATGTGGTATGTGAAAAGAACACACATTTCAATGACTCTGGTTGTTGTTAGTAAAAAGAACTCACATGCAATGACACTGGTGGATCCATGTGTGGTCTCTAAAGAGAACACACATGCAATGACTCTGGTTGTTGTTAGTAAAAAGAGAACACGTGTAATGACACTGGTGGATCCATAGGTGGATTGTGAAAAGAACACACATGCAATGACACTGGTGGATGCATATGTGGTATGTGAAAAGAACACACATGCAATGACCCCAGTTGTTGTTAGTAAAAAGAACACACATGCAATGACACTGGTGGATACATAGGTGGATTGTGAAAAGAGCGCACATGCAATGACACTGGTGGATCCATATGTGGTATGTGAATAAAACACACATGCCATGACTCCAGTTGTTGTTAGTAAAAATAACATACATGTAATGACACTGGTGGATCCATGTGTGGTCTCTGAAGAGAACACACATTTCAATGACACTGGTCAATCCATATGTCGTAAGTGAAAAGAACACACATGAAATGACTCCATTTGTTGTTAGTAAAAAGAACACACATGCAATGACACTGTGGATCCAGATGTGTTATGTGAAAAGAACACACATTTCAATGACTCTAGTTGTTGTTAGTAAAAAGAACACACATGCAATCACACTGGTGGAGCCATGTGTGGTCTCTGAAGAGAACACACATTTCAATGACACTAGTGGATCCATATGTGGTATGTGAAAAGAACACACATGCAATGACTCTGGTTGTTGTTAGTGAAAATAACACACATGCAATGACACTGGTGGATCCATAGGTGAATTGTGAAAAGAACACACATGAAATGACACTGGTGGATCCATATGTGGTATGTGAAAAGAACACACATGCAATGACTCTAGTTGTTGTTAGTAAAAAGAACACACATGCAATGACACTGGTGGATCCATATGTGGAATGTGAAAAGAACACACATGCAATGACGCGGGTTGTTGTTAGTGAAATGAGCACACATGCAATGACATCAGGATCCATGTGTGGTCTCAAGAGAACACACATTTCAATGACACTGGTGGATCCATGTGTGGTATGTGAAAAGAACACACATGAAATGACTCTGGTTGTTGTTAGTAAAAAGAACACACATGCAATGACACTGTTGGATCCATATGTGGTATGTGAAAAGAACACACATGAAATGACTCTGGTTGTTTTTAGTGAAAAGAACACACATGCAATGACACTGGTGGATCCATGTGTGGTCTCTGAAGAGAACACACATTTCAATGACTATGGTTGTTGTTAGTAAAAAGAACACACGTGCAATGACACTGGTGGATCCATGTGTGGTCTCTGAAGAAAACACACATGCAATGACTCTGGCCGTTGTTAGTAAAAAGTGCACACATGCAATGACACTCGTGGATCCATAGGTGGATTGTGAAAAGAATAGACATGCAATGACACTGGTGGATCCATATGTGGTATGTGAAAAGAACACACATGCAATGACTCTGGTTGTTGTTAGTAAAAAGAACACACATGCAATGACACTGGTGGACCCATAGGTGGATTGTGAAAAGAGCACACATGCAATGACACTGGTGGATCCATGTGTGGTCTCTGAAGAAAACACACATGCAATGACTCTGGCCATTATTAGTAAAAAGTGCACATATGCAATGGCACTCGTGGATCCATAGGTGGATTGTGAAAAGAAGAGACATGCAATGACACTGGTGGATCCATATGTGGTATGTGAAAAGAACACACATTTCAATGACTCTGGTTGTTGTTAGTAAAAAGAACTCACATGCAATGACATCAGGATCCATGTGGTCTCTAAAGAGAACACACATGCAATGACTGGTTGTTGTTAGTAAAAAGTGAACACCTGCAATGACACTGGTGGATCCATAGGTGGATTGTGAAAAGAACACACATGCAATGACACTGGTGGATCCATATGTGGTATGTGAAAAGAACACACATGCAATGACAGAAGTTGTTGTTAGTAAAAATAACAAACATGAAATGCCAGTGGTGGATCCATGTGTGTCTCTCAAGAGAACACACATTTCAATGACACTGGTGGATCCATATGTGAAAAGAACACACATGCAATGACTACGGTTGTTAGTAAAAAGAACACACATGCAATGACACTGGTGGATCCATAAGTGTATTGTGAAAACAGCACACATGCAATGACACTGGTGGATGAATATGAGTTATGTGAAAAGGAAACACATGCAATGACCCCATTTGTTGTTAGTAAAAAGACAACACTTGCAATGACACTGGTGGATACATAGGTGGATTGTGAAAAGAGCGCACATGCAATGACACTGGTGGATCCATATGTGGTATGTGAATAAAACACACATGCCATGACTCCAGTTGTTGTTAGTAAAAATAACATACATGTAATGACACTGGTGGATCCATGTGTGGTCTCCAAGAGAACACACATTTCAATGACACTTGGTCGATCCATATGTCGTAAGTGAAAAGAACACACATGAAATGACTCCATTTGTTGTTAGTAAAAAGAACACACATGCAATGACACTGTGGATCCAGATGTGTTATGTGAAAAGAACACACATTTCAATGACTCTAGTTGTTGTTAATAAAAAGAACACACATGAAATCACACTGGTGGAGCCATGTGTGGTCTCTGAAGAGAACACACATTTCAATGACACTAGTGGATCCATATGTGGTATGTGAAAAGAACACACATGCAATGACTCTGGTTGTTGTTAGTGAAAATAACACACATGCAATGACACTGGTGGATCCATAGGTGAATTGTGAAAAGAACACACATGAAATGACACTGGTGGATCCATATGTGGTATGTGAAAAGAACACACATGCAATGACTCTAGTTGTTGTTAGTAAAAAGAACGCACATGCAATGACACTGGTGGATCCATATGTGGAATGTGAAAAGAACACACATGAAATCAATCCAGTTGTTGTTAGTAAAATGAACAAACATGCAATGACATGGTGGGATCCATGTGTGGTCTCAAGAGAACACACATTTCAATGACCTGTGGATCCATGTGTGGTATGTGAAAAGAACACACATGAAATGACTCAAGTTGTTATTAGTAAAAAGAACAGACATGCAATGACACTGGTGGATCCATAGGTGGTATGTGAAGAGAACACACATGAAATGACTCAAGTTGTTTTTTGTCAAAAGAACACACATTCAATGACACTGGTGGATCCATGTGTGGTCTCTGAAGAGAACACACATTTCAATGACTATGGTTGTTTTTAGTAAAAAGAACACACGTGCAATGACACTGGTGGATCCATGTGTGGTCTCTGAAGAAAACACACATGCAATGACTCTGGCCGTTGTTAGTAAAAAGTGCACACATGCAATGACACTCGTGGATCCATAGGTGAATTGTGAAAAGAACAGACATACAATGACACTGGTGGATCCATATGTGGAATGTGAAAAGAACACACATGCAATGACTCCAGTTGTTGTTAGTAAAAAGAACACACATGCAATGACACTGGTGGATCCATGTGTGGTATCTGAAGAGAACACACATTTCAATGACACTAGTGGATCCATATGTGGTATGTGAAAAGAACACACATGAAATGACTCTGGTTGTTGTTAGTAAAAAGAACACAAATGCAATGACACTGGTGGATCCATATGTGGTATGTGAAAAGAACACACATGAAATGACTCTGGTTGTTTTTAGTGAAAAGAACACACATGCAATGACACTGGTGGATCCATGTGTGGTCTCTGAAGAGAACACACATTTCAATGACTATGGTTGTTGTTAGTAAAAAGAACACACGTGCAATGACACTGGTGGATCCATGTGTGGTCTCTGAAGAAAACACACATGCAATGACTCTGGCCGTTGTTAGTAAAAAGTGCACACATGCAATGACACTGGTGGATCCATAGGTGGATTGTGAAAAGAACATACATGCAATGACACTGGTGGATCCATATGTGGTATGTGAAAAGAACACACATGCAATGACTCCAGTTGTTGTTAGTAAAAAGAACACACATGCAATGACATTGGTGGATCCATGTGTGGTCTCTGAAGAGAACACACATTTCAATGACACTGGTGGATCCATATGTGGTATGTGAAAAGAACACACATGAAATGACTCTGGTTGTTGTTAGTAAAAAGAACACACATGCAATGACACTGGTGGATCCATATGTGGTATGTGAAAAGAACACACATGAAATGACTCTGGTTGTTTTTAGTGAAAAGAACACACATGCAATGACATCAGGATCCATGTGTGGTCTCTGAAGAGAACACACATTTCAATGACTATGGTTGTTGTTAGTAAAAAGAACACACATGCAATGACATTGGTGGATCCATGTGTGGTCTCTGAAGAAAACACACATGCAATGACTCTGGCCGTTGTTAGTAAAAAGTGCACACATGCAATGACACTCGTGGATCCATAGGTGGATTGTGAAAAGAACAGACATGCAATGACACTGTTGGATCCATATGTGGTATGTGAAAAGAACACACATTTCAATGACTCTGGTTGTTGTTAGTAAAAAGAACTCACATGCAATGACACTGGTGGATCCATGTGTGGTGTCACATCCCAAATTTAGATTTGGTCTTGCATATCATTCATATCATTGCATCATGCTTTTCCATGCAAAACCGTCGAGTGAGAAGGTTCGGCGAAACGCCACCGTCAAAACCCTATTCTAGTTTTGCCACGAGGCTCCTACGGAAGGTTTTAGAGAATCTAGTGCCGCCACCCCTGTAGGTACGAGGTTTCGCTCAACCGTTGACTGAAGGTTGTGCCCCTCGACGATACGAACCCGTAGGCGCGAAAATCGCTCCAATCGGAGTTCGTATGCAAAAGACTCGGACGTTTTAGTAAACCGCCGGAAAACGGTCCGAAAATCCGGACCAATTTCCGAATCGGAGTCAAATCTGGACCGTTTTCAGCTTAGATCTGTTTATTTTTTTTTTTTTTTTTTTTTCCTGCGCGAGGATTCTTTTTAAGCAAGGCCCCACCGCCTCGGGCCCCGTGCCCACACCCCGCCGCCACCCAGCCCCGCTTCGCCTGCGTCTGCGGCGCGCCGCACGCCGTCCGCCGCTTTCCACGCCGCCGCCGCCCGTCGCCGCCGCCATCGCCTCGCTTGTTTCGGGTTCGCCTCGCCGCCCTCTTTCCGTTCCCATGCTCGCGTCTCCATCCGCCGCCGCCAATCGCGCTTCGCAGATCGCTAATGACGCGACGCGCTTATTATTCCGGGAGCCGTAGTTGACCGTGTGTACTTGCAGGAGTTTCCACGCCACCGGATCCGATCGTTCGCCGTCCGAGCTCGCCGGAGTTCGTTTCGCCGTCGGTTTCGTAAGACAGCAGCCACCGCCAGATCTCAGATCAGCGGCTTAGATCGCTCGTTGACTGGTCAGCACTCAGACGTTGACTAGTCAGAGGCCCCAGACGTTGACTGGTCAGACGCCGCCGTGCCCAGTCATCGATACGCTGATCGGGTCAATTTCGTTAATCCTATTAGTTGGCAGATTTCGTAGAATCTTGTAAATTGCGTAGAAATTAAACCGCTTGGCCAAAATTTGCAAATAAAATATGCACGCGTTCAGTGAGTCGTGTAGAATCTCGCTGTAGCTTTGGTTCAGACTTTTACTGTCAGGTTTAGTACAGTTTAATCAAACTAGTTAGTGGCCTTTTCGGAGTAATAAATTCGTAGTAAAAGTTTCGTAGCTCCAAAAATCGTGTATGATATGTCCCTGAACTCGTATGAACGAGGGGAATCTCATCGTGAAATAAAAAGATAGGCTTACAGTAAAAACTTCTGCAGTATTTGTCTAATGGCCTTCTGCAGTGTTTTAATTACTCGGGATGTTTTATAACTCCTTTTTGAGTAATTTCAATTGGTACTGTTTCTTATCAGCGATGCCTATGCGGTAGAATTTTTCCAAGATTTTACAAACAGTATACTACCGGTAGTGAATTATTTAAGTTCTAGCTCTAGTAGTGATCACCACTTTTGGTTAATAGTTTCCCTTGCGCCAAATCTATTTTCCATGCATGTATTCGGTAGTAATATGAATTAGTACTATGTGGTGCAGCTGTAGCACCAATTCGCTTGCCGTTCTTGCATTCATGCATCATCTTTGTTGCATATGTTTGTGAATTGTTTGTTTATGAATGCAATTGTGTCGTAGATTGTGTGGAGTGCAACCCTTGCGCGTGTGGATTGTTCTTCCGACCGCTACAACCAAGGCAAGTAGATGCTACTTTGTTCATGATATCGTCCTACTATTTTCAATGCATTGTCGTGTATTTTGTAGATGCATGTGTAGGATGATACTATCGCTATGCTATGTCCTATTATGTGGTAGGGCTTTCCTTGTAGATGAACCACCGTTGTAGATGTGCTTAGCCATGCTATGTTGAACGAGGGCTGGGTTACATCATTGATACTTGTTTTCTCAAAGTATTGGTTTGCGAAAACTAAAACAACTTAATCAATGAATCATCTGGGTGTGATGGGATTGATAATTTTTGGTGGTTTCATTGCGGAAAGGCACCTGTATCAAGAGAGAATGATTGGCTTCTTTATTGTGTAGCTTACGTGTACAACCATGTGCCAATAATGGAATGGGCGGTTGGTTGGACTTAGTAGGTTGTGGTAACTCGAACCAGTGATCCAGAGATGTAGAATTTTGGTAGGTTGGACCGGTGCGCCGGGATTGAGGAGCTACTTCCTAACAGTCTCTCTTCTTGGTCTTCTCCTATCATCACCCAAAATGAGAGTGATGGTACAGCTGGGCTGGCCAAGTCACATGGGTAAAGTGTACTAACCTCCAGAGTGTATAATCTAATCGATTAGCCGTGTCCCGGTTATGGACATCTGAGTTGCTAGATATTGATTCCATGACATGTTTCTCGCTCATTCTAATTTCATAATTGTTTTAATCTTGTTGGGTTAACTTAATTGGGATCTTTTCAAAGAAAATTCAAAACTGTTTATGAAAGTAGGACAAAGTTATTTGCAAATGCAAGCCAGACACAGCTCCACTTGCCAAATATGCATGTAGTTGTTAGTACTATTGTCTCCTTTACTAGCTCTACTTGCCATACATTCCATGTATTGACCCATTCGGGCTGTTGCTTTTATGCTGCAGGTTATTCCGATTCTGATTGATCGTTATAGGCCACGGTACTCCACTCGGCACTTGTTCACTTGTGGGCAATTTGAAGATTGGAGGATTTACTCGCTTTTGTTGCTACCTGAACAATTTGAGCTAGCTTTATGCTAAGCTTTTATATTGTAATAATGGTACTCTGGATCTTGTAGATCATGATACGGTTATTTGCTATGATTATCTATCTTACTCTATTGTGGGCCAATGAACCGATCCAGGGATTGGCATGTCACATAGAGGCCACGGTCTTATCGTAACCGGGTGTCACAGGATGGTATCGAGCCGTGTAATCGTAGGATCGTGACCTAGGATTGGATTAGGAAGCCATAGAATTATTAAAGCCTATATTAACTCATCTTTCATCTTATGCCTTTCACCGTGATATTCTTACCATATGCTATTCTCACACTTTCCTCTTTTACTTGATAGATGGGAGAAGTTAGGACTGAGTATGCCACCATGGAGTCACCAAGGCCCTTTGCAAGGCGGTTAGCTCAGCTCTCATGATCATTGGGATTGCCCTTGCCCATGTTCAAGGGAAGAAGGCTGTACACCTATGGATATGGAGAGGATGCATGGGAGATCACTACCTTCATATTCAGAGATGCCGCCTTGCCAAACCCCGTGCACTTGGTCTACACCAAGACATACTGCAACTGGGGACTTGGAATCAACTTGGCCATACATGAAGCCTGTCTCGCCAAAGGCCACTATGTCCGACACCTACTACCAGCAGATTCACCCTACCGTGACTATGGAAGGCGTGATGAAGATGGGAACATTGTGGTTACCAGGCGACAGAACAACATGCCGCCCCATCGGAGGCACATAGAGGACATGGAAAAGGAGAATGGAGCTCTAGCAGAGAAGGTGAGGATGATAAAGGAGATTGCAGATTTTACTAGCAATGGTATGGTGGTCCAAGGACAGGAGATTGACACTTTGCATGAAGCTGTGGGAGTCTGGAGAATGCCACGATAGCGGAGATGCCACCATAGCACATCTTCATGGTACTGTGCAGGAGAACACCCGGAACATACTGACAAGCGCAAGGGACAGTCCAGAAAGGGATTAGACTATTGAAGCTATGACAGCCCATTGCCGCTCTCCAAGCACAGCTGAATCCACCCTCGATGATGACAATGGAGATGATGGCAACAATGGGGATGATGATGACAGTGGAGATGATGATGATGAGGACGAGGATGATGATGATGGAGACGATGATGGTGGAGGAGATGAAGCTGTTGCGATTGCAGTGAGGATGAAGAAGAAGAGGAGGATCCAGAAGATGTGGAGTTTGACGTTTCAAGTGATGGTTCAGAAGAGGTGCACACTCCGCCGCCATGGTTGTACCGCGAGCCGAAGCGCCAACGCATGACCGCAAGGGCCTACCTCAAACTCTTCAAGCAATAGATAGAAGTCCACCAATTAGTCCTCGTTAGGCGAAATCGTTAGATTTATTCTCGATCGTTGTGATACTTAGTTCGTGTTAGTGTAAGAGTGTTTAGATGCTTATTTGTGTACTCCAATATCTCAGGAATTATTTGTGCAAATTATATGAAAGAGTTATGGCAATTTGGTTACTATCTGTGTTGTTTTCGCTGCAGTTTTTCTGCTGATACAGCAGTACTGCACGATTTTTCATATTTTTCTGGTAACTCGGAAAAATCTGAAAAAAATTGGGCTGATGCGGAACTTCCTGTTCTATATGCACAAAAATTGGCTTAATTTTCTGACGAGTTTAAGTCAGGCGGAAAAATTCGCGAACACAGCAGAACTGTTCTGTCAGAATTGCTGTTTTGTCGTTTTGATGCTCAACTGTTTAGTTAACCATTGCCAACTCTTGCAAAACTATTTCAGTAGGTATATACTAATAGGATAACACCTGGGATGTTGCTGGATCGCTTGTTTGTTGATGTGTTGCTTGCTTGTGATTGTCTGCTATTGTTTGTTGTGTTTGATCATATGCATGGGTAGAATCCTATTGTCGTAGTTGATTCTTTCTAAACTTACCTATGCTAAGCCGCAAGAGAAAGAGTAACAATCACTACTCTGGTTCTCACCACAAGCCTCGCACTTCTTATGATGGATACTCCAAGCATGGAGGGAGTGACTATGGGAGCCATGATCGCCATCACCATGGAGGCGATGGACATCGCCATGACAACCATAGGAGCAACCACCATAACCACAAGGGAGGACACTCTCACCACTCTGGAGGACACGGTGGACATGACCGCAACCGTGATCGCAACTTCATGAAGAAGGATCTGAGTGAGGTGACGTGCTTCAAGTGCAAGGGACACTATGACAAGCTGTCCGGAGAGGAAAGGACTGAAGCCAACCAACGGTGAGAAGGCTGAGTGAACCACATGAATGTGGAGGAGATTCCAGATGAGCCTGACCTTGTGATTGGTAAGTTCCCAATCAACGCTTACCCTGCACTTATACTTTTTGATACTGGTGCATCGCATTCATTCATATCAAGGGCATTTGTGGATAAGTATAAGTTACCTACTGAGTCTATGAAAAGGGCTATTAGAGTGAGTTCACCTGGAGGAGATATGATAGCTAGCGGGATGCCGCGACTTGACCGTGAGGATTGGAACACACAACTTCATTGCACATTTGGTAGTGTTGGAATCACGGGATTAGGCGTTATGCATGAGGATTGGATGTCTGCACGAGGGACACATTGTGCACAAATGAAGCTGTTTCACTCAAAACCGTGATGTCCTCAAAGAGGATTAGATTCAAGTACCGCGACTAGGAAGGTAAGCTGAATTCTCTTAAGGTGGTTAGCATGGATCATGCTGTGGATTAGGGATTACCCCGACGTGTTTCCGGAAGAGCTTCCAGGGATGCCACCTGACAGAGATGTAGAGTTTCTTATCGACCTGATGCCGGGAACAGGACCTATAGCAAAGAAACCATATAAGATGCTTCACGACAAGGACTTGGGAGTGTGCTGATGCAAGATGGGAGAGTAGTGTCATATGCCTCGCGACAACTCAAGCACCATGAGCGGAATTACCCCACACACGACTTGGAGTTAGCGTCAGTGGTTCATGCGCTCAAGGTATGGAGGCATTACTTAATGGAAAAACACTTGATGTGTACACCACCACAAGAGCCTGAAGTACATATTTACCGTATGAACTGAACATGAGACAAAGGAGATGGTTGGAACTTATCAAGGATTATGATATGAATCTACAATACCACCCAGGAAAGGCCAATGTAGTAGCAGATGCTCTGAGCCGGAAGGTTTATGCCAATGGATTGACAATTGGTGAATTGCCTGAGGATTTGTGCAAGCAATTCAAGGACCTTAGACTGGAGGTAGTATCTGAAGGGTACTTAGCAACAATGGAAGTCCAACCGACGCTTCAAGACAGAATCGAGAAGGCTCAAGTGGGAGACAAGGAAATAGAAGAAATAAAGGAAGATGAAGGAGAACCGGAAAAGGATATTCGAGGATGAGCATGGTACCTTGTGGTATGGAGATCGTTTGTGTGTTCCCAACGATCCAGAGATAAGGAAGTTGATTCAGGAAGCTCATGACTCGCCATATTCCATACATCCGGGCAACACAAAGATGTATATGGATTTGAAAAGCAGATTTTGGTGGAACAACATGAAGGGAGATATCGCCAAGCATATTGCCCTATGTGATGTATGTAGCCGAGTGAAGGCAGAACACCGAAGCCAGGATTGCTACTGAGCCGTTCGCGGCTTGATTGGAAATGGGATAGAGTGGGAATGGACTTTATCACAGACTGCCCAGACTAGGTCGGGATATGACTCTATTTGGGTAGTGGTCGACCATTTGACCAAGGTAGCCCATTTTATACCGTAAAACGACCTATCTGAGAGTGCAAAGTTGGCCAAGATTTACATGGACAGATTATTGTGCCTACACGGAGTTCCCAAGAGTATTGTATCGATAGAGGCACCCAATTTACCTCACACTTCGCGCCAGACACGAGTCACTTGGTACTAGATTGGAGTTTAGCACGTTTCACCCATGCAGATGATGGATGCACGAGAGGTGAATCAGATTTTGGAGGACATGCTAAGAGCTTGCGCCTTGGCTCATGGTTCTAGTTGGGATGAGAATTTGCCTTATGCCGAGTTTTCCTACAACAACAGCTATCAAACCAGCATCAAGACGTCACCGTTCGACGTACTATATGGGAAAGCAGTGCGAACACCATTGCTATGGGATGGAGTAGGAGAACGCCGGTTGTTTGGACCTGATTTGATCAAGGATCTTGAGGAAAAGGTTGCCTTGATTAAGGACAGTGAAGGTAGCACAATCAAGCGGAAGAGCTCTGATGCCAAACGCAAGGAAGTGGTGTATGAGATTGGTGATAGAGCGTACCTCGTATCGCCACCGTGGAATTAAGAGATTTGGTATTAAGGGTGTCGGCACCTCGATTTATTGGGCCGTCGGGTCTTAGCGCAAAGGAGAAGTTGCCTATCGATTGGAGTTGCGGAGGCTCGCATGCTGTTCACAATGTGTTCCACGTGTCACAGCTAAAGAAGTGCCATCCGGAGATGGTGGATACACCATTGAGAGACACTGCACTACCACTAGAGGAGGTTCAGCTTGAAAATGACTTGACCTATGAGGAGAAACGGTCAAGATTCGGAGACAGAAGGACTACCCGTACCAAGACAATCAAGTTTTGCAAGGTGCAAGGAGTCACCACCGAAGAGGAAGCCTCTTGGGAACGTGAAGATGACATCCGGAGGACTACCCACACCTATTTGTATGCAGCGCCAATCTCGAGGGAGATTCATCTTAAGGGGGTTAGTCTTGTCACATCCCAAATTTAGATTTGGTCTTGCATATCATTCATATCATTGCATCATGCTTTTCCATGCAAAACCGTCGAGTGAGAAGGTTCGACGAAACGCCACCGTCAAAACCCTATTCTAGTTTTGCCACGAGGCTCTGCGGAAGGTTTTAGAGAATCTAGTGCCGCCACCCCTGTAGGTACGAGGTTTCGCCAACCGTTGACTGAAGGTTGTGCCTCGACGATCGACCCGTAGGGCGAAAAATCGCTCCAATCGGAGTTCGTATGCAAAAGACTCGACGTTTTAGTAAACCGGCCGAAGGAAAGCGGTCGAAAATCGGACCAATCGAATCGGAGTCAAATCTGGACCGTTTTCAGCTTAAAATCCACGCCATCGCCGCCTCTGCCTCGTTCCGTCGCTTCGCGTCTGCCGTTTTCCACATCGCCGCTTCGCTTATTATTCCGGATCGCCGCCACCGTTAGCAATCAGGACCGTGTGCTTGCAGGAGTTTCCACCACCGGATCCGCGTTCTGCCGTCCGGAGCTCGCGAGTTTTATTCGTTCGTCCGCTTCGTAAGACAGCAGCCACCGTCAGATCTCAGATCAGCGGCTTAGATCGTTCGTTGACTGGTCAGCACTCCAGACGTTGACTAGTCAGAGGCCCCAGACGTTGACTGGTCAGCGCCCAGTCATCAGACACAGTTGACTGGGTCAATTTCGTTAATCCTATTAGTTGGCAGATTTCGGTAGAATCTTGTAAATTGCGTAGAAATTAAACCGCTTGGCCAAAATTTGCAAATAAAATATGCACGCGTTCAGTGAGTCGTGTAGAATCTCGCTGTAGCTTTGGTTCAGACTTTTACTGTCAGGTTTAGTACAGTTTAATCAAACTAGTTAGTGGCCTTTTCGGAGTAATAAATTCGTAGTAAAAGTTTCGTAGCTCCAAAAATCGCGTATGATATGTCCCTGAACTCGTATGAACGAGGGGAATCTCATCGTGAAATAAAAAGATAGGCTTACAGTAAAAACTTCTGCAGTATTTGTCTAATGGCCTTCTGCAGTGTTTTAATTACTCGGGATGTTTTATAACTCCTTTTTGAGTAATTCCAATTGGTACTGTTTCTTATCAGCGATGCCTATGCGGTAGAATTTTTCCAAGATTTTACAAACAGTATACTACCGGTAGTGAATTATTTAAGTTCTAGCTCTAGTAGTGATCACCACTTTTGGTTAATAGTTTCCCTTGCGCCAAATCTATTTTCCATGCATGTATTCGGTAGTAATATGAATTAGTACTATGTGGTGCAGCTGTAGCACCAATTCGCTTGCCGTTCTTGCATTCATGCATCATCTTTGTTGCATATGTTTGTGAATTGTTTGTTTATGAATGCAATTGTGTCGTGTAGATTGTGTGGAGTGCAACCCTTGCGCGTGTGTGGATTGTTCTTCCGACCGCTACAACCAAGGCAAGTAGATGCTACTTTGTTCATGATATCGTCCTACTATTTTCAATGCATTGTCGTGTATTTTGTAGATGCATGTGTAGGATGATACTATCGCTATGCTATGTCCTATTATGTGGTAGGGCTTTCCTTGTAGATGAACCACCGTTGTAGATGTGTAGCCATGCTATGTTGAGCGAGGCTGGGTTACATCATTGATACTTGTTTTCTCAAAGTATTGGTTTGCGAAAACTAAAACAACTTAATCAATGAATCATCTGGGTGTGATGGGATTGATAATTTTTGGTGGTTTCATTGCGGAAAGGCACCCAGGTATCAAGAGAGAATGATTGGCTTCTTTATTGTGTAGCTTACGTGTACAACCATGTGCCAATAATGGAATGGGCGGTTGGTTGGACTTAGTAGGTTGTGGTAACTCGAACCCGCATATCCAGAGATGTAGAATTTTGGTAGGTTGGACCGGTGCGCGTCGTGTTTGGGGAGCTACTTCCCTAACAGTCTCTTCTTGGTCTTCTCCCTATCATCACCCAAAATGAGAGTGATGGTACGAGCTGGGCTGGCCAAGTCACATGGGTAAAGTGTACTAACCTCTGCAGAGTGTATAATCTAATCGATTAGCCGTGTCCCCGGTTATGGACATCTGAGTTGCTAGATATTGATTCCATGACATGTTTCTCGCTCATTCTAATTTCATAATTGTTTTAATCTTGTTGGGTTAACTTAATTGGGATCTTTTCAAAGAAAATTCAAAACTGTTTATGAAAGTAGGACAAAGTTATTTGCAAATGCAAGCCAGACACAGCTCCACTTGCCAAATATGCATGTAGTTGTTAGTACTATTGTCTCCTTTACTAGCTCTACTTGCCATACATTCCATGTATTGACCCTTCGGGGCTGTTGCATTTATCTTTGCAGTTATTCCGATTCTGATTGATCGTTATAGGCCACGGTACTCCACTCGGCACTTGTTCACTTGTGGGCAATTTGAAGATTGGAGGATTTACTCGCTTTTGTTGCTACCTGAACAATTTGAGCTAGCTTTATGCTAAGCTTTTATATTGTAATAATGGTACTCTGGATCTTGTAGATCATGATACACGGTTATTTGCTATGATTATCTATCTTACTCTATTGTGGGCCAATGAACCGATCCAGGGATTGGCATGTCACATAGAGGCCACGGTCTTATCAGAACCGGGGTGTCACATGTGGTCTCTAAAGAGAACACACATGCAATGACTCTGGTTGTTGTTAGTAAAAAGAGCACACGTGCAATGACACTGGTGGATCCATAGGTTGATTGTGAAAAGAACACACATGCAATGACACTGGTGGATCCATATGTGGTATGTGAAAAGAACACACATGCAATGACTGTAGTTGTTGTTAGTAAAAAGAACACACATGCAATGACACTGGTGGATCCATATGTGGTATGTGAAAAGAACACACATTTCAATGACTCTGGTTGTTGTTAGTAAAAAGAACTCACATGCAATGACACTGGTGGATCCATGTGTGGTCTCTAAAGAGAACACACATGCAATGACTCTGGTTGTTGTTAGTAAAAAGAGAACACGTGCAATGACACTGGTGGATCCATAGGTGGATTGTGAAAAGAACACACATGCAATGACACTGGTGGATCCATATCTGGTATGTGAAAAGAACACACATGCAATGACTGTAGTTGTTGTTAGTAAAAAGAACACACATGCAATGACATTGGTGGATCCATGTGTGTTCTCTAAAGAGAACACACATTTCAATGACACTGGTGGATCCATATGTGAAAAGAACACACATGCAATGACTCTGGTTGTTGTTAGTAAAAATAACACACATGCAATGACACTGGTGGATCCATAAGTGGATTGTGAAAACAGCACACATGCAATGACACTGGTGGATGCATATGTGGTATGTGAAAAGAACACACATGCAATGACCCCAGTTGTTGTTAGTAAAAAGAACACACATGCAATGACACTGGTGGATACATAGGTGGATTGTGAAAAGAGCGCACATGCAATGACACTGGTGGATCCATATGTGGTATGTGAATAAAACACACATGCCATGACTCCAGTTGTTGTTAGTAAAAATAACATACATGTAATTACTATGTTGGATCCATGTGGTCTCTGAAGAGAACACACATTTCAATGACACTGGTCAATCCATATGTCGTAAGTGAAAAGAACACACATGAAATGACTCCATTTGTTGTTAGTAAAAAGAACACACATGCAATGACACTGTGGATCCAGATGTGTTATGTGAAAAGAACACACATTTCAATGACTCTAGTTGTTGTTAGTAAAAAGAACACACATGCAATCACACTGGTGGAGCCATGTGTGGTCTCTGAAGAGAACACACATTTCAATGACACTAGTGGATCCATATGTGGTATGTGAAAAGAACACACATGCAATGACTCTGGTTGTTGTTAGTGAAAATAACACATGCAATGACACTGGTGGATCCATAGGTGGATTGTGAAAAGAACACACATGAAATGACACTGGTGGATCCATATGTGGTATGTGAAAAGAACACACATGCAATGACTCTAGTTGTTGTTAGTAAAAAGAACGCACATGCAATGACACTGGTGGATCCATATGTGGAATGTGAAAAGAACACACATGCAATGACCCCAGTTGTTGTTAGTAAAATGAACACACATGCAATGACACTGGTGGATCCATGTGTGGTCTCTGAAGAGAACACACATTTCAATGACACTGGTGGATCCATGTGTGGTATGTGAAAAGAACACACATGAAATGACTCTGGTTGTTGTTAGTAAAAAGAACACACATGCAATGACACTGGTGGATCCATATGTGGTATGTGAAAAGAACACACATGAAATGACTCTGGTTGTTTTTAGTGAAAAGAACACACATGCAATGACACTGGTGGATCCATGTGTGGTCTCTGAAGAGAACACACATTTCAATGACTATGGTTGTTGTTAGTAAAAAGAACACACGTGCAATGACACTGGTGGATCCATGTGTGGTCTCTGAAGAAAACACACATGCAATGACTCTGGCCGTTGTTAGTAAAAAGTGCACACATGCAATGACACTCGTGGATCCATAGGTGGATTGTGAAAAGAACAGACATGCAATGACACTGGTGGATCCATATGTGGTATGTGAAAAGAACACACATGCAATGACTCCAGTTGTTGTTAGTAAAAAGAACACACATGCAATGACACTGGTGGACCCATAGGTGGATTGTGAAAAGAGCACACATGCAATGACACTGGTGGATCCATGTGTGGTCTCTGAAGAAAACACACATGCAATGACTCTGGCCATTATTAGTAAAAAGTGCACATATGCAATGGCACTCGTGGATCCATAGGTGGATTGTGAAAAGAAGAGACA
Organism: Avena insularis; assembly: GCA_023614405.1. NCBI lineage: Eukaryota > Viridiplantae > Streptophyta > Magnoliopsida > Poales > Poaceae > Avena > Avena insularis. The sequence goes on along the minus strand of JAJUPC010000198.1, from coordinate 132,814 downwards.
TGCAATGACACTGGTGGATCCATATGTGGTATGTGAAAAGAACACACATTTCAATGACTCTGGTTGTTGTTAGTAAAAAGAACTCACATGCAATGACACTGGTGGATCCATGTGTGGTCTCTAAAGAGAACACACATGCAATGACTCTGGTTGTTGTTAGTAAAAAGAGAACACGTGCAATGACACTGGTGGATCCATAGGTGGATTGTGAAAAGAACACACATGCAATGACACTGGTGGATCCATATGTGGTATGTGAAAAGAACACACATGCAATGACTGTAGTTGTTGTTAGTAAAAAGAACACACATGCAATGACATTGGTGGATCCATGTGTGTTCTCTGAAGAGAACACACATTTCAATGACACTGGTGGATCCATATGTGAAAAGAACACACATGCAATGACTCTGGTTGTTGTTAGTAAAAAGAACACACATGCAATGACACTGGTGGATCCATAAGTGGATTGTGAAAACAGCACACATGCAATGACACTGGTGGATGCATATGTGGTATGTGAAAAGGACACACATGCAATGACCCCAGTTGTTGTTAGTAAAAAGAACACACATGCAATGACACTGGTGGATACATAGGTGGATTGTGAAAAGAGCGCACATGCAATGACACTGGTGGATCCATATGTGGTATGTGAATAAAACACATGCCATGACTCCAGTTGTTGTTAGTAAAAATAACATACATGTAATGACACTGGTGGATCCATGTGTGGTCTCTGAAGAGAACACACATTTCAATGACACTGGTCGATCCATATGTCGTAAGTGAAAAGAACACACATGAAATGACTCCATTTGTTGTTAGTAAAAAGAACACACATGCAATGACACTGTGGATCCAGATGTGTTATGTGAAAAGAACACACATTTCAATGACTCTAGTTGTTGTTAATAAAAAGAACACACATGAAATCACACTGGTGGAGCCATGTGTGGTCTCTGAAGAGAACACACATTTCAATGACACTAGTGGATCCATATGTGGTATGTGAAAAGAACACACATGCAATGACTCTGGTTGTTGTTAGTGAAAATAACACACATGCAATGACACTGGTGGATCCATAGGTGAATTGTGAAAAGAACACACATGAAATGACACTGGTGGATCCATATGTGGTATGTGAAAAGAACACACATGCAATGACTCTAGTTGTTGTTAGTAAAAAGAACGCACATGCAATGACACTGGTGGATCCATATGTGGAATGTGAAAAGAACACACATGCAATGACTCCAGTTGTTGTTAGTAAAATGAACACACATGCAATGACACTGGTGGATCCATGTGTGGTCTCTGAAGAGAACACACATTTCAATGACACTGGTGGATCCATGTGTGGTATGTGAAAAGAACACACATGAAATGACTCTGGTTGTTGTTAGTAAAAAGAACACACATGCAATGACCTTTGGTGGATCCATGTGGTATGTGAAAAGAACACACATGAAATGACTCTGGTTGTTTTTAGTGAAAAGAACACACATGCAATGACACTGGTGGATCCATGTGTGGTCTCTGAAGAGAACACACATTTCAATGACTATGGTTGTTGTTAGTAAAAAGAACACACGTGCAATGACACTGGTGGATCCATGTGTGGTCTCTGAAGAAAACACACATGCAATGACTCTGGCCGTTGTTAGTAAAAAGTGCACACATGCAATGACACTCGTGGATCCATAGGTGGATTGTGAAAAGAACAGACATACAATGACACTGGTGGATCCATATGTGGTATGTGAAAAGAACACACATGCAATGACTCCAGTTGTTGTTAGTAAAAAGAACACACATGCAATGACACTGGTGGATCCATGTGTGGTCTCTGAAGAGAACACACATTTCAATGACACTGGTGGATCCATATGTGGTATGTGAAAAGAACACACATGAAATGACTCTGGTTGTTGTTAGTAAAAAGAACACACATGCAATGACACTGGTGGATCCATCTGTGGTATGTGAAAAGAACACACATGAAATGACTCTGGTTGTTTTTAGTGAAAAGAACACACATGCAATGACACTGGTGGATCCATGTGTGGTCTCTGAAGAGAACACACATTTCAATGACTATGGTTGTTGTTAGTAAAAAGAACACACATGCAATGACATTGGTGGATCCATGTGTGGTCTCTGAAGAAAACACACATGCAATGACTCTGGCCGTTGTTAGTAAAAAGTGCACACATGCAATGACACTCGTGGATCCATAGGTGGATTGTGAAAAGAACAGACATGCAATGACACTGTTGGATCCATATGTGGTATGTGAAAAGAACACACATTTCAATGACTCTGGTTGTTGTTAGTAAAAAGAACTCACATGCAATGACACTGGTGGATCCATGTGTGGTCTCTAAAGAGAACACACATGCAATGACTCTGGTTGTTGTTAGTAAAAAGAGCACACGTGCAATGACACTGGTGGATCCATAGGTTGATTGTGAAAAGAACACACATGCAATGACACTGGTGGATCCATATGTGGTATGTGAAAAGAACACACATGCAATGACTGTAGTTGTTGTTAGTAAAAAGAACACACATGCAATGACACTGGTGGATCCATATGTGGTATGTGAAAAGAACACACATTTCAATGACTCTGGTTGTTGTTAGTAAAAAGAACTCACATGCAATGACCTTTGGTGGATCCATGTGTGGTCTCTGAAGAACACACATGCAATGACTCTGGTTGTTGTTAGTAAAAAGAGAACACGTGCAATGACACTGGTGGATCCATAGGTGGATTGTGAAAAGAACACACATGCAATGAGACTGGTGGATCCATATCTGGTATGTGAAAAGAACACACATGCAATGACTGTAGTTGTTGTTAGTAAAAAGAACACACATGCAATGACATTGGTGGATCCATGTGTGTTCTCTAAAGAGAACACACATTTCAATGACACTGGTGGATCCATATGTGAAAAGAACACACATGCAATGACTCTGGTTGTTGTTAGTAAAAATAACACACATGCAATGACACTGGTGGATCCATAAGTGGATTGTGAAAACAGCACACATGCAATGACACTGGTGCATGCATATGTGGTATGTGAAAAGAACACACATGCAATGACCCCAGTTGTTGTTAGTAAAAAGAACACACATGCAATGACACTGGTGGATACATAGGTGGATTGTGAAAAGAGCGCACATGCAATGACACTGGTGGATCCATATGTGGTATGTGAATAAAACACACATGCCATGACTCCAGTTGTGGTTAGTAAAAATAACATACATGTAATGACACTGGTGGATCCATGTGTGGTCTCTGAAGAGAACACACATTTCAATGACACTGGTCAATCCATATGTCGTAAGTGAAAAGAACACACATGAAATGACTCCATTTGTTGTTAGTAAAAAGAACACACATGCAATGACACTGTGGATCCAGATGTGTAATGTGAAAAGAACACACATTTCAATGACTCTAGTTGTTGTTAGTAAAAAGAACACACATGTAATCAGACTGGTGGAGCCATGTGTGGTCTCTGAAGAGAACACACATTTCAATGACACTAGTGGATCCATATGTGGTATGTGAAAAGAACACACATGCAATGACTCTGGTTGTTGTTAGTGAAAATAACACACATGCAATGACACTGGTGGATCCATAGGTGAATTGTGAAAAGAACACACATGAAATGACACTGGTGGATCCATATGTGGTATGTGAAAAGAACACACATGCAATGACTCTAGTTGTTGTTAGTAAAAAGAACGCACATGCAATGACACTGGTGGATCCATATGTGGAATGTGAAAAGAACACACATGCAATGACTCCAGTTGTTGTTAGTAAAATGAACACACATGCAATGACACTGGTGGATCCATGTGTGGTCTCTGAAGAGAACACACATTTCAATGACACTGGTGGATCCATGTGTGGTATGTGAAAAGAACACACATGAAATGACTCTGGTTGTTGTTAGTAAAAAGAACACACATGCAATGACACTGGTGGATCCATATGTGGTATGTGAAAAGAACACACATGAAATGACTCTGGTTGTTTTTAGTGAAAAGAACACACATGCAATGACACTGGTGGATCCATGTGTGGTCTCTGAAGAGAACACACATTTCAATGACTATGGTTGTTGTTAGTAAAAAGAACACACGTGCAATGACACTGGTGGATCCATGTGTGGTCTCTGAAGAAAACACACATGCAATGACTCTGGCCGTTGTTAGTAAAAAGTGCACACATGCAATGACACTCGTGGATCCATAGGTGGATTGTGAAAAGAACAGACATGCAATGACACTGGTGGATCCATATGTGGTATGTGAAAAGAACACACATGCAATGACTCCAGTTGTTGTTAGTAAAAAGAACACACATGCAATGACACTGGTGGATCCATGTGTGGTCTCTAAAGAGAACACACATTTCAATGACACTGGTGGATCCATATGTGGTATGTGAAAAGAACACACATGAAATGACTCTGGTTGTTGTTAGTAAAAAGAACACACATGCAATGACACCGGTGGATCCATATGTGGTATGTGAAAAGAACACACATGAAATGACTCTGGTTGTTTTTAGTGAAAAGAACACACATGCAATGACACTGGTGGATCCATGTGTGGTCTCTAAAGAGAACACACATTTCAATGACTATGGTTGTTGTTAGTAAAAAGAACACACATGCAATGACATTGGTGGATCCATGTGTGGTCTCTGAAGAAAACACACATGCAATGACTCTGGCCGTTGTTAGTAAAAAGTGCACACATGCAATGACACTCGTGGATCCATAGGTGGATTGTGAAAAGAACAGACATGCAATGACACTGGTGGATCCATATGTGGTATGTGAAAAGAACACACATTTCAATGACTCTGGTTGTTGTTAGTAAAAAGAACTCACATGCAATGACAATGGTGGATCCATGTGTGGTCTCTAAAGAGAACACACATGCAATGACTCTGGATGTTGTTAGTAAAAAGAGCACACGTGCAATGACACTGGTGGATCCATAGGTGGATTGTGAAAATAACACACATGCAATGACACTGGTGGATCCATATGTGGTATGTGAAAAGAACACACATGCAATGACTGTAGTTGTTGTTAGTAAAAAGAACACACATGCAATGACATTGGTGGATCCATGTGTGTTCTCTGAAGAGAACACACATGTCAATGACACTGGTGGATCCATATGTGAAAAGAACACACATGCAATGACTCTGGTTATTGTTAGTAAAAAGAACACACATGCAATGACACTAGTGGATCCATAAGTGGATTGTGAAAACAGCACACATGCAATGACACTGGTGGATGCATATGTGGTATGTGAAAAGAACACACATGCAATGACCCCAATTGTTGTTAGTAAAAAGAACACACATGCAATGACACTGGTGGATACATAGGTGGATTGTGAAAAGAGCGAACATGCAATGACACTGGTGGATCCATATGTGGTATGTGAATAAAACACACATGCCATGACTCCAGTTGTTGTTAGTAAAAATAACATACATGTAATGACCTTTGGTGGATCCATGTGTGATCTCTGAAGAGAACACACATTTCAATGACACCAGTCGATCCATATGTAAAGTGAAAAGAACACACATGAAATGACTCCATTTGTTGTTAGTAAAAAGAACACACATGCATTGACACTGTGGATCCATATGTGTTATGTGAAAAGAACACACATTTCAATGTCTCTAGTTGTTGTTAGTAAAAAGAACACACATGCAATGACATTGGTGGAGCCATGTGTGGTCTCTGAAGAGAACACACATTTCAATGACACTAGTGGATACATATGTGGTATGTGAAAAGAACACACATGCAATGACTCTGGTTGTTGTTAGTGAAAATAACACACATGCAATGACACTGGTGGATCCATAGGTGGATTGTGAAAAGAACACACATGAAATGACACTGGTGGATCCATATGTGGTATGTGAAAAGAACACACATGCAATGACTCTAGTTGTTGTTAGTAAAAAGAACGCACATGCAATGACACTGGTGGATCCATATGTGGAATGTGAAAAGAACACACATGCAATGACTCCAGTTGTTGTTAGTAAAATGAACACACATGCAATGACACTGGTGGATCCATGTGTGGTCTCTGAAGAGAACACACATTTCAATGACACTGGTGGATCCATGTGTGGTATGTGAAAAGAACACACATGAAATGACTCTGGTTGTTGTTAGTAAAAAGAACACACATGCAATGACACTGGTGGATCCATATGTGGTATGTGAAAAGAACACACATGAAATGACTCAGTTGTTTTAGTGAAAAGAACACACATGCAATGACTGGTGGATCCATGTGTGGTCTCTGAAGAGAACACACATTTCAATGACTATGGTTGTTGTTAGTAAAAAGAACACACGCAATGACCTTTGGTGGATCCATGTGTGGTCTCTGAAAAACACACATGCAATGACTCTGGCCGTTGTTAGTAAAAAGTGCACACATGCAATGACACTCGTGGATCCATAGGTGGATTGTGAAAAGAACAGACATGCAATGACACTGGTGGATCCATATGTGGTATGTGAAAAGAACACACATGCAATGACTCCAGTTGTTGTTAGTAAAAAGAACACACATGCAATGACAATGGTGGATCCATGTTTGGTCTCTCAAGAGAACACACATTTCAATGACAATAGTGGATCCATATGTGGTATGTGCAAAGAACAGTCATGAAATGACTCCAGTTGTTGTTAGTAAACACAACACACATGCAATGACACCGGTGGATCCATATGTGGTATGTGAAAAGAACACACATGAAATGACTCTGGTTGTTTTTAGTGAAAAGAACACACATGCAATGACACTGGTGGATCCATGTGTGGTCTCTAAAGAGAACACACATTTCAATGACTATGGTTGTTGTTAGTAAAAAGAACACACATGCAATGACATTGGTGGATCCATGTGTGGTCTCTGAAGAAAACACACATGCAATGACTCTGGCCGTTGTTAGTAAAAAGTGCACACATGCAATGACACTCGTGGATCCATAGGTGGATTGTGAAAAGAAGACATGCAATGACCTTTGGTGGATCCATATGTGGTATGTGAAAAGAACACACATTTCAATGACTCTGGTTGTTGTTAGTAAAAAGAACTCACATGCAATGACACTGGTGGATCCATGTGTGGTCTCTAAAGAGAACACACATGCAATGACTCTAGATGTTGTTAGTAAAAAGAGCACACGTGCAATAACACTGGTGGATCCATATGTGGAATGTGAAAAGAACACACATGCAATGACACTGGTGGATCCATATGTGGTATGTGAAAAGAACACACATGCAATGACTGTAGTTGTTGTTAGTAAAAAGAACACACATGCAATGACATTGGTGGATCCATGTGTGTTCTCTGAAGAGAACACACATGTCAATGACACTGGTGGATCCATATGTGAAAAGAACACACATGCAATGACTCTGGTTATTGTTAGTAAAAAGAACACACATGCAATGACACTAGTGGATCCATAAGTGGATTGTGAAAACAGCACACATGCAATGACACTGGTGGATGCATATGTGGTATGTGAAAAGAACACACATGCAATGACCCCAATTGTTGTTAGTAAAAAGAACACACATGCAATGACACTGGTGGATACATAGGTGGATTGTGAAAAGAGCGAACATGCAATGACACTGGTGGATCCATATGTGGTATGTGAATAAAACACACATGCCATGACTCCAGTTGTTGTTAGTAAAAATAACATACATGTAATGACACTGGTGGATCCATGTGTGATCTCTGAAGAGAACACACATTTCAATGACACTGGTCGATCCATATGTCGTAAGTGAAAAGAACACACATGAAATGACTCCATTTGTTGTTAGTAAAAAGAACACACATGCAATGACACTGTGGATCCATATGTGTTATGTGAAAAGAACACACATTTCAATGTCTCTAGTTGTTGTTAGTAAAAAGAACACACATGCAATGACATTGGTGGAGCCATGTGTGGTCTCTGAAGATAACACACATTTCAATGACACTAGTGGATACATATGTGGTATGTGAAAAGAACACACATGCAATGACTCTGGTTGTTGTTAGTGAAAATAACACACATGCAATGACACTGGTGGATCCATAGGTGGATTGTGAAAAGAACACACATGAAATGACACTGGTGGATCCATATGTGGTATGTGAAAAGAACACACATGCAATGACTCTAGTTGTTGTTAGTAAAAAGAACGCACATGCAATGACACTGGTGGATCCATATGTGGAATGTGAAAAGAACACACATGCAATGACTCCAGTTGTTGTTAGTAAAATGAACACACATGCAATGACACTGGTGGATCCATGTGTGGTCTCTGAAGAGAACACACATTTTAATGACACTGGTGGATCCATGTGTGGTATGTGAAAAGAACACACATGAAATGACTCTAGTTGTTGTTAGTAAAAAGAACACACATGCAATGACACTGGTGGATCCATATGTGGTATGTTAAAAGAACAGACATGAAATGACTCTGGTTGTTTTTAGTGAAAAGAACACACATGCAATGACACTGGTGGATCCATGTGTGGTCTCTGAAGAGAACACACATTTCAATGACTATGGTTGTTGTTAGTAAAAAGAACACACGTGCAATGACACTGGTGGTTCCATGTGTGGTCTCTGAAGCAAACACACATGCAATGACTCTGGCCGTTGTTAGTAAAAAGTGCACACATGCAATGACACTTGTGGATCCATAGGTGGATTGTGAAAAGAACAGACATGCAATGACACTGGTGGATCCATATGTGGTATGTGAAAAGAACACACATTTCAATGACTCTGGTTGTTGTTAGTAAAAAGAACTCACATGCAATGACACTGGTGGATCCATGTGTGGTCTCTAAAGAGAACACACATGCAATGACTCTGGTTGTTGTTATTAAAAAGAGCACACGTGCAATGACACTGGTGGATCCATAGGTGGATTGTGAATAGAACACACATGCAATGACACTGGTGGATCCATATGTGGTATGTGAAAAGAACACACATGCAATGACTGTAGTTGTTGTTAGTAAAAAGAACACACATGCAATGACATTGGTGGATCCATGTGTGTTCTCTAAAGAGAACACACATTTCAATGACACTGGTGGATCCATATGTGAAAAAACACACATGCAATGACTCTGGTTGTTGTTAGTAAAAAGAACACACATGCAATGACACTGGTGGATCCATAAGTGGATTGTGAAAACAGCACACATGCAATGACACTGGTGGATGCATATGTGGTATGTGAAAAGAACACACATGCAATGACTCCAGTTGTTGTTAGTAAAAAGAACACACATGCAATGACACTGGTGGATACATAGGTGGATTGTGAAAAGAGCGCACATGCAATGACACTGGTGGATCCATATGTGGTATGTGAATAAAACACACATGCCATGAATCCAGTTGTTGTTAGTAAAAATAACATACATGTAATGACAATGGTGGATCCATGTGTGGTCTCTGAAGAGAACACACATTTCAATGACACTGGTGGATCCATGTGTGGTCTCTGAAGAGAACACACATTTCAATGACACTGGTGGATCCATGTGTGGTATGTGAAAAGAACACACATGAAATGACTCTAGTTGTTGTTAGTAAAAAGAACACACATGCAATGACACTGGTGGATCCATATGTGGTATGTTAAAAGAACACACATGAAATGACTCTGGTTGTTTTTAGTGAAAAGAACACATATGCAATGACACTGGTGGATCCATGTGTGGTCTCTGAAGAGAACACACATTTCAATGACTATGGTTGTTGTTAGTAAAAAGAACACACATGCAATGACACTGGTGGTTCCATGTGTGGTCTCTGAAGCAAACACACATGCAATGACTCTGGCCGTTGTTAGTAAAAAGTGCACACATGCAATGACACTCGTGGATCCATAGGTGGATTGTGAAAAGAACAGACATGCAATGACACTGGTGGATCCATATGTGGTATGTGAAAAGAACACACATTTCAATGACTCTGGTTGTTGTTAGTAAAAAGAACTCACATGCAATGACACTGGTGGATCCATGTGTGGTCTCTAAAGAGAACACACATGCAATGACTCTAGTTGTTGTTAGTAAAAAGAGCACACGTGCAATGACACTGGTGGATCCATAGGCGGATTGTGAATAGAACACACATGCAATGACACTGGTGGATCCATATGTGGTATGTGAAAAGAACACACATGCAATGACTGTAGTTGTTGTTAGTAAAAAGAACACACATGCAATGACATTGGTGGATCCATGTGTGTTCTCTAAAGAGAACACACATTTCAATGACACTGGTGGATCCATATGTGAAAAAACACACATGCAATGACTCTGGTTGTTGTTAGTAAAAAGAACACACATGCAATGCCACTGGTGGATCCATAAGTGGATTGTGAAAAAAGCACACATGCAATGACACTGGTGGATGCATATGTGGTATGTGAAAAGAACACACATGCAATGACTCCAGTTGTTGTTAGTAAAAAGAACACACATGCAATGACACTGGTGGATACATAGGTGGATTGTGAAAAGAGCGCACATGCAATAACACTGGTGGATCCATATGTGGTATGTGAATAAAACACACATGCCATGAATCCAGTTGTTGTTAGTAAAAATAACATACATGTAATGACACTGGTGGATCCATGTGTGGTCTCTGAAGAGAACACACATTTCAATGACACAGGTGGATCCATATGTGGTACGTGAAAAGAACACACATTTCAATGACACTGGTGGATCCATATGTGGTATGTGAAAAGAACACACATGAAATGACTCTGGTTGTTGTTAGTAAAAAGAACACACATGCAACGACACTGGTGGATCCATATGTGGTATGTGAAAAGAACACACATGAAATGACTCTGGTTGTTGTTAGTGAAAAGAACACACATGCAATGACACTGGTGGATCCATGTGTGGTCTCTGAAGAGAACACACATTTCAATGACTATGGTTGTTGTTAGTAAAAAGAACACACATGCAATGACACTGGTGGATCCATGTGTGGTCTCTGAAGAAAACACACATGCAATGACTCTGGTTGTTGTTAGTAAAAAGAGCACACATGCAATGACACTGGTGGATCCATAGGTGGATTGTGAAAATAATACACATGCAATGACACTGGAGGATCCATAGGTGGTATGTGAAAAGAACACAGATGCAATGACTCTAGTTGTTGTTAGTAAAAAGAACACACATGCAATGACACTGGTGGATCCATGTGTGGTCTCTGAAGAGAACACACATTTCAATGACACTGGTGGATCCATACGTGAAAAGAACACACATGTAATGACTCTGGTTGTTGTTAGTAAAAAGAACACACATGCAATGACACTGGTGGATCCATAGGTGGATTGTGGAAACAGCACACATGCAATGACACTGGTGGATGCATATGTGGTATGTGAAAATAACACACATGCAATGACTCTGGTTGTTATTAGTAAAAAGAACAGACACGCAATGACACTGGTGGATCCATGTGTGGTCTCTGAAGAGAACACACATGCAATGACTCTGGTTGTTGTTAGTAAAAAGAGCACACATGCAATGACACTGGTGGATCCATAGGTGGATTGTGAAAAGCACACATGCAATGACACTGGGGGATCCATATGTGGTATGTGAAAAGAACACACATGCAGTGACTCTAGTTGTTGTTAGTAAAAAGAACACACATGCAATGACAATGGTGGATACATAGGTGGAATGTGAAAAGAGCGCACATGCAATGAGACTGGTGGATCCATATGTGGTATGTGAATAAAACACACATGCAATGACTCCGGTTGTTTTTAGTAAAAATAACATACATGTAATGACACTGGTGGATCCATGTGTGGTCTCTGAAGAGAACACACATTTCAATGACACTTGTGGATCCATATGTGGTATGTGAAAAGAACACACATGAAATGACTCTGGTTGTTGTTAGTAAAAAGAACACACATGCAATGACACTGGTGGATCCAGATGTGGTATGTGAAAAGAACACACATGAAATGACTCTGGTTGTTTTTAGTGAAAAGAACACACATGCAATGACACTGGTGGATCCATGTGTGGTCTCTGAAGAGAACACACATTTCAATGACACTGGTGGATCCATATGTGAAAAGAACACACATGTAATGACTCTGGTTGTTGTTAGTAAAAAGAACACACATGCAATGACACTGGTGGATCCATAGGTGGATTGTGAAAACAGCACACATGCAATGACACTGGTGGATGCATATGTGGTATGTGAAAAGAACACACATGTAATGACTCTGGTTGTTGTTAGTAAAAAGAACACACATGCAATGACACTGGTGGATCCATGTGTGGTCTCTGAAGAGAACACACATGCAATGACTCTGGTTGTTGTTAGCAAACAGAGCACACAGGCAATCACACTTGTGTATCCATAGGTGGATTGTGAAAATAATACACATGCAATGACACTGGAGGATCCATAGGTGGTATGTGAAAAGAACACAGATGCAATGACTCTAGTTGTTGTTAGTAAAAAGAACACACATGCAATGACACTGGTGGATCCATGTGTGGTCTCTGAAGAGAACACACATTTGAATGACACTGGTGGATCCATATGTGAAAAGAACACACATGTAATGACTCTGGTTGTTGTTAGTAAAAAGAACACACATGCAATGACACTGGTGGATCCATAGGTGGATTGTGGAAACAGCACACATGCAATGACACTGGTGGATGCATATGTGGTATGTGAAAAGAACACACATGCAATGACTCTGGTTGTTATTAGTAAAAAGAACAGACACGCAATGACACTGGTGGATCCATGTGTGGTCTCTGAAGAGAACACACATGCAATGACTCTGGTTGTTGTTAGTAAAAAGAGCACACATGCAATGACACTGGTGGATCCATAGGTGGATTGTGAAAAGCACACATGCAATGACACTGGGGGATCCATATGTGGTATGTGAAAAGAACACACATGCAGTGACTCTAGTTGTTGTTAGTAAAAAGAACACACATGCAATGACAATGGTGGATACATAGGTGGAATGTGAAAAGAGCGCACATGCAATGAGACTGGTGGATCCATATGTGGTATGTGAATAAAACACACATGCAATGACTCCGGTTGTTTTTAGTAAAAATAACATACATGTAATGACACTGGTGGATCCATGTGTGGTCTCTGAAGAGAACACACATTTCAATGACACTGGTGGATCCATATGTGGTAAGTGAAAAGAACACACATGAAATGACTCCATTTGTTGTTAGTAAAAAGAACACACATGCAATGACACTAGTGGATCCATATGTGGTATGTGAAAAGAACACACATGAAATGACTCTGGTTGTTTTTAGTGAAAAGAACACACATGCAATGACACTGGTGGATCCATGTGTGGTCTCTAAAGAGAACACACATTTCAATGACTATGGTTGTTGTTAGTAAAAAGAACACACATGCAATGACACTGGTGGATACATGTGTGGTCTCTGAAGAAAACACACATGCAATGACTCTGGCCGTTGTTAGTAAAAAGTGCACACATGCAATGACACTGGTGGATCCATAGGTGGATTGTGAAAAGAGCAGACATGCAATGACACTGCTGGATCCATATGTGGTATGTGAAAAGAACACACATGCACTGACTCCAGTTGTTGTTAGTAAAATGAACGCACATGCAATGACACTTGTGGATCCATGTGTGGTCTCTGAAGAGAACACACATTTCAATGACACTGGTGGATCCATATGTGGTATGTGAAAACAACACACATGAAATGACTCTGGTTGTTGTTAGTAAAAAGAACACACATGCAATGACACTGGTGGATCCATATGTGGTATGTGAAAAGAACACACATGAAATGACTCTGGTTGTTTTTAGTGAAAAGAACACACATGCAATGACACTGGTGGATCCATGTGTGGTCTCTGAAGAGAACACACATTTCAATGACTATGGTTGTTGTTAGTAAAAAGAACACACATGCAATGACACTGGTGGATCCATGTGTGGTCTCTGAAGAAAACAAACATGCAATGACTCTGGCCGTTGTTAGTAAAAAGTGCACACATGCAATGACACTCGTGGATCCATATGTGGATTGTGAAAAGAACAGACATGCAATGACACTGGTGGATCCATATGTGGTATGTGAAAAGAACACACATTTCAATGACTCTGGTTGTTGTTAGTAAAAAGAACTCACATGCAATGACACTGGTGGATCCATGTGTGGTCTCTAAAGAGAACACACATGCAATGACTCTGGTTGTTGTTAGTAAAAAGAGCACACGTGCAATGACACTGGTGGATCCATAGGTGGATTGTGAAAAGAACACACATGCAATGACACTGGTGGATCCATATGTGGTATGTGAAAAGAACACACATGCAATGACTGTAGTTGTTGTTAGTAAAAAGAACACACATGCAATGACATTGCTGGATCCATGTGTGTTCTCTGAAGAGAACACACATTTCAATGACACTGGTGGATCCATATGTGAAAAGAACACACATGCAATGACTCTGGTTGTTGTTAGTAAAAAGAACACACATGCAATGACACTGGTGGATCCATAAGTGGATTGTGAAAACAGCACACATGCAATGACACTGGTGGATGCATATGTGGTATGTGAAAAGAACACACATGCAATGACCCCAGTTGTTGTTAGTAAAAAGAACCCTCATGCAATGACACTGGTGGATACATAGGTGGATTGTGAAAAGAGCGCACATGCAATGACACTGGTGGATCCATATGTGGTATGTGAATAAAACACACATGCCATGACTCCAGTTGTTGTTAGTTAAAATAACATACATGTAATGACACTGGTGGATCCATGTGTAAATCTCAAGAGAACACACATTTCAATGACACTGGTCGATCCATATGTCGTAAGTGAAAAGAACACACATGAAATGACTCCATTTGTTGTTAGTAAAAAGAACACACATGCAATGACACTGTGGATCCATATGTGTTATGTGAAAAGAACACATATTTCAATGACTCTAGTTGTTGTTAGTAAAAAGAACACACATGCAATGACACTGGTGGAGCCATGTGTGGTCTCTGAAGAGAACACACATTTCAATGACACTAGTGGATCATATGTGGTATGTGAAAAGAACACACATGCAATGACTCTGGTTGTTGTTAGTGAAAATAACACACATGCAATGACACTGGTGGATCCATAGGTGGATTGTGAAAAGAACACACATGAAATGACACTGGTGGATCCATATGTGGTATGTGAAAAGAACACACATGCAATGACTCTAGTTGTTGTTAGTAAAAAAACACATGCAATGACACTGGTGGATCCATATGTGGAATGTGAAAAGAACACACATGCAATGACTCCAGTTGTTGTTAGTAAAATGAACACACATGCAATGACACTGGTGGATCCATGTGTGGTCTCTGAAGAGAACACACATTTCAATGACACTGGTGGATCCATGTGTGGTATGTGAAAAGAACACACATGAAATGACTCTGGTTGTTGTTAGTAAAAAGAACACACATGCAATGACACTGGTGGATCCATATGTGGTATGTGAAAAGAACACACATGAAATGACTCTGGTTGTTTTTAGTGAAAAGAACACACATGCAATGACACTGGTGGATCCATGTGTGGTCTCTGAAGAGAACACACATTTCAATGACTATGGTTGTTGTTAGTAAAAAGAACACACATGCAATGACACTGGTGGATCCATGTGTGGTCTCTGAACAAAACACACATGCAATGACTCTGGCCGTTGTTAGTAAAAAGTGCACACATGCAATGACACTCGTGGATCCATATGTGGATTGTGAAAAGAACAGACATGCAATGACACTGGTGGATCCATATGTGGTATGTGAAAATAATACACATTTCAATGACTCTGGTTGTTGTTAGTAAAAAGAACTCACATGCAATGACACTGGTGGATCCATGTGTGGTCTCTAAAGAGAACACACATGCAATGACTCTGGTTGTTGTTAGTAAAAAGAGCACACGTGCAATGACACTGGTGGATCCATAGGTGGATTGTGAAAAGAACACACATGCAATGACACTGGTGGATCCATATGTGGTATGTGAAAAGAACACACATGCAATGACTGTAGTTGTTGTTAGTAAAAAGAACACACATGCAATGACATTGGTGGATCCATGTGTGTTCTCTGAAGAGAACACACATTTCAATGACACTGGTGGATCCATATGTGAAAAGAACACACATGCAATGACTCTGGTTGTTGTTAGTAAAAAGAACACACATGCAATGACACTGGTGGATCCATAAGTGGATTGTGAAAATAGCACACATGCAATGACACTGGTGGATGCATATGTGGTATGTGAAAAGAACACACATGCAATGACCCCAGTTGTTGTTAGTAAAAAGAACACACATGCAATGACACTGGTGGATACATAGGTGGATTGTGAAAAGAGCGCACATGCAATGACACTGGTGGATCCATATGTGGTATGTGAATAAAACACACATGCCATGACTCCAGTTGTTGTTAGTTAAAATAACATACATGTAATGACACTGGTGGATCCATGTGTGGTCTCTGAAGAGAACACACATTTCAATGACACTGGTCGATCCATATGTCGTAAGTGAAAAGAACACACATGAAATGACTCCATTTGTTGTTAGTAAAAAGAACACACATGCAATGACACTGTGGATCCATATGTGTTATGTGAAAAGAACACACATTTCAATGACTCTAGTTGTTGTTAGTAAAAAGAACACACATGCAATGACACTGGTGGAGCCATGTGTGGTCTCTGAAGAGAACACACATTTCAATGACACTAGCGGATCCATATGTGGTATGTGAAAAGAACACACATGCAATGACTCTGGTTGTTGTTAGTGAAAATAACACACATGCAATGACACTGGTGGATCCATAGGTGGATTGTGAAAAGAACACACATGAAATGACACTGGTGGATCCATATGTGGTATGTGAAAAGAACACACATGCAATGACTCTAGTTGTTGTTAGTAAAAAGAACGCACATGCAATGACACTGGTGGATCCATATGTGGAATGTGAAAAGAACACACATGCAATGACTCCAGTTGTTGTTAGTAAAATGAACACACATGCAATGACACTGGTGGATCCATGTGTGGTCTCTGAAGAGAACACACATTTCAATGACACTGGTGGATCCATGTGTGGTATGTGAAAAGAACACACATGAAATGACTCTGGTTGTTGTTAGTAAAAAGAACACACATGCAATGACACTTGTGGATCCATATGTGGTATGTTAAAAGAACACACATGAAATGCCTCTAGTTGTTTTTAGTGAAAAGAACACACATGCAATGACACTGGTGGATCCATGTGTGGTCTCTGAAGAGAACACACATTTCAATGACTATGGTTGTTGTTAGTAAAAAGAACACACGTGCAATGACACTGGTGGATCCATGTGTGGTCTCTGAAGCAAACACACATGCAATGACTCTGGCCGTTGTTAGTAAAAAGTGCACACATGCAATGACACTCGTGGATCCATAGGTGGATTTTGAAAAGAACAGACATGCAATGACACTGGTGGATCCATATGTGGTATGTGAAAAGAACACACATTTCAATGACTCTGGTTGTTGTTAGTAAAAACAACTCACATGCAATGACACTGGTGGATCCATGTGTGGTCTCTAAAGAGAACACACATGAAATGACTCTGGTTGTTGTTAGTGAACAGAACACACATGCAATGACACTGGTGGATCCATGTGTGGTCTCTGAAGAGAACACACATTTCAATGACTATGGTTGTTGTTAGTAAAAAGAACACACATGCAATGACACTGGTGGATCCATGTGTGATCTCTGAAGAAAACACACATGCAATGACTCTGGCCGTTGTTAGTTAAAAGTGCACACATGCAATGACACTGGTGGATCCATAGGTGGATTGTGAAAAGAACAGACATGCAATGACACTGGTGGATCCATATGTGGTATGTGAAAAGAACACGCATTTCAATGACTGGTTGTTGTTAGTAAAAAGAGCTCACATGCAATGACACTGGTGGATCCATGTGTGGTCTCTAAAGAGAACACACATGTCAATGACTCTGGTTGTTGTTAGTAAAAAGAGCACACATGCAATGACACTAGTGGATCCATAGGAGGATTGTGAAAATTACACACATGCAATAACACTGGTGGATCCATATGTTGTATGTGAAAAGAACAGACATGCAATGACTCCAGTTGTTGTTAGTAAAAAGAACACACATGCAATGACACTGGTGGATCCATGTGTGGTCTCTGAAGAGAACACACATTTCAATGACACTGGTGGATCCATATGTGAAAAGAACACACATGTAATGACTCTGGTTGTTGTTAGTAAAAAGAACACACATGCAATGAGACTGGTGGATCCATAGGTGGATTGTGAAAACAGCACACATGCAATGACACTGGTGGATGCATATGTGGTATGTGAAAAGAACACACATGTAATGACTCTGGTTGTTGTTAGTAAAAAGAACACACATGCAATGACACTGGTGGATCCATGTGTGGTCTCTGAAGAGAACACACATGCAATGACTCTGGTTGTTATTAGTAAAAAGAGCACACATGCAATGACACTGGTGGATCCATAGGTGGATTGTGAAAATAATACACATGCAATGACACTGGTGGATCCATATGTGGTATGTGAAAAGAACACACATGAAATGACTCTGGTTGTTTTTAGTGAAAAGAACACACATGCAATGACACTGGTGGATCCATGTGTGGTCTCTGAAGAGAACACACATTTCAATGACTATGGTTGTTGTTAGTAAAAAGAACACACATGCAATGACACTGGTGGATCCATGTGTGGTCTCTGAAGAAAACACACATGCAATGACTCCAGCCGTTGTTAGTAAAAAGTGCACACATGCAATGACACTGGTGGATCCATAGGTGGATTGTGAAAAGAGCAGACATGCAATGACACTGCTGGATCCATATGTGGTATGTGAAAAGAACACACATGCAATGACTCCAGTTATTGTTAGTAAAATGAACACACATGCAATGACACTGGTGGATCCATGTGTGGTCTCTGAAGAGAACACACATTTCAATGACACTGGTGGATCCATATGTGGTATGTGAAAAGAACACACATGAAATGACTCTGGTTGTTGTTAGTAAAAAGAACACACATGCAATGACACTGGTGGATCCATATGTGGTATGTGAAAAGAACACACATGAAATGACTCTGGTTGTTTTTAGTGAAAAGAACACACATGCAATGACACTGGTGGATCCATGTGTGGTCTCTGAAGAGAACACACATTTCAATGACTATGGTTGTTGTTAGTAAAAAGAACACACGTGCAATGACACTGGTGGATCCATGTGTGGTCTCTGAAGCAAACACACATGCAATGACTCTGGCCGTTGTTAGTAAAAAGTGCACACATGCAATGACACTCGTGGATCCATAGGTGGATTGTGAAAAGAACAGACATGCAATGACACTGGTGGATCCATATGTGGTATGTGAAAAGAACACACATTTCAATGACTCTGGTTGTTGTTAGTAAAAAGAACTCACATGCAATGACACTGGTGGATCCATGTGTGGTCTCTAAAGAGAACACACATGCAATGACTCTGGTTGTTGTTAGTAAAAAGAGCACACGTGCAATGACACTGGTGGATACATAGGTGGATTGTGAAAAGAGCGCACATGCAATGACACTGGTGGATCCATATGTGGTATGTGAATAAAACACACATGCCATGACTCCAGTTGTTGTTAGTAAAAATAACATACATGAAATGACACTGGTGGATCCATGTGTGGTCTCTGAAGAGAACACACATTTCAATGACACAGGTGGATCCATATGTGAAAAAACACACATGCAATGACTGCTTGTTGTTAGTAAAAAGAACACACATGCAATGACACTGGTGGATCCATAAGTGGATTGTGAAAACAGCACACATGCAATGACACTGGTGGATGCATATGTGGTATGTGAAAAGAACACACATGCAATGACTCCAGTTGTTGTTAGTAAAAAGAACACACATGCAATGACACTGGTGGATACATAGGTGGATTGTGAAAAGAGCGCACATGCAATGACACTGGTGGATCCATATGTGGTATGTGAATAAAACACACATGCCATGACTCCAGTTGTTTTTAGTAAAAATAACATACATGTAATGAAACTGGTGGATCCATGTGTGGTCTCTGAAGAGAACACACATTTCAATGACACAGGTGGATCCATATGTGGTACGTGAAAAGAACACACATTTCAATGACACTGGTGGATCCATATGTGGTATGTGAAAAGAACACACATGAAATGACTCTGGTTGTTGTTAGTAAAAAGAACACACATGCAACGACACTGGTGGATCCATATGTGGTATGTGAAAAGAACACACATGAAATGACTCTGGTTGTTGTTAGTGAAAAGAACACACATGCAATGACACTGGTGGATCCATGTGTGGTCTCTGAAGAAAACACACATTTCAATGACTATGGTTGTTGTTAGTAAAAAGAACACACGTGCAATGACACTGGTGGATCCATGTGTGGTCTCTGAAGCAAACACACATGCAATGACTCTGGCCGTTGTTAGTAAAAAGTGCACACATGCAATGACACTCATGGATCCATAGGTGGATTGTGAAAAGAACAGACATGCAATGACACTGGTGGATCCATATGTGGTATGTGAAAAGAACACACATTTCAATGACTCTGGTTGTTGTTAGTAAAAAGAACTCACATGCAATGACATCAGGATCCATGTGTGGTCTCTAAAGATAACACACATGCAATGACTCTGGTTGTTGTTAGTAAAAAGAGCACACGTGCAATGACACTGGTGGATACATAGGTGGATTGTGAAAAGAGCGCACATGCAATGACACTGGTGGATCCATATGTGGTATGTGAATAAAACACACATGCCATGACTCCAGTTGTTGTTAGTAAAAATAACATACATGTAATGACACTGGTGGATCCATGTGTGGTCTCTGAAGAGAACACACATTTCAATGACACAGGTGGATCCATATGTGAAAAAACACACATGCAATGACTGGTTGTTGTTAGTAAAAAGAACACACATGCAATGACACTGGTGGATCCATAAGTGGATTGTGAAAACAGCACACATGCAATGACACGGGTGGATGCATATGTGGTATGTGAAAAGAACACACATGCAATGACTCCAGTTGTTGTTAGTAAAAAGAACACACATGCAATGACACTGGTGGATACATAGGTGGATTGTGAAAAGAGCGCACATGCAATGACACTGGTGGATCCATATGTGGTATGTGAATAAAACACACATGCCATGACTCCAGTTGTTTTTAGTAAAAATAACATACATGTAATGAAACTGGTGGATCCATGTGTGGTCTCTGAAGAGAACACACATTTCAATGACACAGGTGGATCCATATGTGGTACGTGAAAAGAACACACATTTCAATGACACTGGTGGATCCATATGTGGTATGTGAAAAGAACACACATGAAATGACTCAAGTTGTTGTTAGTAAAAAGAGCACACATGCAATGACACTGGTGGATCCATATGTGGTATGTGAAAAGAACACACATGCAATGACTCTGGTTGTTGTTAGTGAAAAGAACACACATGCAATGACACTGGTGGATCCATGTGTGGTCTCTGAAGAGAACACACATTTCAATGACTATGGTTGTTGTTAGTAAAAAGAACACACATGCAATGACACTGTTGGATCTATATGTGAAAAGAACACACATGTAATGACTCTGGTTGTTGTTAGTAAAAAGAACACACATGCAATTACACTGGTGGATCCATAGGTGGATTGTGAAAACAGCACACATGCAATGACACTGGTGGATGCATATTTGGTATGTGAAAAGAACACACATGTAATGACTCTGGTTGTTGTTAGTAAAAAGAACACACATGCAATGACATCAGGATCCATGTGTGGTCTGAAGAGAACACACTTGCAATGACTCTGGTTGTTGTTAGTAAAAAGAGCACACATGCAATGACACAGGTGGATCCATAGGTGGATTGTGAAAATAATACACATGCAATGACACTGGTGGATCC
The DNA here is from genome assembly GCA_023614405.1 of Avena insularis. Classification (NCBI taxonomy): domain Eukaryota; kingdom Viridiplantae; phylum Streptophyta; class Magnoliopsida; order Poales; family Poaceae; genus Avena; species Avena insularis. The sequence goes on along the minus strand of JAJUPC010000198.1, from coordinate 110,507 downwards.
ATATGTGGTATGTGAAAAGAACACAGATGCAATGACTCTAGTTGTTGTCAGTAAAAAGAACACACATGCAATGACACTGGTGGATCCATGTGTGGTCTCTGAAGAGAACACACATTTCAATGACACTTGTGGATCCATATGTGAAAAGAACACACATGTAATGACTCTGGTTGTTGTTAGTAAAAAGAACACACATGCAATGACACTGGTGGATCCATAGGTGGATTGTGGAAACAGCACACATGCAATGACACTGGTGGATGCATATGTGGTATGTGAAAAGAACACACATGCAATGACTCTGGTTGTTATTAGTAAAAAGAACACACACGCAATGACATCAGGATCCATGTGTGGTCTCTGAAGAGAACACACATGCAATGACTCTGGTTGTTGTTAGTAAAAAGAGCACACATGCAATGACACTGGTGGATCCATAGGTGGATTGTGAAAAGCACACACATGCAATGACACTGGGGGATCCATATGTGGTATGTGAAAAGAACACACATGCAGTGACTCTAGTTGTTGTTAGTAAAAAGAACACACATGCAATGACAATGGTGGATACATAGGTGGAATGTGAAAAGAGCGCACATGCAATGACACTGGTGGATCCATATGTGGTACGTGAATAAAACACACATGCAATGACTCCGGTTGTTGTTAGTAAAAATAACATACATATAATGACACTAGTGGATCCATGTGTAGTCTCTGAAGAGAACACACATTTCAATGACACTGGTGGATCCATATGTGGTAAGTGAAAAGAACACACATGAAATGACTCCATTTGTTGTTAGTAAAAAGAACACACATGCAATGACACTGGTGGATCCATATGTGGTATGTGAAAAGAACACACATGAAATGACTCTGGTTGTTTTTAGTGAAAAGAACACACATGCAATGACACTGGTGGATCCATGTGTGGTCTCTGAAGAGAACACACATTTCAATGACTATGGTTGTTGTTAGTAAAAATAACACACATGCAATGACACTGGTGGATCCATGTGTGGTCTCTGAAGAAAACACACATGCAATGACTCCGGCCGTTGTTAGTAAAAAGTGCACACATGCAATGACACTGGTGGATCCATAGGTGGATTGTGAAAAGAGGAGACATGCAATGACACTGCTGGATCCATATGTGGTATGTGAAAAGAACACACATTTCAATGACTCTGGTTGTTGTTAGTAAAAAGAACACACATGCAATGACACTGGTGGATCCATGTGTGGTCTCTAAAGAGAACACACATGCAATGACTCTGGTTGTTGTTCGTAAAAAGAGCACACATGCAATAACACTGGTGGATCCATAGGTGGATTGTGAAAAGAACACACATGCAATGACACTGCTGGATCCATATGTGGTATGTGAAAAGAACACACATGCAATGACTCTAGTTGTTGTTAGTAAAAAGAACACACATGCAATGACACTAGTGGATCCATAAGTGGATTGTGAAAACAGCACACATGCAATGACACTGGTGGATGCATATGTGGTATGTGAAAAGAACACACATGCAATGACTCCAGTTGTTGTTACTAAAAAGAACACACATGCAATGACACTGGTGGATACATAGGTGGATTGTGAAAAGAGCGCACATGCAATGACACTGGTGGATCCATATGTGGTATGTGAATAAAACACACATGCCATGACTCCAGTTGTTTTTAGTAAAAATAACATACATGTAATGAAACTGGTGGATCCATGTGTGGTCTCTGAAGGGAACACACATTTCAATGACACAGGTGGATCCATATGTGGTACGTGAAAAGAACACACATTTCAATGACACTGGTGGATCCATATGTGGTATGTGAAAAGAACACACATGAAATGACTCTGGTTGTTGTTAGTAAAAAGAACACACATGCAACGACACTGGTGGATCCATATGTGGTATGTGAAAAGAACACACATGAAATGACTCTGGTTGTTGTTAGTGAAAAGAACACACATGCAATGACACTGGTGGATCCATGTGTGGTCTCTGCAGAGAACACACATTTCAATGACTATGGTTGTTGTTAGTAAAAAGAACACACATGCAATGACACTGTTGGATCCATATGTGAAAAGAACACACATGTAATGACTCTGGTTGTTGTTAGTAAAAAGAACACACATGCAATTACACTGGTGGATCCATAGGTGGATTGTGAAAACAGCACACATGCAATGACACTGGTGGATGCATATTTGGTATGTGAAAAGAACACACATGTAATGACTCTGGTTGTTGTTAGTAAAAAGAACACACATGCAATGACACTGGTGGATCCATGTGTGGTCTCTGAAGAGAACACACATGCAATGACTCTGGTTGTTGTTAGTAAAAAGAGCACACATGCAATGACACAGGTGGATCCATAGGTGGATTGTGAAAATAATACACATGCAATAACACTGGTGGATCCATATGTGGTATGTGAAAAGAACACAGATGCAATGACTCTAGTTATTGTTAGTAAAAAGAACACACATGCAATGACACTGGTGGATCCATGTGTGGTCTCTGAAGAGAACACACATTTCAATGACACTGGTGGATCCATATGTGAAAAGAACACACATGTAATGACTCTGGTTGTTGTTAGTAAAAAGAACACACATGCAATGACACTGGTGGATCCATAGGTGGATTGTTGAAACAAAGACACATGCAATGACACTGTGGATGCATATGTGGTATGTGAAAAGAACACACATGCAATGACTCTGGTTGTTATTAGTAAAAGAACACACACGCAATGACATCAGGATCCATGTGTGGTCTCAAGAGAACACACATGCAATGACTCGTTGTTGTTAGTAAAAGAGCACACATGCAATGACACTGGTGGATCCATAGGAGGATTGTGAAAAGAACACACATGCAATGACACTGGGGGATCCATATGTGGTATGTGAAAAGAACACACATGCAGTGACTCTAGTTGTTGTTAGTAAAAAGAACACACATGCAATGACAATGGTGGATACATAGGTGGAATGTGAAAAGAGCGCACATGCAATGACACTGGTGGATCCATATGTGGTACGTGAATAAAACACACATGCAATGACTCCATTTATTGTTAGTAAAAAGAACACACATGCAATGACACTGGTGGATCCATATGTGGTATGTGAAAAGAACACACATGAAATGACTCTGGTTGTTTTTAGTGAAAAGAACACACATGCAATGACATCAGGATCCATGTGTGGTCTCTGAAGAGAACACACATTTCAATGACTATGGTTGTTGTTAGTAAAATAACACACATGCAATGACATCAGGATCCATGTGGTCTCAAGAAAACACATGCAATGACTCCGGCCGTTGTTAGTAAAAAGTGCACACATGCAATGACACTGGTGGATCCATAGGTGGATTGTGAAAAGAGGAGACATGCAATGACACTGCTGGATCCATATGTGGTATGTGAAAAGAACACACATTTCAATGACTCTGGTTGTTGTTAGTAAAAAGAACACACATGCAATGACATCAGGATCCATGTGTGGTCTCTAAAGATAACACACATGCAATGACTCTGGTTGTTGTTCGTAAAAAGAGCACACATGCAATAACACTGGTGGATCCATAGGTGGATTGTGAAAAGAACACACATGCAATGACACTGCTGGATCCATATGTGGTATGTGAAAAGAACACACATGCAATGACTCTAGTTGTTGTTAGTAAAAATAACACACATGCAATGACACCGGTGGATCCATGTGTGGTCTCTGAAGAGAACACACATTTCAATGACACTGGTGGATCCATATGTGAAAAGAACACACATGCAATGACTCTGGTTGTTGTTAGTAAAAAGAACACACATGCAATGACACTGGTGGATCCATAGGTGGATTGAAAAACACACATGCAATGACACTGGTGGATGCATATGTGGTATGTGAAAAGAACGCACATGTAATGACTCTGGTTGTTGTTAGTAAAAAGAACACACATGCAATGACACTGGTGGATCCATGTGTGGTCTCTGAAGAGAACACAAATGCAATGACTCTGGTTGTTGTTAGTAAAAACAGCACACATGCAATGACACTGGTGGATCCATAGGTGGATTGTGAAAATAATACACATGCAATGACACTGGTGGATGCATATGTGGTATGTGAAAAGAACACACATGAAATGACTCTGGTTGTTTTTAGTGAAAAGAACACACATGAAATGACACTGGTGGATCCATGTGTGGTCTCTGAAGAGAACACACATTTCAATGACTATGGTTGTTGTTAGTAAAAAGAACACACATGCAATGACACTGGTGGATCCATGTGTGGTCTCAAGAAAACACACACATGCAATGACTCGGCCGTTGTTAGTAAAAAGTGCACACATGCAATGACACTGGTGGATCCATAGGTGGATTGTGAAAAGAGCAGACATGCAATGACACTGCTGGATCCATATGTGGTATGTGAAAAGAACACACATGCAATGACTCCTGTTGTTGTTAGTAAAATGAACACACATGCAATGACACTGGTGGATCCATGTGTGGTCTCTGAAGAGAACACACATTTCAATGACACTGGTGGATCCATATGTGGTATGTGAAAAGAACACACATGAAATGACTCTGGTTGTTGTTAGTAAAAAGAACACACATGCAATGACACTGGTGGATCCATATGTGGTATGTGAAAAGAACACACATGAAATGACTCTGGTTGTTTTTAGTGAAAAGAACACACATGCAATGACACTGGTGGATCCATGTGTGGTCTCTGAAGAGAACACACATTTCAATGACTATGGTTGTTGTTAGTAAAAAGAACACACATGCAATGACACTGGTGGATCCATGTGTGGTCTCTGAAGAAAACACACATGCAATGACTCTGGCCGTTGTTAGTAAAAAGTGCACACATGCAATGACACTCGTGGATCCATAGGTGGATTGTGAAAATAATACACATGCAATGACACTGGTGGATCCATATGTGGTATGTGAAAAGAACACAGATGCAATGACTCTAGTTGTTGTTAGTAAAAAGAACACACATGCAATGACATCAGGATCCATGTTTGGTCTCTGAAGACAACACACATTTCAATGACACTGTTGGATCCACATGTGAAAAGAACACACATGCAATGACTCTGGTTGTTGTTAGTAAAAAGAGCACACGTGCAATGACACTGGTGGATCCATAGGTGGATTGTGAAAACAGCACACATGCTATGACACTGGTGGATGCATATGTGGTATGTGAAAAGAACACACATGTAATGACTCTGGTTGTTGTTAGTAAAAAGAACACACATGCAATGACACTGGTGGATCCATGTGTGGTCTCTGAAGAGAACACACATGCAATGACTCTGGTTGTTGTTAGTAAAAAGAGCACACATGCAATGACACTGGTGGATCCATAGGTGGATTGTGAAAATAATACACATGCAATGACACTGGTGGATCCATATGTGGTATGTGAAAAGAACATAGATGCAATGACTCTAGTTGTTGTTAGTAAAAAGAACACACATGCAATGACACTGGTGGATCCATGTGTGGTCTCTAAAGAGAACACACATTTCAATGACACTGGTGGATCCATATGTGAAAAGAACACACATGTAATGACTCTGGTTGTTGTTAGTAAAAAGAACACACATGCAATGACACTGGTGGATCCATAGGTGGATTGTGGAAATAGCACACATGCAATGACACTGGTGGATGCATATGTGGTATGTGAAAAGAACACACATGCAATGACTCTGGTTGTTATTAGTAAAAAGAACACACACGCAATGACATCTGGATCCATGTGTGGTCCCTGAAGAGAACACACATGCAATGACTCTGGTTGTTGTTAGTAAAAAGAGCACACATGCAATGACACTGGTGGATCCATAGGTGGATTGTGAAAAGCACACACATGCAATGACACTGGGGGATCCATATGTGGTATGTGAAAAGAACACACATGCAGTGACTCTAGTTGTTGTTAGTAAAAAGAACACACATGCAATGACAATTGTGGATACATAGGTGGAATGTGAAAATAGCGCACATGCAATGACACTGGTGGATCCATATGTGGTACGTGAAAAAAACACATGCAATGACTCAGTTGTTGTTAGTAAAAATAACATACATATAATGACACTGGTGGATCCATGTGTAGTCTCCAAAGAAGAACACATTTCAATGACACTGGTGGATCCATATGTGGTAAGTGAAAAGAACACACATGAAATGACTCCATTTGTTGTTAGTAAAAAGAACACACATGCAATGACACTGGTGGATCCATATGTGGTATGTGAAAAGAACACACATGAAATGACTCTGGTTGTTTTTAGTGAAAAGAACACACATGCAATGACATCAGGTGGATCCATGTGTGGTCTTTGAAGAGAACACACATTTCAATGACTATGGTTGTTGTTAGTAAAAAGAACACACATGCAATGACACTGGTGGATCCATGTGTGGTCTCTGAAGAAAACACACATGCAATGACTCTGGCCGTTGTTAGTAAAAGTTGCACACATGCAATGACACTGGTGGATCCATAGGTGGATTGTGAAAACAGCACACATGCTATGACACTGGTGGATGCATATGTGGTATGTGAAAAGAACACACATGTAATGACTCTGGTTGTTGTTAGTAAAAAGAACACACATGCAATGACACTGGTGGATCCATGTGTGGTCTCTGAAGAGAACACACATGCAATGACTCTGGTTGTTGTTAGTAAAAAGAGCACACATGCAATGACACTGGTGGATCCATAGGTGGATTGTGAAAATAATACACATGCAATGACACTGGTGGATCCATATGTGGTATGTGAAAAGAACATAGATGCAATGACTCTAGTTGTTGTTAGTAAAAAGAACACACATGCAATGACACTGGTGGATCCATGTGTGGTCTCTAAAGAGAACACACATTTCAATGACACTGGTGGATCCATATGTGAAAAGAACACACATGTAATGACTCTGGTTGTTGTTAGTAAAAAGAACACACATGCAATGACACTGGTGGATCCATAGGTTGATTGTGGAAACATCACACATGCAATGACACTGGTGGATGCATATGTGGTATGTGAAAAGAACACACATGCAATGACTCTTGTTGTTATTAGTAAAAAGAACACACACGCAATGACACTGGTGGATCCATGTGTGGTCCCTGAAGAGAACACACATGCAATGACTCTGGTTGTTGTTAGTAAAAAGAGCACACATGCAATGACACTGGTGGATCCATAGGTGGATTGTGAAAAGCACACACATGCAATGACACTGGGGGATCCATATGTGGTATGTGAAAAGAACACACATGCAGTGACTCTAGTTGTTGTTAGTAAAAAGAACACACATGCAATGACAATGGTGGATACATAGGTGGAATGTGAAAAGAGCGCACATGCAATGACACTGGTGGATCCATATGTGGTACGTGAATAAAACACACATGCAATGACTCCGGTTGTTGTTAGTAAAAATAACATACATATAATGACACTGGTGGATCCATGTGTAGTCTCTGAAGAGAACACACATTTCAATGACACTGGTGGATCCATATGTGGTAAGTGAAAAGAACACACATGAAATGACTCCATTTGTTGTTAGTAAAAAGAACACACATGCAATGACACTGGTGGATCCATATGTGGTATGTGAAAAGAACACACATGAAATGACTCTGGTTGTTTTTAGTGAAAAGAACACACATGCAATGACACTGGTGGATCCATGTGTGGTCTCTGAAGAGAACACACATTTCAATGACTATGGTTGTTGTTAGTAAAAATAACACACATGCAATGACACTGGTGGATCCATGTGTGGTCTCTGAAGAAAACACACATGCAATGACTCCGTCCGTTGTTAGTAAAAAGTGCACACATGCAATGACACTGGTGGATCCATAGGTGGATTGTGAAAAGAGCAGACATGCAATGACACTGCTGGATCCATATGTGGTATGTGAAAAGAACACACATTTCAATGACTCTGGTTGTTGTTAGTAAAAAGAACACACATGCAATGACACTGGTGGATCCATGTGTGGTCTCTAAAGAGAACACACATGCAATGACTCTGGTTGTTGTTCGTAAAAAGAGCACACATGCAATAACACTGGTGGATCCATAGGTGGATTGTGAAAAGAACACACATGCAATGACACTGCTGGATCCATATGTGGTATGTGAAAAGAACACACATGCAATGACTCTAGTTGTTGTTAGTAAAAGAACACACATGCAATGACGGTGGATCCATGTGTGGTCTCAAGAGAACACACATTTCAATGACACTGGTGGATCCATATGTGAAAAGAACACACATGCAATGACTCTGGTTGTTGTTAGTAAAAAGAACACACATGCAATGACACTGGTGGATCCATAGGTGGATTGTGAAAACAGCACACATGCAATGACACTGGTGGATGCATATGTGGTATGTGAAAAGAACACACATGTAATGACTCTGGTTGTTGTTAGTAAAAAGAACACACATGCAATGACACTGGTGGATCCATGTGTGGTCTCTGAAGAGAACACACATGCAATGACTCTGGTTGTTGTTAGTAAAAACAGCACACATGCAATGACACTGGTGGATCCATAGGTGGATTGTGAAAATAATACACATGCAATGACACTGGTGGATGCATATGTGGTATGTGAAAAGAACACACATGAAATGACTCTGGTTGTTTTTAGTGAAAAGAACACACATGCAATGACACTGGTGGAACCATGTGTGGTCTCAAGAGAACACACATTTCAATGAATATGGTTGTTGTTAGTAAAAAGAACACACATGCAATGACACTGGTGGATCCATGTATGGTCTCAAGAAAAACACACACATGCAATGACTCGGCCGTTGTTAGTAAAAAGTGCACACATGCAATGACACTGGTGGATCCATAGGTGGATTGTGAAAAGAGCAGACATGCAATGACACTGCTGGATCCATATGTGGTATGTGAAAAGAACACACATGCAATGACTCCAGTTGTTGTTAGTAAAATGAACACACATGCAATGACACTGGTGGATCCATGTGTGGTCTCTGAAGAGAACACACATTTCAATGACACTGGTGGATCCATATGTGGTATGTGAAAAGAACACACATGAAATGACTCTGGTTGTTGTTAGTAAAAAGAACACACATGCAATGACACTGGTGGATCCATATGTGGTATGTGAAAAGAACACACATGAAATGACTCTGGTTGTTTTTAGTGAAAAGAACACACATGCAATGACACTGGTGGATCCATGTGGTCTCCAAGAGAACACACATTTCACCGACCATGGTTGCTGTTAGTAAAAAGAACACACATGCAATCCCAGGTGTGGATCCATGTGTGGTCACTGAACACAACACACATGCAATGACTCTGGCCGTTGTTAGTAAAAAGTGCACACATGCAATGACACTCGTGGATCCATAGGTGGATTGTGAAAATAATACACATGCAATGACACTGGTGGATCCATATGTGGTATGTGAAAAGAACACAGATGCAATGACTCTAGTTGTTGTTAGTAAAAAGAACACACATGAAATGACACTGGTGGATCCATGTGTGGTCTCTGAAGAGAACACACATTTCAATGACACTGGTGGATCCATATGTGAAAAGAACACACATGTAATGACTCTGGATGTTGTTAGTAAAAAGAACACACATGCAATGACACTGGTGGATGCATATGTGGTATGTGAAAAGAACACACATGCAATGACTCTGGTTGTTATTAGTAAAAAGAACACACACGCAATGACACTGGTGGATCCATGTGTGGTCTCTGAAGAGAACACACATGCAATGACTCTGGTTGTTGTTAGTAAAAAGAGCACACATGCAATGACACTGGTGGATCCATAGGTGGATTGTGAAAAGCACACACATGCAATGACACTGGGGGATCCATATGTGGTATGTGAAAAGAACACACATGCAGTGACTCTAGTTGTTGTTAGTAAAAAGAACACACATGCAATGACAATGGTGGATACATAGGTGGAATGTGAAAAGAGCGCACATGCAATGACACTGGTGGATCCTTATGTGGTACGTGAATAAAACACACATGCAATGACTCCGGTTGTTGTTAGTAAAAATAACATACATATAATGACACTGGTGGATCCATGTGTAGTCTCTAAAGAGAACACACATTTCAATGACACTGGTGGATCCATATGTGGTAAGTGAAAAGAACACACATGAAATGACTCCATTTGTTGTTAGTAAAAAGAACACACATGCAATGACACTGGTGGATCCATATGTGGTATGTGAAAAGAACACACATGAAATGACTGGTTGTTTTAGTGAAAAGAACACACATGCAATGACATGGTGGATCCATGTGTGGTCTCTGAAGAGAACACACATTTCAATGACTATGGTTGTTGTTAGTAAAAATAACACACATGCAATGACATCAGTGGATCCATGTGTGGTCTCAAGAAAACACACATGCAATGACTCCGTAGTTGTTAGTAAAAAGTGCACACATGCAATGACACTGGTGGATCCATAGGTGGATTGTGAAAAGAGCAGACATGCAATGACACTGCTGGATCCATATGTGCTATGTGAAAAGAACACACATTTCAATGACTCTGGTTGTTGTTAGTAAAAAGAACACACATGCAATGACACTGGTGGATCCATGTGTGGTCTCTAAAGAGAACACACATGCAATGACTCTGGTTGTTGTTAGTAAAAAGAGCACACATGCAATAACACTGGTGGATCCATAGGTGGATTGTGAAAAGAACACACATGCAATGACACTGCTGGATCCATATGTGGTATGTGAAAAGAACACACATGCAATGACTCTAGTTGTTGTTAGTAAAAAGAACACACATGCAATGACACCGGTGGATCCATGTGTGGTCTCTGAAGAGAACACACATTTCAATGACACTGGTGGATCCATATGTGAAAAGAACACACATGCAATGACTCTGGTTGTTGTTAGTAAAAAGAACACACATGCAATGACACTGGTGGATCCATAGGTGGATTGTGAAAACAGCACACATGCAATGACACTGGTGGATGCATATGTGGTATGTGAAAAGAACACACATGTAATGACTCTGGTTGTTGTTAGTAAAAAGAACACACATGCAATGACACTGGTGGATCCATGTGTGGTCTCTGAAGAGAACACACATGCAATGACTCTGGTTGTTGTTAGTAAAAACAGCACACATGCAATGACACTGGTGGATCCATAGGTGGATTGTGAAAATAATACACATGCAATGACACTGGTGGATGCATATGTGGTATGTGAAAAGAACACACATGAAATGACTCTGGTTGTTTTTAGTGAAAAGAACACACATGCAATGACACTGGTGGATCCATGTGTGGTCTCTGAAGAGAACACACATTTCAATGACTATGGTTGTTGTTAGTAAAAAGAACACACATGCAATGACACTGGTGGATCCATGTGTGGTCTCTGAAGAAAACACACATGCAATGACTCTGGGGGTTGTTAGGAAAAAGATCACACATGCAATGACACTTGTGGATCCATAGGTGGATTGTGAAAAGAGCAGACATGCAATGACACTGCTGGATCCATATGTGGTATGTGAAAAGAACACACATGCAATGACTCCAGTTGTTGTTAGTAAAATGAACACACATGCAATGACACTGGTGGATCCATGTGTGGTCTCTGAAGAGAACACACATTTCAATGACACTGGTGGATCCATATGTGGTATGTGAAAAGAACACACATGAAATGACTCTGGTTGTTGTTAGTAAATAGAACACACATGCAATGACACTGGTGGATCCATATATGGTATGTGTAAAGAACACACATGAAATGACTCTGGTTGTTTTAGTGAAAAGAACACATGCATGCAATGACATCAGTGGATCCATGTGTGGTCTCTGAAGAGAACACACATTTCAATGACTATGGTTGTTGTTAGTAAAAAGAACACACATGCAATGACACTGGTGGATCCATGTGTGGTCTCTGAAGAAAACACACATGCAATGACTCTGGCCGTTGTTAGTAAAAAGTGCACACATGCAATGACACTCGTGGATCCATAGGTGGATTGTGAAAATAATACACATGCAATGACACTGGTGGATCCATATGTGGTATGTGAAAAGAACACAGATGCAATGACTCTAGTTGTTGTTAGTAAAAAGAACACACATGCAATGACACTGGTGGATCCATGTGTGGTCTCTGAAGAGAACACACATTTCAATGACACTGGTGGATCCATATGTGAAAAGAACACACATGTAATGACTCTGGATGTTGTTAGTAAAAAGAACATACATGCAATGACACTGGTGGATCCATAGGTGGATTGTGGAAACAGCACACATGCAATGACACTGGTGGATGCATATGTGGTATGTGAAAAGAACACACATGCAATGACTCTGGTTGTTATTAGTAAAAAGAACACACACGCAATGACACTGGTGGATCCATGTGTGGTCTCTGAAGAGAACACACATGCAATGACTCTGGTTGTTGTTAGTAAAAAGAGCACACATGCAATGACACTGGTGGATCCATAGGTGGATTGTGAAAAGCACACACATGCAATGACACTGGGGGATCCATATGTGGTATGTGAAAAGAACACACATGCAGTGACTCTAGTTGTTGTTAGTAAAAAGAACACACATGCAATGACAATGGTGGATACATAGGTGGAATGTGAAAAGAGCGCACATGCAATGACACTGGTGGATCCATATGTGGTACGTGAATAAAACACACATGCAATGACTCCGGTTGTTGTTAGTAAAAATAACATACATGTAATGACACTGGTGGATCCATGTGTAGTCTCTGAAGAGAACACACATTTCAATGACACTGGTGGATCCATATGTGGTAAGTGAAAAGAACACACATGAAATGACTCCATTTGTTGTTAGTAAAAAGAACACACATGCAATGACACTGGTGGATCCATATGTGGTATGTGAAAAGAACACACATGAAATGACTCTGGTTGTTTTTAGTGAAAAGAACACACATGCAATGACACTGGTGGATCCATGTGTGGTCTCTGAAGAGAACACATTTCAATGACTATGGTTGTTGTTAGTAAAAATAACACACATGCAATGACACTGGTGGATCCATGTGTGGTCTCTGAAGAAAACACACATGCAATGACTCCGGCCGTTGTTAGTAAAAAGTGCACACATGCAATGACACTGGTGGATCCATAGGTGGATTGTGAAAAGAGCAGACATGCAATGACACTGCTGGATCCATATGTGGTATGTGAAAAGAACACACATTTCAATGACTCTGGTTGTTGTTAGTAAAAAGAACACACATGCAATGACACTGGTGGATCCATGTGTGGTCTCTAAAGAGAACACATGCAATGACTCTGGTTGTTGTTCGTAAAAAGAGCACACATGCAATAACACTGGTGGATCCATAGGTGGATTGTGAAAAGAACACACATGCAATGACACTGCTGGATCCATATGTGGTATGTGAAAAGAACACACATGCAATGACTCTAGTTGTTGTTAGTAAAAAGAACACACATGCAATGACACTGGTGGATCCATGTGTGGTCTCTGAAGAGAACACACATTTCAATGACACTGGTGGATCCATATGTGAAAAGAACACACATGCAATGACTCTGGTTGTTGTTAGTAAAAAGAACACACATGCAATGACACTGGTGGATCCATAGGTGGATTGTGAAAACAGCACACATGCAATGACACTGGTGGATGCATATGTGGTATGTGAAAAGAACACACATGTAATGACTCTGGTTGTTGTTAGTAAAAAGAACACACATGCAATGACACTGGTGGATCCATGTGTGGTCTCTGAAGAGAACACACATGCAATGACTCTGGTTGTTGTTAGTAAAAACAACACACATGCAATGATACTGGTGGATCCATAGGTGGATTGTGAAAATAATACACATGCAATGACACTGGTGGATCCATATGTGGTATGTGAAAAGAACACACATGAAATGACTCTGGTTGTTTTTAGTGAAAAGAACACACATGCAATGACACTGGTGGATCCATGTGTGGTCTCTGAAGAGAACACACATTTCAATGACTATGGTTGTTGTTAGTAAAAAGAACACACATGCAATGACACTGGTGGATCCATGTGTGGTCTCTGAAGAAAACACACATGCAATGACTCCAGCCGTTGTTAGTAAAAAGTGCACACATGCAATGACACTGGTGGATCCATAGGTGGATTGTGAAAAGAGCAGACATGCAATGACACTGCTGGATCCATATGTGGTATGTGAAAAGAACACACATGCAATGACTCCAGTTGTTGTTAGTAAAATGAACACACATGCAATGACACTGGTGGATCCATGTGTGGTCTCTGAAGAGAACACGCATTTCGATGACACTGGTGGATCCATATGTGGTATGTGAAAAGAACACACATGAAATGACTCTGGTTGTTGTTAGTAAAAAGAACACACATGCAATGACACTGGTGGATCCATATGTGGTATGTGAAAAGAACACACATGAAATGACTCTGGTTGTTTTTAGTGAAAAGAACACACATGCAATGACACTGGTGGATCCATGTGTGGTCTCTGAAGAGAACACACAATTCAATGACTATGGTTGTTGTTAGTAAAAAGAACACACATGCAATGACACTGGTGGATCCATGTGTGGTCTCTGAAGAAAACACACATGCAATGACTCTGGCCGTTGTTAGTAAAAAGTGCACACATGCAATGACACTCGTGGATCCATAGGTGGATTGTGAAAAGAACATACATGCAATGACACTGGTGGATCCATATGTGGTATGTGAAAAGAACACACATTTCAATGACTCTGGTTGTTATTAAAAAGAACTCACATGCAATGACATCTGGATCCATGTGTGGTCTCTAAAGAGAACACACATGCAATGACTCTGGTTGTTGTTAGTAAAAAGAGCACACATGCAATGACACTGGTGGATCCATAGGTGGATTGTGAAAAGAACACACATGCAATGATACTGGTGTATCCATATGTGGTATGTGAAAAGAACACACATGCAATGACTGTAGTTGTTGTTAGTAAAAAGAACACACATGCAATGACATTGGTGGATCCATGTGTGTTCTCTGAAGAGAACACACATTTCAGTGACACTGGTGGATCCATATGTGAAAAGAACACACATGCAATGACTCTTGTTGTTGTTAGTAAAAAGAACACACATGCAATGACACTGGTGGATCCATAAGTGGATTGTGAAAACAGCACACATGCAATGCCACTGGTGGATGCATATGTGGTATGTGAAAAGAACACACATGCAATGACCCCAGTTGTTGTTAGTAAAAAGAACACACATGCAATGACACTGGTGGATACATAGGTGGATTGTGAAAAGAGCGCACATGCAATGACACTGGTGGATCCATATGTGGTATGTGAATAAAACACACATGCCATGACTCCAGTTGTTGTTAGTAAAAATAACATACATGTAATGACACTGGTGGATCCATGTGTGGTCTCTGAAGAGAACACACATTTCAATGACACTGGTCGATCCATATGTCGTAAGTGAAAAGAACACACATGAAATGACTCCATTTGTTGTTAGTAAAAAGAACACACATGCAATGACACTGTGGATCCATATGTGTTATGTGAAAAGAACACACATTTCAATGACTCTAGTTGTTGTTAGTAAAAAGAACACACATGCAATGACACTAGTGGAGCCATGTGTGGTCTCTGAAGAGAACACACATTTCAATGACACTAGTGGATCCATATGTGGTATGTGAAAAGAACACACATGCAATGACTCTGGTTGTTGTTAGTGAAAATAACACACATGCAATGACACTAGTGGATCCATAGGTGGGTTGTGAAAAGAACACACATGAAATGACACTGGTGGATCCATATGTGGTATGTGAAAAGAACACACATGCAATGACTCTAGTTGTTGTTAGTAAAAAGAACGCACATGCAATGACACTGGTGGATCCATATGTGGAATGTGAAAAGAACACACATGCAATGACTCTAGTTGTTGTTAGTAAAATGAACACACATGCAATGACACTGGTGGATCCATGTGTGGTCTCTGAAGAGAACACACATTTCAATGACACTGGTGGATCCATGTGTGGTATGTGAAAAGAACACACATGAAATGACTCTGGTTGTAGTTAGTAAAAAGAACACACATGCAATGACACTGGTGGATCCATATGTGGTATGTTAAAAGAACACACATGAAATGACTCTGGTTGTTTTTAGTGAAAAGAACACACATGCAATGACACTGGTGGATCCATGTGTGGTCCCTGAAGAGAACACACATTTCAATGACTATGGTTGTTGTTAGTAAAAAGAACACACGTGCAATGACACTGGTGGATCCATGTGTGGTCTCTGAAGCAAACACACATGCAATGACTCTGGCCGTTGTTAGTAAAAAGTGCACACATGCAATAACACTCGTGGATCCATAGGTGGATTGTGAAAAGAATAGACATGCAATGACACGGGTGGATCCATATGTGGTATGTGAAAAGAACACACATTTCAATGACTCTGGTTGTTGTTAGTAAAAAGAACTCACATGCAATGACACTGGTGGATCCATGTGTGGTCTCTAAAGAGAACACACATGCAATGACTCTGGTTGTTGTTAGTAAAAAGATCACACGTGCAATGACACTGGTGGATCCATAGGTGGATTGTGAATAGAACACACATGCAATGACACTGGTGGATCCATATGTGGTATGTGAAAAGAACATACATGCAATTACTGTAGTTGTTGTTAGTAAAAAGAACACACATGCAATGACATTGGTGGATCCATGTGTGTTCTCTAAAGTGAACACACATTTCAATGACACTGGTGGATCCATATGTGAAAAAACACACATGCAATGACTCTGGTTGTTGTTAGTAAAAAGAACACACATGCAATGACACTGGTGGATCCATAAGTGGATTGTGAAAACAGCACACATGCAATGACACTGGTGGATGCATATGTGGTATGTGAAAAGAACACACATGCAATGATTCCAGTTGTTGTTAGTAAAAAGAACACACATGCAATGACACTGGTGGATACATAGGTGGATTGTGAAAAGAGCGCACATGCAATGACACTGGTGGATCCATATGTGGTATGTGAATAAAACACACATGCCATGACTCCAGTTGTTGTTAGTAAAAATAACATACATGTAATGACACTGGTGGATCCATGTGTGCTCTCTGAAGAGAACACACATTTCAATGACACAGGTGGATCCATATGTGGTACGTGAAAAGAACACACATTTCAATGACACTGGTGGATCCATATGTGGTATGTGAAAAGAACACACATGAAATGACTCTGGTTGTTGTTAGTGAAAAGAACACACATGTAATGACACTGGTGGATCCATGTGTGGTATCTGAAGAGAACACACATTTCAATGACTATGGTTGTTTTTAGTAAAAAGAAAACACATGCAATGAAACTGGTGGATCCATGTGTGGTCTCTGAAGAAAACACACATGCAATGACTTTGGCCGTTGTTAGTTAAAAGTGCACACATGCAATGACACTGGTGGATCCATAGGTGGATTGTGAAAAGAACAGACATGCAATGACACTGGTGGATCCATATCTGGTATGTGAAAAGAACACGCATTTCAATGACTCTAGTTGTTGTTAGTAAAAAGAGCTAACATGCAATGACACTGGTGGAGCCATGTGTGGTCTCTAAAGAGAACATACATGCAATGACTCTGGTTGTTGTTAGTAAAAAGAGCACACATGCAATGACACTAGTGGATCCATAGGTGGATTGTGAAAATAACACACATGCAATGACACTGGTGGATCCATATGTGGTATGTGAAAAGAACACACATGCAATGACCCTAGTTGTTGTTAGTAAAAAGAACACACATGCAATGACACTGGTGGATCCATGTGTGGTCTCTGAAGAGAACACACATTTCAATGACACTGTTGGATCCATATGTGAAAAGAACACACATGTAATGACTCTGGTTGTTGTTAGTAAAAAGAACACGCATGCAATGACACTGGTGGATCCATAGGTGGATTGTGAAACCAGCACACATGCAATGACACTGGTGGATGCATATGTGGTATGTGAAAAGAACACACATGTAATGACTCTGGTTGTTGTTAGTAAAAAGAACACACATGCAATGACACTGGTGGATCCATGTGTGGTCTCTGAAGAGAACACACATGCAATGACTCTGGTTGTTGTTAGTAAAAAGAGCACACATGCAATGACACTGGTGGATCCATAGGTGGATTGTGAAAATAATACACATGCAATGACACTGGTGGATCCATATGTGGTATGTGAAAAGAACACACATGAAATGACTCTGGTTGTTGTTAGTAAAAAGAACACACATGCAATGACACTGGTGGATCCATATGTGGTATGTGAAAAGAACACACATGAAATGACTCTGGTTGTTGTTAGTGAAAAGAACACACATGCAATGACACTGGTGGATCCATGTGTGGTCTCTGAAGAGAACACACATTTCAATGACTATGGTTGTTGTTAGTAAAAAGAACACACATGCAATGACATGGGTGGATCCATAGGTGGTCTCTGAAGAAAACACACATGCAATGACTCTGGCCGTTGTTAGTAAAAAGTGCACACATGCAATGACACTCGTGGATCCATAGGTGGATTGTGAAAAGAACATACATGCAATGACACTGGTGGATCCATATGTGGTATGTGAAAAGAACACACATTTCAATGACTCTGGTTGTTGTTAGTAAAAAGAACTCACATGCAATGACACTGGTGGATCCATGTGTGGTCTCTAAAGAGAACACACATGCAATGACTCTGGTTGTTGTTAGTAAAAAGAGCACACATGCAATGACACTGGTGGATCCATAGGTGGATTGTGAAAAGAACACACATGCAATGATACTGGTGTATCCATATGTGGTATGTGAAAAGAACACACATGCAATGACTATAGTTGTTGTTAGTAAAAAGAACACACATGCAATGACATTGGTGGATCCATGTGTGTTCTCTGAAGAGAACACACATTTCAGTGACACTGGTGGATCCATATGTGAAAAGAACACACATGCAATGACTCTTGTTGTTGTTAGTAAAAAGAACACACATGCAATGACACTGGTGGATCCATAAGTGGATTGTGAAAACAGCACACATGCAATGCCACTGGTGGATGCATATGTGGTATGTGAAAAGAACACACATGCAATGACCCCAGTTGTTGTTAGTAAAAAGAACACACATGCAATGACACTGGTGGATACATAGGTGGATTGTGAAAAGAGCGCACATGCAATGACACTGGTGGATCCATATGTGGTATGTGAATAAAACACACATGCCATGACTCCAGTTGTTGTTAGTAAAAATAACATACATGTAATGACACTGGTGGATCCATGTGTGGTCTCTGAAGAGAACACACATTTCAATGACACTGGTCGATCCATATGTCGTAAGTGAAAAGAACACACATGAAATGACTCCATTTGTTGTTAGTAAAAAGAACACACATGCAATGACACTGTGGATCCATATGTGTTATGTGAAAAGAACACACATTTCAATGACTCTAGTTGTTGTTAGTAAAAAGAACACACATGCAATGACACTAGTGGAGCCATGTGTGGTCTCTGAAGAGAACACACATTTCAATGACACTAGTGGATCCATATGTGGTATGTGAAAAGAACACACATGCAATGACTCTGGTTGTTGTTAGTGAAAATAACACACATGCAATGACACTGGTGGATCCATAGGTGGGTTGTGAAAAGAACACACATGAAATGACACTGGTGGATCCATATGTGGTATGTGAAAAGAACACACATGCAATGACTCTAGTTGTTGTTAGTAAAAAGAACGCACATGCAATGACACTGGTGGATCCATATGTGGAATGTGAAAAGAACACACATGCAATGACTCCAGTTGTTGTTAGTAAAATGAACACACATGCAATGACACTGGTGGATCCATGTGTGGTCTCTGAAGAGAACACACATTTCAATGACACTGGTGGATCCATGTGTGGTATGTGAAAAGAACACACATGAAATGACTCTGGTTGTAGTTAGTAAAAAGAACACACATGCAATGACACTGGTGGATCCATATGTGGTATGTTAAAAGAACACACATGAAATGACTCTGGTTGTTTTTAGTGAAAAGAACACACATGCAATGACCTTTGGTGGATCCATGTGTGGTCCCTGAAGAGAACACATATTTCAATGACTATGGTTGTTGTTAGTAAAAAGAACACACGTGCAATGACACTGGTGGATCGATGTGTGGTCTCTGAAGCAAACACACATGCAATGACTCTGGCCGTTGTTAGTAAAAAGTGCACACATGCAATGACACTCGTGGATCCATAGGTGGATTGTGAAAAGAATAGACATGCAATGACACGGGTGGATCCATATGTGGTATGTGAAAAGAACACACATTTCAATGACTCTGGTTGTTGTTAGTAAAAAGAACTCACATGCAATGACACTGGTGGATCCATGTGTGGTCTCTAAAGAGAACACACATGCAATGACTCTGGTTGTTGTTAGTAAAAAGATCACACGTGCAATGACACTGGTGGATCCATAGGTGGATTGTGAATAGAACACACATGCAATGACACTGGTGGATCCATATGTGGTATGTGAAAAGAACATACATGCAATGACTGTAGTTGTTGTTAGTAAAAAGAACACACATGCAATGACATTGGTGGATCCATGTGTGTTCTCTAAAGTGAACACACATTTCAATGACACTGGTGGATCCATATGTGAAAAAACACACATGCAATGACTCTGGTTGTTGTTAGTAAAAAGAACACACATGCAATGACACTGGTGGATCCATAAGTGGATTGTGAAAACAGCACACATGCAATGACACTGGTGGATGCATATGTGGTATGTGAAAAGAACACACATGCAATGATTCCAGTTGTTGTTAGTAAAAAGAACACACATGCAATGACACTGGTGGATACATAGGTGGATTGTGGAAAGAGCGCACATGCAATGACACTGGTGGATCCATATGTGGTATGTGAATAAAACACACATGCCATGACTCCAGTTGTTGTTAGTAAAAATAACATACATGTAATGACACTGGTGGATCCATGTGTGCTCTCTGAAGAGAACACACATTTCAATGACACAGGTGGATCCATATGTGGTACGTGAAAAGAACACATATTTCAATGACACTGGTGGATCCATATGTGGTATGTGAAAAGAACACACATGAAATGACTCTGGTTGTTGTTAGTGAAAAGAACACACATGCAATGACACTGGTGGATCCATGTGTGGTCTCTGTCCATAAAAAACATTTCACTTACTATCGTTGTTTTTAGTAAAAAGAAAACACATGCAATGACACTGGTGGATCCATGTGTGGTCTCTGAAGAAAACACACATGCAATGACTTTGGCCGTTGTTAGTTAAAAGTGCACACATGCAATGACACTGGTGGATCCATAGGTGGATTGTGAAAAGAACAGACATGCAATGACACTGGTGGATCCATATCTGGTATGTGAAAAGAACACGCATTTAAATGACTCTAGTTGTTGTTAGTAAAAAGAGCTGACATGCAATGACACTGGTGGAGCCATGTGTGGTCTCTAAAGAGAACATACATGCAATGACTCTGGTTGTTGTTAGTAAAAAGAGCACACATGCAATGACACTAGTGGATCCATAGGTGGATTGTGAAAATAACACACATGCAATGACACTGGTGGATCCATATGTGGTATGTGAAAAGAACACACATGCAATGACCCTAGTTGTTGTTAGTAAAAAGAACACACATGCAATGACACTGGTGGATCCATGTGTGGTCTCTGAAGAGAACACACATTTCAATGACACTGTTGGATCCATATGTGAAAAGAACACACATGTAATGACTCTGGTTGTTGTTAGTAAAAAGAACACACATGCAATGACACTGGTGGATCCATAGGTGGATTGTGAAAACAGCACACATGCAATGACACTGGTGGATGCATATGTGGTATGTGAAAAGAACACACATGTAATGACTCTGGTTGTTGTTAGTAAAAAGAACACACATGCAATGACACTGGTGGATCCATGTGTGGTCTCTGAAGAGAACACACATGCAATGACTCTGGTTGTTGTTAGTAAAAAGAGCACACATGCAATGACACTGGTGGATCCATAGGTGGATTGTGAAAATAATACACATGCAATGACATTGGTGGATCCATATGTGGTATGTGAAAAGAACACACATGCAATGACTGTAGTTGTTGTTAGTAAAAAGAACACACATGCAATGACAGCGGTGGATCCATGTGTTGTATCTGAAGAGAACACACATTTCAATGACACTGTTGGATCCATATGTGAAAAGAACACACATGTAATGACTCTGGTTGTTGTTAGTAAAAAGAACACACATGCAATGACACTGGTGGATCCATAGGTGGATTGTGGAAACATCACACATGCAATGACACTGGTGGATGCATATGTGGTATGTGAAAAGAACACACATGCAATGACTCTGGTTGTTATTAGTAAAAAGAACACACACGCAATGACACTGGTGGATCCATGTGTGGTCTCTGAAGAGAACACACATGCAATGACTCTGGTTGTTGTTAGTAAAAAGAGCACACATGCAATGACACTGGTGGATCCATAGGTGGATTGTGAAAAGCACACACATGCAATGACACTGAGGGATCCATATGTGGTATGTGAAAAGAACACACATGCAGTGACTCTAGTTGTTGTTAGTAAAAAGAACACACATGCAATGACAATGGTGGATACATAGGTGGAATGTGAAAAGCGCACATGCAATGACACTTTGGTGGATCCATATGTGTACGTGAATAAAACACACATGCAATGACTTGGTTGTTGTTAGTAAAATAACATACATGTAATGACCTTTGGTGGATCCATGTGTAGTCTCTGAAGAGAACACACATTTCAATGACACTGGTGGATCCATATGTGGTAAGTGAAAAGAACACACATGAAATGACTCCATTTGTTGTTAGTAAAAAGAACACACATGCAATGACACTGGTGGATCCATATGTGGTATGTGAAAAGAACACACATGAAATGACTCTGGTTGTTTTTAGTGAAAAGAACACACATGCAATGACACTGGTGGATCCATGTGTGGTCTCTGAAGAGAACACACATTTCAATGACTATGGTTGTTGTTAGTAAAAATAACACACATTCAATGACACTGGTGGATCCATGTGTGGTCTCTGAAGAAAACACACATGCAATGACTCCGGCCGTTGTTAGTAAAAAGTGCACACATGCAATGACACTGGTGGATCCATAGGTGGATTGTGAAAAGAGCAGACATGCAATGACACTGCTGGATCCATATGTGGTATGTGAAAAGAACACACATTTCAATGACTCTGGTTGTTGTTAGTAAAAAGAACACACATGCAATGACACTGGTGGATCCATGTGTGGTCTCTAAAGAGAACACACATGCAATGACTCTGGTTGTTGTTAGTAAAAAGATCACACGTGCAATGACACTGGTGGATCCATAGGTGGA
Source organism: Avena insularis (assembly GCA_023614405.1). NCBI lineage: Eukaryota > Viridiplantae > Streptophyta > Magnoliopsida > Poales > Poaceae > Avena > Avena insularis. Next base: position 86,766 of record JAJUPC010000198.1, on the reverse strand, counting down.
TTGTGAATAGAACACACATGCAATGACACTGGTGGATCCATATGTGGTATGTGAAAAGAACATACATGCAATGACTGTAGTTGTTGTTAGTAAAAAGAACACACATGCAATGACATTGGTGGATCCATGTGTGTTCTCTAAAGAGAACACACATTTCAATGACACTGGTGGATCCATATGTGAAAAAACACACATGCAATGACTCTGGTTGTTGTTAGTAAAAAGAACACACATGCAATGACACTGGTGGATCCATAGGTGGATTGTGAAAACAGCACACATGCAATGACACTAGTGGATGCATATGTGGTATGTGAAAAGAACACACATGTAATGACTCTGGTTGTTGTTAGTAAAAAGAACACACATGCAATGACACTGGTGGATCCATGTGTGGTCTCTGAAGAGAACACACATGCAATGACTCTGGTTGTTGTTAGTAAAAAGAGCACACATACAATGACACTGGTGGATCCATAGGTGGATTGTGAAAATAATACACATGCAATGACACTGGTGGATCCATATGTGGTATGTGAAAAGAACACACATGCAATGACTGTAGTTGTTGTTAGTAAAAAGAACACACATGCAATGACACTGGTGGATCCATGTGTGGTCTCTAAAGAGAGCACACATTTCAATGACACTGGTGGATCCATATGTGAAAAGAACACACATGTAATGACTCTGGTTGTTGTTAGTAAAAAGAACACACATGCAATGACACTGGTGGATCCATAGGTGGATTGTGGAAACAGCACACATGCAATGACACTGGTGGATGCATATGTGGTATGTGAAAAGAACACACATGCAATGACTCTGGTTGTTATTAGTAAAAAGAACACACACGCAATGACACTGGTGGATCCATGTGTGGTCTCTGAAGAGAACACACATGCAATGACTCTGGTTGTTGTTAGTAAAAAGAGCACACATGCAATGACACTGGTGGATCCATAGGTGGATTGTGAAAAGCACACACATGCAATGACACTGGGGGATCCATATGTGGTATGTGAAAAGAACACACATGCAGTGACTCTAGTTGTTGTTAGTAAAAAGAACACACATGCAATGACAATGGTGGATACATAGGTGGAATGTGAAAATAGCGCACATGCAATGACACTGGTGGATCCATATGTGGTACGTGAATAAAACACACATGCAATGACTCCGGTTGTTGTTAGTAAAAATAACATACATGTAATGACCTTTGGTGGATCCATGTGTAGTCTCTGAAGAGAACACACATTTCAATGACAGTGAATCCATATGTTGTATGTGAAAAGAACACACATGAAATGACTCTTTTTGTTGTTAGTAAAAAGAACACACATGCAATGACACTGGTGGATCCATATGTGGTATGTGAAAAGAACACACATGAAATGATTCTGGTTGTTATTAGTGAAAAGAACACACATGCAATGACATGGTGGATCCATGTGTGGTCTCTGAAGAGAACACACATTTCAATGACTATGGTTGTTGTTAGTAAAAATAACACACATGCAATGACACTGGTGGATCCATGTGTGGTGTGTGAAAAAAGCACACATGCAATGACTCGTAGTTGTTAGTAAAAAGTGCACACATGCAATGACACTGGTGGATCCATAGGTGGATTGTGAAAAGGCGGACATGCAATGACAACTTTGGATCCATATGTGGTATGTGAAAAGAACACACATTTCAATGACTACTGGTTGTTGTTAGTAAAAGAACACACATGCAATGACATGGTGGATCCATGTGTGGTCTCTAAGAGAACACACATGCAATGACTCTGGTTGTTGTTAAGTAAAAGAACACACATGCAATGACACTGGTGGATCCATAGGTGGATTGTGAAAAGAACACACATGCAATGACACTGGTGGATCCATATGTGGTATGTGAAAAGAACACACATACAATGAATCTAATTGTTGTTAGTAAAAAGAACACACATGCAATGACACTGGTGGATCCATGTGTGCTCTCTGAAGAACACACATTTCAATGACACTGGTGGATCCATATGTGAAAAGAACACACATGCAATGACTCTGGTTGTTGTTAGTAAAAATAACACACATGCAATGACACTGGTGGATCCATAAGTGGATTGTGAAAACAGCACACATGCAATGACACTGGTGGATGCATATGTGGTATGTGAAAAGAACACACATGCAATGATTCCAGTTGTTGTTAGTAAAAAGAACACACATGCAATGACACTGGTGGATACATAGGTGGATTGTGAAAAGAGCGCACATGCAATGACACTGGTGGATCCATATGTGGTATGTGAATAAAACACACATGCCATGACTCCAGTTGTTGTTAGTAAAATGAACACACATGTAATGACCTTTGGTGGATCCATGTGTGCTCTCTGAAGAGAACACACATTTCAATTACACAGGTGGATCCATATGTGGTACGTGAAAAGTACACACATTTCAATAACACTGGTGGATCCATACGTGGTATGTGAAAAGAAGAGACATGAAATGACTCTGGTTGTTAGTGAAAAGAACACACATGCAATGACCTTTGGTGGATCCATGTGTGGTCTCTGAAGAACACACATTTCAATGACTATGGTTGTTTTTAGTAAAAGAAAACACATGCAATGACCTTTGGTGGATCCATGTGTGGTCTCTGAAGAAAACACACATGCAATGACTTTGGCCGTTGTTAGTTAAAAGTGCACACATGCAATGACACTGGTGGATCCATAGGTGGAATGTGAAAAGAACACACATGAAATGACACTGGTGGATCCATATACGGTATGTGAAAAGAACACGCATTTAAATGACTCTAGTTGTTGTTAGTAAAAAGAGCTGACATGCAATGACACTGGTGGAGCCATGTGTGGTCTCTAAAGAGAACATACATGCAATGACTCTGGTTGTTGTTAGTAAAAAGAGCACACATGCAATGACACTAGTGGATCCATAGGTGGATTGTGAAAATAACACACATGCAATGACACTGGTGGATCCATATGTGGTATGTGAAAAGAACACACATGCAATGACTCTAGTTGTTGTTAGTAAAAGAACACACATGCAATGACCTTTGGTGGATCCATGTGTGGTCTCTGAAGAACACACATTTCAATGACAACTGTTGGATCCTTATGTGAAAAGAACACACATGTAATGACTCTGGTTGTTGTTAGTAAAAAGAACACACATGCAATGACACTGGTGGATCCATAGGTGGATTGTGAAAACAGCACACATGCAATGACACTGGTGGATGCATATGTGGTATGTGAAAAGAACACACATGTAATGACTCTGGTTGTTGTTAGTAAAAAGAACACACATGCAATGACCTTTGGTGGATCCATGTGTGGTCTCTGAAGAACACACATTTCAATGACACTGGTGGATCCATATGTGGTAAGTGAAAAGAACACACATGAAATGACTCCATTTGTTGTTAGTAAAAGAACACACATGCAATGACACTGGTGGATCCATATGTGGTATGTGAAAAGAACACACATGAAATGACTGGTTGTTTTAGTGAAAAGAACACACATGCAATGACCTGGTGGATCCATGTGTGGTCTCTGAAGAGAACACACATTTCAATGACTATGGTTGTTGTTAGTAAAAATAACACACATGCAATGACACTGGTGGATCCATGTGTGGTCTCTGAAGAAAACACACATGCAATGACTCCGTCCGTTGTTAGTAAAAAGTGCACACATGCAATGACACTGGTGGATCCATAGGTGGATTGTGAAAAGAGCAGACATGCAATGACACTTTGGATCCATATGTGGTATGTGAAAAGAACACACATTTCAATGACTCTGGTTGTTGTTAGTAAAAGAACACATGCAATGACACTGGTGGATCCATGTGTGGTCTCTAAAGAGAACACACATGCAATGACTCTGGTTGTTGTTAGTAAAAAGATCACACGTGCAATGACACTGGTGGATCCATAGGTGGATTGTGAATAGAACACACATGCAATGACACTGGTGGATCCATATGTGGTATGTGAAAAGAACATACATGCAATGACTGTAGTTGTTGTTAGTAAAAAGAACACACATGCAATGACATTGGTGGATCCATGTGTGTTCTCTAAAGAGAACACACATTTCAATGACACTGGTGGATCCATATGTGAAAAAACACACATGCAATGACTCTGGTTGTTGTTAGTAAAAAGAACACACATGCAATGACACTGGTGGATCCATAGGTGGATTGTGAAAACAGCACACATGCAATGACACTAGTGGATGCATATGTGGTATGTGAAAAGAACACACATGTAATGACTATGGTTGTTGTTAGTAAAAGAACACACATGCAATGACACTGGTGGATCCATGTGTGGTCTCTGAAGAGAACACACATGCAATGACTCTGGTTGTTGTTAGTAAAAAGAGCACACATACAATGACACTGGTGGATCCATAGGTGGATTGTGAAAATAATACACATGCAATGACACTGGTGGATCCATATGTGGTATGTGAAAAGAACACACATGCAATGACTGTAGTTGTTGTTAGTAAAAAGAACACACATGCAATGACACTGGTGGATCCATGTGTGGTCTCTAAAGAGCACACATTTCAATGACACTTTGGTGGATCCATATGTGAAAAGAACACACATGTAATGACTCTGGTTGTTGTTAGTAAAAAGAACACACATGCAATGACACTGGTGGATCCATAGGTGGATTGTGGAAACAGCACACATGCAATGACACTGGTGGATGCATATGTGGTATGTGAAAAGAACACACATGCAATGACTCTGGTTGTTATTAGTAAAAAGAACACACACGCAATGACACTGGTGGATCCATGTGTGGTCTCTGAAGAGAACACACATGCAATGACTCTGGTTGTTGTTAGTAAAAAGAGCACACATGCAATGACACTGGTGGATCCATAGGTGGATTGTGAAAAGCACACACATGCAATGACACTGGGGGATCCATATGTGGTATGTGAAAAGAACACATGCAGTGACTCTAGTTGTTGTTAGTAAAAAGAACACACATGCAATGACAATGGTGGATACATAGGTGGAATGTGAAAATAGCTCACATGCAATGACACTGGTGGATCCATATGTGATGCGTGAATAAAACACACATGCAATGACTCGGTTGTTGTTAGTAAAAATAACATACATGTAATGACCTGGTGGATCCATGTAGTCTCTGAAGAGAACACACATTTCAATGACAGGTGAATCCATATGTGGTAAGTGAAAAGAACACACATGAAATGACTCCATTTGTTGTTAGTAAAAGAACACACATGCAATGACTGGTGGATCCATATGTGGTATGTGAAAAGAACACACATGAAATGACTCTGGTTGTTTTTAGTGAAAAGAACACACATGCAATGACACTGGTGGATCCATGTGTGGTCTCTGAAGAGAACACACATTTCAATGACTATGGTTGTTGTTAGTAAAAATAACACACATGCAATGACACTGGTGGATCCATGTGTGGTCTCTGAAGAAAACACACATGCAATGACTCCGGCCGTTGTTAGTAAAAAGTGCACACATGCAATGACAATGGTGGATCCATAGGTGGATTGTGAAAAGAGCAGACATGCAATGACACTGCTGGATCCATATGTGGTATGTGAAAAGAACACACATTTCAATGACTCTGGTTGTTGTTAGTAAAAAGAACACACATGCAATGACACTGGTGGATCCATGTGTGATCTCTAAAGAGAACACACATGCAATGACTCTGGTTGTTGTTCGTAAAAAGAGCACACATGCAATAACACTGGTGGATCCATAGGTGGATTGTGAAAAGAACACACATGCAATGACACTGGTGGATCCATATGTGGTATGTGAAAAGAACACACATGCAATGACTCTAGTTGTTGTTAGTAAAAAGAACACACATGCAATGACACTGGTGGATCCATGTGTGGTCTCTGAAGAGAACACACATTTCAATGACACTGGTGGATCCATATGTGAAAAGAACACACATGCAATGACTCTGGTTGTTGTTAGTAAAAAGAACACACATGCAATGACACTGGTGGATCCATAAGTGGATTGTGAAAACAGCACACATGCAATGACACTGGTGGATGCATATGTGGTATGTGAAAAGAACACACATGCAATGATTCCAGTTGTTGTTAGTAAAAAGAACACACATGCAATGACACTGGTGGATACATAGGTGGATTGTGAAAAGAGCGCACATGCAATGACACTGGTGGATCCATATGTGGTATGTGAATAAAACACACATGCCATGACTCCAGTTGTTGTTAGTAAAAATAACATACATGTAATGACACTGGTGGATCCATGTGTGCTCTGAAGAACACACATTTCAATGACACAGTGGATCCATATGTGCGTGAAAAGAACACACATTTCAATGACACTGGTGGATCCATAGGTGGTATGTCAAATGAACACACATGAAATGACACTGGTTGTTAGTGAAAAGAACACATGCAATGACACTGGTGGATCCATGTGTGGTCTCTGAAGAGAACACACATTTCAATGACTATGGTTGTTTTTAGTAAAAAGAAAACACATGCAATGACACTGGTGGATCCATGTGTGGTCTCTGAAGAAAACACACATGCAATGACTTTGGCCGTTGTTAGTTAAAAGTGCACACATGCAATGACACTGGTGGATCCATAGGTGGATTGTGAAAAGAACAGACATGCAATGACACTGGTGGATCCATATCTGGTATGTGAAAAGAACACGCATTTAAATGACTCTAGTTGTTGTTAGTAAAAAGAGCTGACATGCAATGACACTGGTGGAGCCATGTGTGGTCTCTAAAGAGAACATACATGCAATGACTCTGGTTGTTGTTAGTAAAAAGAGCACACATGCAATGACACTAGTGGATCCATAGGTGGATTGTGAAAATAACACACATGCAATGACACTGGTGGATCCATATGTGGTATGTGAAAAGAACACACATGCAATGACCCTAGTTGTTGTTAGTAAAAAGAACACACATGCAATGACCTTTGGTGGATCCATGTGGTCTCTGAAGAGAACACACATTTCAATGACACTGTTGGATCCATATGTGAAAAGAACACACATGTAATGACTCTGGTTGTTGTTAGTAAAAAGAACACACATGCAATGACACTGGTGGATCCATAGGTGGATTGTGAAAACAGCACACATGCAATGACACTGGTGGATGCATATGTGGTATGTGAAAAGAACACACATGTAATGACTCTGGTTGTTGTTAGTAAAAAGAACACACATGCAATGACACTGGTGGATCCATGTGTGGTCTCTGAAGAGAACACATGCAATGACTCTGGTTGTTGTTAGTAAAAAGAGCACACATGCAATGACACTGGTGGATCCATAGGTGGATTGTGAAAATAATACACATGCAATGACATTGGTGGATCCATATGTGGTATGTGAAAAGAACACACATGCAATGACTGTAGTTGTTGTTAGTAAAAAGAACACACATGCAATGACACTGGTGGATCCATGTGTGGTCTCTGAAGAGAGCACACATTTCAATGACACTGGTGGATCCATATGTGAAAAGAACACACATGTAATGACTACGTTGTTGTTAGTAAAAAGAACACACATGCAATGACACTGGTGGATCCATAGGTGGATTGTGGAAACATCACACATGCAATGACACTGGTGGATGCATATGTGGTATGTGAAAAGAACACACATGCAATGACTCTGGTTGTTATTAGTAAAAAGAACACACACGCAATGACACTGGTGGATCCATGTGTGGTCTCTGAAGAGAACACACATGCAATGACTCTGGTTGTTGTTAGTAAAAAGAGCACACATGCAATGACACTGGTGGATCCATAGGTGGATAGTGAAAAGCACACACATGCAATGACACTGAGGGATCCATATGTGGTATGTGAAAAGAACACACATGCAGTGACTCTAGTTGTTGTTAGTAAAAAGAACACACATGCAATGACAATGGTGGATACATAGGTGGAATGTGAAAAGAGCGCACATGCAATGACACTGGTGGATCCATATGTGGTACGTGAATAAAACACACATGCAATGACTCCGGTTGTTGTTAGTAAAAATAACATACATGTAATGACACTGGTGGATCCATGTGTAGTCTCTGAAGAGAACACACATTTCAATGACACTGGTGGATCCATATGTGGTAAGTGAAAAGAACACACATGAAATGACTCCATTTGTTGTTAGTAAAAAGAACACACATGCATTGACACTGGTGGATCCATATGTGGTATGTGAAAAGAACACACATGAAATGACTCTGGTTGTTTTTAGTGAAAAGAACACACATGCAATGACACTGGTGGATCCATGTGTGGTCTCTGAAGAGAACACACATTTCAATGACACTGGTGGATCCATATGTGAAAAGAACACACATGCAATGACTCTGGTTGTTGTTAGTAAAAAGAACACACATGCAATGACACTGGTGGATCCATAAGTGGATTGTGAAAACAGCACACATGCAATGACACTGGTGGATGCATATGTGGTATGTGAAAAGAACACACATGCAATGATTCCAGTTGTTGTTAGTAAAAAGAACACACATGCAATGACACTGGTGGATACATAGGTGGATTGTGAAAAGAGCGCACATGCAATGACACTGGTGGATCCATATGTGGTATGTGAATAAAACACACATGCCATGACTCCAGTTGTTGTTAGTAAAAATAACATACATGTAATGACACTGGTGGATCCATGTGTGCTCTCTGAAGAGAACACACATTTCAATGACACAGGTGGATCCATATGTGGTACGTGAAAAGAACACACATTTCAATGACACTGGTGGATCCATATGTGGTATGTGAAAAGAACACACATGAAATGACTCTGGTTGTTGTTAGTGAAAAGAACACACATGCAATGACACTGGTGGATCCATGTGTGGTCTCTGAAGAGAACACACATTTCAATGACTATGGTTGTTTTTAGTAAAAAGAAAACACATGCAATGACACTGGTGGATCCATGTGTGGTCTCTGAAGAAAACACACATGCAATGACTTTGGCCGTTGTTAGTTAAAAGTGCACACATGCAATGACACTGGTGGATCCATAGGTGGATTGTGAAAAGAACAGACATGCAATGACACTGGTGGATCCATATCTGGTATGTGAAAAGAACACGCATTTAAATGACTCTAGTTGTTGTTAGTAAAAAGAGCTGACATGCAATGACACTGGTGGAGCCATGTGTGGTCTCTAAAGAGAACATACATGCAATGACTCTGGTTGTTGTTAGTAAAAAGAGCACACATGCAATGACACTAGTGGATCCATAGGTGGATTGTGAAAATAACACACATGCAATGACACTGGTGGATCCATATGTGGTATGTGAAAAGAACACACATGCAATGACCCTAGTTGTTGTTAGTAAAAAGAACACACATGCAATGACACTGGTGGATCCATGTGTGGTCTCTGAAGAGAACACACATTTCAATGACATCATGGATCCATATGTGAAAAGAACACACATGTAATGACTCTGGTTGTTGTTAGTAAAAAGAACACACATGCAATGACACTGGTGGATCCATAGGTGGATTGTGAAAACAGCACACATGCAATGACACTGGTGGATGCATATGTGGTATGTGAAAAGAACACACATGTAATGACTCTTGTTGTTGTTAGTAAAAAGAACACACATGCAATGACACTGGTGGATCCATGTGTGGTCTCTGAAGAGAACACACATGCAATGACTCTGGTTGTTGTTAGTAAAAAGAGCACACATGCAATGACACTGGTGGATCCATAGGTGGATTGTGAAAATAATACACATGCAATGACATTGGTGGATCCATATGTGGTATGTGAAAAGAACACACATGCAATGACTGTAGTTGTTGTTAGTAAAAAGAACACACATGCAATGACACTGGTGGATCCATGTGTGGTCTCTGAAGAGAGCACACATTTCAATGACACTGGTGGATCCATATGTGAAAAGAACACACATGTAATGACTCTGGTTGTTGTTAGTAAAAAGAACACACATGCAATGACACTGGTGGATCCATAGGTGGATTGTGGAAACATCACACATGCAATGACACTGGTGGATGCATATGTGGTATGTGAAAAGAACACACATGCAATGACTCTGGTTGTTATTAGTAAAACGAACACACGCAATGACACTGGTGGATCCATGTGTGGTCTCTGAAGAGAACACACATGCAATGACTCTGGTTGTTGTTAGTAAAAAGAGCACACATGCAATGACACTGGTGGATCCATAGGTGGATTGTGAAAAGCACACACATGCAATGACACTGAGGGATCCATATGTGGTATGTGAAAAGAACACACATGCAGTGACTCTAGTTGTTGTTAGTAAAAAGAACACACATGCAATGACAATGGTGGATACATAGGTGGAATGTGAAAAGAGCGCACATGCAATGACACTGGTGGATCCATATGTGGTACGTGAATAAAACACACATGCAATGACTCCGGTTGTTGTTAGTAAAAATAACATACATGTAATGACACTGGTGGATCCATGTGTAGTCTCTGAAGAGAACACACATTTCAATGACACTGGTGGATCCATATGTGGTAAGTGAAAAGAACACACATGAAATGACTCCATTTGTTGTTAGTAAAAAGAACACACATGCAATGACACTGGTGGATCCATATGTGGTATGTGAAAAGAACACACATGAAATGACTCTGGTTGTTTTTAGTGAAAAGAACACACATGCAATGACACTGGTGGATCCATGTGTGGTCTCTGAAGAGAACACACATTTCAATGACTATGGTTGTTGTTAGTAAAAATAACACACATGCAATGACACTGGTGGATCCATGTGTGGTCTCTGAAGAAAACACACATGCAATGACTCCGGCCGTTGTTAGTAAAAAGTGCACACATGCAATGACACTGGTGGATCCATAGGTGGATTGTGAAAAGAGCAGACATGCAATGACACTGCTGGATCCATATGTGGTATGTGAAAAGAACACACATTTCAATGACTCTGGTTGTTGTTAGTAAAAAGAACACACATGCAATGACACTGGTGGATCCATGTGTGGTCTCTAAAGAGAACACACATGCAATGACTCTGGTTGTTGTTCGTAAAAAGAGCACACATGCAATAACACTGGTGGATCCATAGGTGGATTGTGAAAAGAACACACATGCAATGACACTGGTGGATCCATATGTGGTATGTGAAAAGAACACACATGCAATGACTCTAGTAGTTGTTAGTAAAAAGAACACACATGCAATGACACTGGTGGATCCATGTGTGGTCTCTGAAGAGAACACACATTTCAATGACACTGGTGGATCCATATGTGAAAAGAACACACATGCAATGACTCTGGTTGTTGTTAGTAAAAAGAACACACATGCAATGACACTGGTGGATCCATAGGTGGATTGTGAAAACATCACACAAGCAATGACACTGGTGGATGCATATGTGGTATGTGAAAAGAACACACATGCAATGACTCTGGTTGTTGTTAGTAAAAAGAACACACATGCAATGACACTGGTGGATCCATAGGTGGATTGTGAAAAGAACACACATGAAATGACACTGGTGGATCCATATGTGGTATGTGAAAAGAACACACATGCAATGACTCTAGTTGTTGTTAGTAAAAAGAACGCACATGCAATGACACTGGTGGATCCATATGTGGTATGTGAAAAGAACACACATGCAATGACTCTAGTTGTTGTTAGTAAAAAGAACACAAATGAAATGACACTGGTGGATCCATGTGTGGTCTCTAAAGAGAACACACATTTCAATGACACTGGTGGATCCATATGTGGTATGTGAAAAGAACACACATGAAATGACTCTGGTTGTTGTTAGTAAAAAGAACACACATGCAATGACACTGGTGGATCCATATGTGGTATGTGAAAAGAACACACATGAAGTGACTCTGGTTGTTGTTAGTGAAAAGAACACACATGCAATGACACTGGTGGATCCATGTGTGGTCTCTGAAGAGAACACACATTTCAATGACACTGGTGGATCCATATGTGAAAAGAACACACATGCAATGACTCTGGTTGTTGTTAGTAAAAAGAACACACATGCAATGACACTGGTGGATCCATAGGTGGATTGTGAAAACAGCACACATGCAATGACACTGGTGGATGCATATGTGGTATGTGAAAAGAACACACATGCAATGACTCTGGTTGTTGTTAGTAAAAAGAACACACATGCAATGACACTGGTGGATCCATAGGTGGATTGTGAAAAGAACACACATGAAATGACACTGGTGGATCCATATGTGGTATGTGAAAAGAACACACATGCAATGACTCTAGTTGTTGTTAGTAAAAATAACACACATGCAATGACACTGGTGGATCCATATGTGGTATGTGAAAAGAACACATGCAATGACTCTAGTTGTTGTTAGTAAAAGAACACACATGCAATGACATTTGGTGGATCCATGTGTGGTCTCTAAGAGAACACACATTTCAATGACACTTGTGGATCCATATGTGGTATGTGAAAAGAACACACATGAAATGACTCTGATTGTTGTTAGTAAAAAGAACACACATGCAATGACACTGGTGGTGTAAGGTCCCCAACATTTAATAAGATTGAGCCCCCTGTGTTTACAATGCTAGTCCCTGGATCAATAGCTAGCATCCACAGTTTAGATGTAATATCAAGAAACAAAGGTCATAATACAACTTTATAACCAGGAATAAAATAATTTTATTACATCAAACATAGCTCATTGGCTATTTACATTACATTGCAGCGGAATAACTATAAGCATGGGGTCCTTCATCTTCAAAGTGCCACAGGCAAATGTTGGTTGTAGACTTTGTAATCCTAATCAATCAATCTTCACTAAAATCAATCAAACCTGCAACATTACAAATTACAGCCACAAGGGTCAATACATTTGAATTGTATTGGCAAGTGATACTTTGGTAGTATAGTGGAGTCTATCATCTATATGCATTTGGCTAAGTGGAGTTGAGGCTTGCATTGATCAAAATAGATTTTCCTTAACATTTGAAAACACTAAGTTTTTGCTTTGATAAAATCTTTCCCAAGACATCTACCAATCAAAGACTGAAGATCCAGTCAGGGCATCTACCAATCAAAGACTGAAGATTTGCTTGGCAAAGTCATTTTTCCTCAATCAAAGATTTCAAGATCCTTGTACCAAGCCATCTCTCCATCAAAGATTGAAGAATTCACACAACCCTTGTTCACCCACAAGTTTTAATTTATAAATTTGGAATGATGAGATTCTTGATTGCTTCCATGTCTTGATGCTCAAATTGTCCTTTACCAGGACATGGCTAAGTACTTAGATTTTACACTCTGTAGAGGTGGTGCACTTTCCCACAAGACTTGGTTTCCCAAGACAAGATCTTCAAGCTTTCCTTAGACCATCATGGACGTTCCAACCTATCAAACACTACCACCAACTGTCCATATGGCTAAGTTCTTGCATCCTATATGATCATGGCAGAGCCCATATTGCCAAGTGGTTGCACTTGAAGCTTCTCAACATTTGACATCTCAAATCTCTTTGTTCCTGGGTGGCCATCCACAAGTGAGATACACTAAGGTAAACCATAAAAATGGGCCTTGTGAACCACTCAACCAAAAACCACCAAGCAAGTCCCATTCCACCCAGGTGATTCTTTAACTTAGTTGTTTTACTAAACAAAACACAAGTCCTTAGACTTAGGATATTTTTCCATAGTGTGAATATATATTCCACCCAGGTTTTCTATTAGCTAGGCTAAGCTTGGTAGTAATAGGATTCCTAACTTAGGAAAATCCTACTAAGGATTCATCTACTAGGTTTTCCTATAGCAAGGTCTATACTTAGCAATAAAAACCATGCAAGTTTTACTTAGCAAAAACACTAATGCATAGTGAAAATAATGGGACAAAAGATATGAAGCATCACTTTCCTTTTTGGTAGAGGGTATAGGTTCACTCCTTGTCCTTGCAACAATCACACTCTTCAAGTCACTACAATTCAATCAAGCAAGGCACAAACTCAATCTACCAATCAAGCAAAACACAAAATCAACTAACACTCCAAACCAATAATCTCTCAAACAAAATCACACACACAAGACAATGGGATCTAAGTCATGCATAAGCATGCAAAGGTTGGTTCTATTGTAAGGATGGTCTCCACTAGGCTTCTAAACTTTGTAAGTTCCAAATTGGTCATTTACCAAAATGGTAAAGTCATTTGCAAAAGGTTTCACTAGGGCATTAACCTATAGGGTTCACCAAGTATGTTTTCTATCACAAAACTTGGGGTTTGGGGTTAGTGAGTTTAAAACAAAACATTTTCCAAAGGTTTTCCTCCAAAACCATTTTTAATAAAAACCACATTTCTATTTGACTAGAAATGGTTTTAAATCAAAGATTCATTATTTTGTTTCACCAAATGAGTTGCTATTGCAAAACTTGGTGTCTGGGTCAGTAGGTTTGGTCCAAAACATTTTCTTCAAAGTTTTTACTCAAAACATTTTCATAAACAAAACAATAGTTTTAATTAGCTAGAAATGGATTAAACCAAGTAATCCATTCTAAATTTTTCCAAAAACATTTTCCAAAACATGGGTTGGTCTCTAGGGTCAGTAAGGTCACAACAAACCAATTTGCAAAGGTTTTAACCCTAAAATCATTTTTAAACAATTTTTCTAATCTAAACAAGCAATCAAAAGTTTCTGCATAATCAACCAATCTAACAAATACTATTTGCTAAACTAAGGGCAGGGTTGGCTAGGGCTTGTCTTGCTGATTCCAACGACATCAAATTTGCAATTTTTGGACATGTGGATCCAAAGATACAAGGGTTTGAAGTTTGCAAATAAATCTGTTTTCAAATTTCTTTTAAACAGATCTAGTGCCACGCGTCGTGTTCTTATTCGCCCGTACCGGTTCGGCCGGATCGGCAACGTGGAACGTTAGATCTAAAGTGGATCGTGCGGTCCAGAGGACATACCTCTTCGGTGTTAAGTGAACTAATCGTGAGCGCTAGATATAGATCGAACGGCTGCTAACAATCAGACCATCAATCGGCAAGCTGGCGGTGGCTTTGTCGGTGGCTGACGGAGGCGGCCACGGAGGTGAGGGAGAAGGAGGGGTTGCTCACCGGGCTCAGGGGGTCACGGTGATGCTTAACGTACTCGCGGTTGGTCAAGGGGCGCTCGAGGTCTGCGGCAATTCCTCACCGGAGTTCGTGGCGGCGTCAGGAGCTTCTGCTTGACAACGGGGATGGGGCTGCTGTCCACCAGAGGGCAAGAAACTGATGCGGTTAGATGCACAAGGACACAGCGAATGTGTGTGCGTGAATGAGAAGGCGCGGGGCGGTCAGATACTACTGTGGACGGAGATGAAGCAGTGGTCGTCGAAGGCGAGGTTACAGGGTACCCGCGGATGAATGGGTGGTATGGATAGATGCGTCTGGATGCGTGGAGTATGTGTGCTAGGTCGACGAGGCAAGGGGCAGCGAGGGGCTGCCGGAATCGGCGAGGAGGGTCGTCGGAGTAGCAGTGGTACAGAGAGAAATTGGGGGCGGTCTAAGGCGTGCCAGCGCGGGGTGTCAGAGGGGAATTATAGAGGAGAGGGAGGCGTTTAAGTCTGCATGATCAACTCGAGTAACGACGGTCGCGTTAAGGAGAATTAAGTCGGAGAAATCAGCGGCAGAACAGCGAGGAGAAGAACTGGTCGCTGCGGGTGAGAGAGAAGAACAGTAGAGGTGGGGTCCACCGGTCAGCGAAAGAGGGGAAGGAGGAGTGGGTCCAGACTGTCATTCACTCAGTGGGTTCTTTCCGCGGTAAAGAAAACGGTTCGCTCGGGGGAAAAGGGAGAGGTGGGGTCGTCTTGGCAGTGAAGGAAAGGGAGTGGGGTGGGGTCCAGATTGTCTGTGACTGAGTGGGTAAGAAACTGGGTGTGAAAAGAATGCTCCGGGGAAGAGGAGCTGGGCTGGAATTGGGCCTATTGGGCTAGGTCTGTTCTTTTCTTATTTTTTTCTGTCTGCTTTCTTTTTCCTTTTCTAATTCTTTTTCTGTTTTGAATTCTCAATCAATTATTCAAGCATTCAAACAAAGTTCAAACAATTCAAACAAACACTCAACTTTGAACTTTGAATTTGGTTCTGTTTATTAACATAATCCAAATCTCAAAATAAAATAATATTTTTATTTATTTTTGGATCCATTTATTAATTAAATAAAATGGATCTTTAGTTATTTAATAAAATAGGGTTTGATTTAATTAACAAAATTTCCATTTGAAATCCAAATACTTTCAAAACCAAACCAGTAGGTTTTATTTGAAAATAAGGATATTTGGAAATCTTGTATTAACAAAATAACCTTTTATTTTAGGTTCCATTAACAATTAAATATAATGGACCTTAGTTATTAAATCCAAATAGGATTTGTTTTCTTAAAAACTTTATTTTGAAATCCAAAATAAAACCAAGACACTTTAACAGGTTTTATTTTGAGAAATCAAAATACTTGGAAAACTTATTTAAAATAAGTTTTAGTGTTCATTTAAAATGGGAAAAGCCTTTACTTAAATAAAATTGGATATTTAAATCCTTATTATTTTATTTAAATAAACCTTTACTCATTTTAACAAAACAAAATATTTTATTTTCCTTTATTAAATGTTTATCTTTTTAATCCCCTTAGGATTATTTGTTCACCAATTGGTATGGATTTTTGGTAAGGGCTTTAATGGCTTTGGAAATTTAATTTCCTTATATTATTATATTCATAAGATTTTATTTATGGTTCCAATTTGAGTGAAGCCAACTTCTAGGGTCTTTCTTGATCCTTTGTGAATATTTGTTGATCAATTTTTGTATGGATCAAATCCATGGATTTGGAGATAACTTGGAAAATGATTTTCTTCCATTAGGGTTTAGGGTTTTGGATTTATTTTCCAAGTGTTCAAATTTCCAGATACATTCGTTGAGGAATGCATTTCTCTTGATTTGGATTTGTTGAATTCAAACTTTAACCAAAGTTTGTTCAGGATGGGATTTTAAGTTTCCTTTTAGAAACAAAAGTTTCTTTTCACCCTGATTTTCAACAAAAAATTATTTTGTTTATTTATTTTTCACATTACAAGATTTGGAAAATCTTGGGATGTGACAGGCTACCACCCTTAAAATAAATCTCGTCCCGAGATTTGGGAAAGCTAGGGGTTACAAGTTGGCTCAAAAGCATCTAGGGTACTACCACCCTTAAAAATTTTCCAACTAGACTACATCTTGGCTTGCTTGGATCTTGGAAAACTTCTTCTTGGAAAACTTCTGCATAGTGGCCTTTATTTCCATACTTGACTCATGGGCCAAGGTTGAGATTTTCCATAGGCTTGATCAACTTGTTCTTCATCTTTTCTGGACAGTTGCTTGCATAATGTCCTGGGTTCTTGCAATTGTAACATATCAATTGGCTGATATCTTTCTTTTCCTTTGGTGTCATTGCCTCTTGTTTGTTTATTTGGTCCATCTTCTTTTCTGGGCATTCATTGGCATAGTGTCCCATCTCTTTGCATTTGAAACATTGCACTTGTGTAATATCCTTCTTGCTAGTGTTGAGGTATTTCTTCTTCTTCTTCTTGGGTCTCTCCAAAGCTAGGGGTTCTTCTAGTTCATGTTCTTCATAGGTGGGAGATCTTTCTCTCTTCTTGGGGCATTGATCTTCCTTAGGTGCATGATCCTTGGCTTCATAGATAATGCAAGCTTGGGTTCTCTCTAGAATAACATCTTTGTCATCCTTGTTGATCATTTGAGTAACCAGTCCTTGCATCAATTGGGATTGAAGTTTCAAAATCCTTTGTATGGCTGGGTCTAATCCATTGTTGTTGGCTAAAAGCTGAGTTGTCTCTTGGCTCAACTGGTTTTGGGTTGCTATGAGCTCTTTCATGCTGTCAGCTTGGTTGGTGTTGGTGTCATCAACTTTGATGTTGGAGTCTCTTGGAGTAGTCATCTGTTTGGGTTGGATTGGGATTAGAATAGGCAAGATATTTCTAAGGAATCAATTCTAATCACACACATCACAATTCACACAAGCAATGTGCATGCAATCACAAACAAACATTTCACTCAAACAAAGGTCAAGCACATACTTAGGCAACAAAATAATTTTTGTTTCACCACATAGGTTGGTGTGTTTGACTTAAACTACATATGGTGGTCCATCTATATGGTTCACTTGTGATCTTTCCATCCTTCTTGGTTGATTCTTCTTGCATGAGATCTTTGTATCCTTGGAGAATTCTTGTGTCTTGGTCACAAAACTTCAAGGGTGATCATGGTTCCTTCTAAGTTGTGTTTCCTTAGTCTTCAAGTCTTGAGTAACATTTCTTTCTTGACTTGTAATCCTTAGTGGTATCTAAGATTCTGTCCTTGGTGAAATGTTGAAGATGTTGAAGTCATTAGAGTTGAAGAAGTTGAAGAATTCCTTTGCACATGGTGAAGTCTTTGGTCAAAGGGTAGGCTTTTCCATCAAGTTGAATTAGAAGAGAAGTAGAGTTGAAACCAAAATGGTTGAGGAAAGAGTTTACAAGATTGTTTTGTAAATAAGTTTTGGAACAAAAACAACTTCTATTTTTCTAAAGGGGTTTTGTCCAATCGTATGGTTACAAATCCTACAGGCAACACAATGCTCTGATACCATCTGTAAGGTCCCCAACCTTTAATAAGATTGAGCCCCCTGTGTTTACAATGCTAGTCCCTGGATCAATAGCTAGCATCCACAGTTTAGATGTAATATCAAGAAACAAAGGTCATAATACAACTTTATAACTAGGAATAAAATAATTTTATTACATCAAACATAGCTCATTGGCTATTTACATTACATTGCAGCGGAATAACTATAAGCATGGGGTCCTTCATCTTCAAAGTGCCACAGGCAGATGTTGGTTGTAGACTTTGTAATCCTAATCAATCAATCTTCACTAAAATCAATCAAACCTGCAACATTACAAATTACAGCCACAAGGGTCAATACATTTGAATTGTATTGGCAAGTGATACTTTGGTAGTATAGTGGAGTCTATCATCTATATGCATTTGGCTAAGTGGAGTTGAGGCTTGCATTGCTCAAAATAGATTTTTCCTTAACATTTTGAAAACACTAAGTTTTTGCTTTGATAAAATCTTTCCCAAGACATCTACCAATCAAAGACTAAAGATCCACTCAGGGCATCTACCAATCAAAGACTGAAGATTTGCTTGGCAAAGTCATTTTTCCTCAATCAAAGATTTCAAGATCCTTGTACCAAGCCATCTCTCCATCAAAGATTGAAGAATTCACACAACCCTTGTTCACCCACAAGTTTTAATTTATAAATTTGGAATGATGAGATTCTTGATTGCTTCCATGTCTTGATGCTCAAATTGTCCTTTACCAGGGACATGGCTAAGTACTTAGATTTTACACTCTGCAGAGGTGGTGCACTTTCCCCACAAGACTTGGTTTCCCAAGACAAGATCTTTCAGAAGCTTTCCCTTAGACCATCATGGACGCGTTCCAACCTATCAAACACTACCACCAACTGTCCATATGGCTAAGTTCTTGCAACCTATATGATCATGGCAGAGCCCATATTGCCAAGTGGTTGCACTTGAAGCTTCTCAACATTTGACATCTCAAATCTCTTTGTTCCTGGGTGGCCATCCACAAGTGAGATACACTAAGGTAAACCATAAAAATGGGCCTTGTGAACCACTCAACCAAAAACCACCAAGCAAGTCCCATTCCACCCAAGTGATTCTTTAACTTAGTTGTTTTATTAAACAAAACACAAGTCCTTAGACTTAGGATATTTTTCCATAGTGTGAATATATATTCCACCCAGGTTTTCTATTAGCTAGGCTAAGCTTGGTAGTAATAGAATTCCTAACTTAGGAAAAATCCTACTAAGGATTCATCTACTAGGTTTTCCTATAGCAAGGTCTATACTTAGCAATAAAAACCATGCAAGTTTTACTTAGCAAAAACACTAATGCATAGTGAAAATAATGGGACAAAAGATATGAAGCATCACTTGCCTTTTTGGTAGAGGGTATAGGTTCACTCCTTGTCCTTGCAACAATCACACTCTTCAAGTCACTACAATTCAATCAAGCAAGGCACAAACTCAATCTACCAATCAAGCAAAACACAAAATCAACTAACACTTCAAACCAATAATCTCTCAAACAAAATCACACACACAAGACAATGGGATCTAAGTCATGCATAAGCATGCAAAGGTTGGTTCTATTGTAAGGATGGTCTCCACTAGGCTTCTAAACTTTGTAAGTTCCAAATTGGTCATTTACCAAAATGGTAAAGTCATTTGCAAAAGGTTTCACTAGGGCATTAACCTATAGGGTTCACCAAGTATGTTTTCTATCACAAAACTTGGGGTTTGGGGTTAGTGAGTTTAAAACAAAACATTTTCCAAAGGTTTTCCTCCAAAACCATTTTTAATAAAAACCACATTTCTATTTGACTAGAAATGGTTTTAAATCAAAGATTCATTATTTTGTTTCACCAAATGAGTTGCTATTGCAAAACTTGGTGTCTGGGTCAGTAGGTTTGGTCCAAAACATTTTCTTCAAAGTTTTTACTCAAAACATTTTCATAAACAAAACAATAGTTTTAATTAGCTAGAAATGGATTAAACCAAGTAATCCATTCTAAATTTTTCCAAAAACATTTTCCAAAACATGGGTTGGTCTCTCGGGTCAGTAAGGTCACAACAAACCAATTTGCAAAGGTTTTAACCCTAAAATCATTTTTAAACAATTTTTCTAATCTAAACAAGCAATCAAAAGTTTCTGCATAATCAACCAATCTAACAAATACTATTTGCTAAGTTAAGGGCAGGGTTGGCTAGGGCTTGTCTTGCTGATTCCAACGACATCAAATTTGCAATTTTTGGACGTGTGGATCCAAAGATACAAGGGTTTGAAGTTTGCAACAACTGTTTTCAAATTTCTTTTAAACAGATCTAGTGCCACGCGTCGTGTTCTTATTCGCCTGCATCGTTCGGCCGGATCGGCAACGTGGAACGTTAGATCTAAAGTGGATCGTGCGGTCCAGAGGACATACCTCTTTGGTGTTAAGTGAACTAATCGTGAGCGCTAGATATAGATCGAACGGCTGCTAACAATCAGACCATCAACTGGAGGTGCTGCGGTGGCTAACGGCGGCGGTGCTGTCGGTCGATGACGGAGGCGACGCTACCGGAGGTGAGGGAGAAGGAGGGGTTGCTCACCGGGCTCAGGGGGTCACGGTGATGCTTAACGTACTTGCGGTTGGTCAAGGGGCGCTCAAGGTCTGCGGCAATTCCTCACCGGAGTTCGTGGCGGTGTCGGGAGCTTCTGCTTGACAACGGGGATGGGGCTGCTGTCCACCAGAGGGCAAGAAACCGATGCGGTTTGATGCGCAAGGACACATCGAATGTGTGTGCGTGAATGAGAAGGCGCGGGGCGGTCAGATACTACCTGTGGGCTTCGCCAGAGATGAAGCAGACGGTGGCGACGGTGGTCGTCGTCGAAGGCGAGGTTACAGGGTACCCGCGGATGAATGGGTGGTATGGATAGATGCGTCTGGATGCGTGGAGTATGTGTGCTAGGTCGACGAGGCAAGGGGCGGCGAGGGGCTGCCGGAATCGGCGAGGAGGGTCGTCGGAGCAGCAGTGGTACAGAGAGAAATTAGGGGCGGTCTAAGGCGTGCCAGCGCGGGGTGTCATAGGGGAATTATAGAGGAGAGGGAGGCGTTTAAGTCTGCGTGATCAACTCGAGTAACGGCGGTCGCGTTAAGGAGAATTAAGTCAGAGAAATCAGCGGCAGAACAGCGAGGAGAAGAACTGGTCGCTGCGGGTGAGAGAGAAGAACAGTAGAGGTGGGGTCCACCGGCCAGCGAAAGAGGGGAAGGAGGAGTGGGTCCAGACTGTCATTCACTCAGTGGGTTCTTTCCGCGGTAAAGAAAACGGTTCGCTCGGGGGAAAAGGGAGAGGTGGGGTCGTCTTGGCAGTGAAGGAAAGGGAGTGGGGTGGGGTCCAGATTGTCTGTGACTGAGTGGGTAAGAAACTGGGTGTGAAAAGAATGCTCCGGGGAAGAGGAGCTGGGCTAGAATTGGGCCTATTGGGCTGGGTCTGTTCTTTTCTTATTTTTTTCTGTCTGCTTTCTTTTTCCTTTTCTAATTCTTTTTCTGTTTTGAATTCTCAATCAATTATTCAAGCATTCAAACAAAGTTCAAACAATTCAAACAAACACTAACCTTTGAACTTTGAATTTGGTTCTATTTATTAACATAATCTAAATCTCAAAATAAAATAATATTTTTATTTATTTTTGGATCCATTTATTAATTAAATAAAATGGATCTTTAGTTATTTAATAAAATAGGGTTTGATTTAATTAACAAAATTTCCATTTGAAATCCAAATACTTTCAAAACCAAACCAGTAGGTTTTATTTGAAAATAAGGATATTTGGAAATCTTGTATTAACAAAATAACCTTTTATTTTAGGTTCCATTAACAATTAAATATAATGGACCTTAGTTATTAAATCCAAATAGGATTTGTTTTCTTAAAAACTTTATTTTGAAATCCAAAATAAAACCAAGACACTTTAGTAGGTTTTATTTTGAGAAATCAAAATACTTGGAAAACTTATTTAAAATAAGTTTTACTGTTCATTTAAAATGGGAAAGCCTTTACTTAAATAAAATTGGATATTTAAATCCTTATTATTTTATTTAAATAAACTTTACTCATTTTAACAAAACAAAATATTTTATTTTCCTTTATTAAATGTTTATCTTTTTAATCCCCTTAGGATTATTTGTTCACCAATTGGTATGGATTTTTGGTAAGGGCTTTAATGGCTTTGGAAATTTAATTTCCTTATCTTATTATATTCATAAGATTTTATTTATGGTTCCAATTTGAGTGAAACCAACTTCTAGGGTCTTTCTTGATCCTTTGTGAATATTTGTTGATCAATTTTTGTATGGATCAAATCCATGGATTTGGAGATAACTTGGAAAATGATTTTCTTCCATTAGGGTTTAGGGTTTTGGATTTATTTTCCAAGTGTTCAAATTTCCGTATACATTCATTGAGGAATGCATTTCTCTTGATTTGATTTGTTGAATTCAAACTTTAACCAAAGTTTGTTCAGGATGGGATTTTAAGTTTCCTTTTAGAAACAAAAGTTTCTTTTCACCCTGATTTTCAACAAAAATTTATTTTGTTTATTTATTTTTCACATTACAAGATTTGGAAAATCTTGGGATGTGACAGGTGGATCCATATGTGGTATGTGAAGAGAACACACATGAAGTGACTCTGGTTGTTGTTAGTGAAAAGAACACACATGCAATGACACTGGTGGATCCATGTGTGGTCTCTGAATAGAACACACATTTCAATGACTGGTTGTTGTTACTAAAAAGAACACACATGCAATGACATCAGGATCCATGTGTGGTCTCAAGAGAACACACATGCAATGACTTTGGTTGTTGCAAAAAGAACACACATGCAATAACATCAGGATCCATGTGTGGTCTCTGAAGAGAACACACATGCAATGACTCTGGTTGTTGTTAGTAAAAAGAGCACACACGCAATGACACTGGTGGTTCCATAGGTGGATTGTGAAAAGCACACACATGCAATGACACTGGTGGATCCATATGTGGTATGTGAAAAGAACACACATGCAATGAATCCAGTTGTTGTTAGTAAAAAGAACACACATGCAATGACACTGGTGGATACATAGGTGGATTGTGAAAAGAGCGCACATGCAATGACACTGGTGGATCCATATGTGGTATGTGAATAGAACACACATGAAATGACTCCAGTTGTATTTAGTAAAAATAACATACATGTAATGACACTGGTGGATCCATGTGTGGTCTCTGAAGAGAACACACATTTCAATGACACTGGTGGATCCGTATGTGGTATGTGAAAAGAACACACATGAAATGACTCCATTTGTTGTTAGTAAAAAGAACACACATGCAATGATACTGGTGGATCCATATGTGGTATGTCAAATGAACACACATGCAATGACACTAGTGGATCGATGTGTGCTCTGTGAAGAGAACACAGATTTCAATGATTCTGGTTGTTGTTAGTAAAAAGAACACACATGCAATGACACTGGTGGATCCATGTATGGTCTTTGAAGAGAACACACATGCAATGACTCTGGTTGTTGTTAGTAAAAAGAGCACACATGCAATGACACTGGTGGATCCATAGCTGGATTGTGAAAAGAGCAGACATGCAATGACACTGGTGGATCCATATGTGGTATGTGAAAAGAACACACATTTCAATGACTCTTGTTGTTGTTAGTAAAAAGAACACACATGCAATGACACTGGTGGATCCATGTGTGGTCTCCGAAGAGAACACACATTTCAATGACACTAGTGGATCCATATATGGTATGTCAAAAGAACATATATGAAATGACATTATTGGATCCATAGGTGGATTGTGAAAAGAGCACACATCCAATGAACTAGTGGATCCATATGTGGTATCTGAAATGAACACACATGCAATGACTCTGGTTGTTGTTAGTGAAAAGAACACACATGCAATGACACTGGTGGATCCATGTGTGGTCTCTAAAGAGAACACACATTTCAATGACTCTGGTTGTTGTTAGTAAAAAGAACACACATGCAATGACAATGGTGGATTCATGTGTGGTCTCTGAAGAGAACACACATTTCAATGACTATGGTTGTTGTTAGTAAAAAGAACACACATGCAATGACATCGTGGATCCATGTGGTCTCTGAAGAAAACAAACATTCAATGACTCTGGTTGTTGTTAATAAAAAGAGCACACATGCAATGACACTAGTGGATCCATAGGTGGATTACGAAAAGAACAGACATGCAATGACACTGGTGGATCCATATGTGGTATGTGAAAAGAACACACATTTCAATAACTCTGGTTGTTGTTAGTAAAAAGAACACACATGCAATGACATTGGATCCACGTGTGGTCTCTAAAGAGAACACACATGCAATGACTCTGGTTGTTGTTAGTCAAAAGAGCACACATGCAATGACACTGGTGGATCCATAGGTGGATTGTGAAAAGAACACACATGCAATGACACTGATGGATCCATATGTGGTATGTGAAACGAACACACATGCAATGACTCTAGTTGTTGTTAGTAAAAAGAACACACACACATGCAATGGCACTGGAGAATCCATGTGTGGTCTCTGAAGAGAACACACATTTCAACGACAGTGGTGGATCCATATGTGGTATGTGAAAAGAACACACACGCAATGACTCTGGTTGTTGTTAGTAAAAAGAACACACATGCAATGACACTGGTGGATCCATAGGTGGATTGTGAAAAGAGCACACATGCAATGACACTGGTGGATCCATATGTGGTATGTGAAAAGAACACACATGCAATGACTCGGGTTGTTGTTATTAAACAGAACACACATGCAATGACATCAGGATCCATGTGGTCTCTAAAGAGAACACACATGCAATGACTCTAGTTGTTGTTAGTCAAAAGAGCACACATGCAATGACACTGGTGGATCCATAGGTGGATTGTGAAAAGAACACACATGCAATGACACTGATGGATCCATACGTGGTATGTGAAAAGAACAAAAATGCAATGACTCTAGTTGTTGTTAGTAAAAAGAACACACATGCAATGGCATCAGGATCCATGTGTGGTCTCTAAAGAGAACACACATTTCAATGACATTGGTGGATCCGTATGTGGTATGTGAAAAGAACACACACGCAATGACTCTGGTTGTTGTTACTAAAAGTACACACATGCAATGACACTGGTGGATCCATAGGTGGATTGTGAAAAGAGCACACATGCAATGACACTGGTGGATCCATATGTGGTATGTGAAAAGAACACACATGCAATGACTCTGGTTGTTGTTATTAAAAAGAACACACATGCAATGACATCAGGATCCATGTGTGGTCTCTAAAGAGAACACACATGCACTGACTCTTGTTGTTGTTAGTAAAAAGAGCACACATGCAATGACACTGGTGGATCCATAGGTGGATTGTGAAAAGCACACACATCCAATGACACTGGTGGATCCATATGTGGTATGTGAAAAGAACACACATGCAATGACTCAAGTTGTTGTTAGTAAAAAGAACACACATGCAATGACACTGGTGGATCCATATGTGGTATGTGAAAAGAACACACATGCAATGACTCCAGTTGTTGTTAGTAAAAATAACATACATGTAATGACACTGGTGGATCCATGTGTGGTCTCTGAAGAGAACACACATTTCAATGACACTGGTGGATCCATATGTGGTATGTGAAAAGAACACACATGAAATGACTCCATTTGTTGTTAGTAAAAAGAACACACAATGAATGACACTGGTGGATCCATATGTGGTATGTGAAAAGAACACACATGCAATGACTCCAGTTGTTGTTATTAAAAAGAACACACATGCAATGACACTAGTGGATCCATGTGTGGTCTGTGAAGAGAACACAGATTTCAATGATTCTGGTTGTTGTTAGTAAAAAGAACACACATGCAATGACACTGGTGGATCCATGTGTGGTCTTTGAAGAGAACACACATGCAATGACTCTGGTTGTTGTTAGTAAAATGAGCACACATGCAATGACACTGGTGGATCCATAGGTGGATTGTGAAAAGAGCACACATGCAATGACACTGGTGGATCCATATGTGGTATGTGAAAAGAACACACATTTCAATGACTCTAGTTGTTGTTAGTAAAAAGAACACACATGCAATGACACTGGTGGATCCATGTGTGGTCTCTGAAGAGAACACACATTTCAATGACACTAGTGGATCCATATGTGGTATGTGAAAAGAACACACATGAAATGACACTTGGATCCACAGGTTGATTGTGAAAAGAGCACACATGCAATGAAACTGGTAGATCCATATGTGGTATGCGAAACAAACACACATGCAATGACTATGGTTGTTGTTAGTGAAAAGAACACACATGCAATGATACTGGTGGATCTATGTGTGGTCTCTGAAGAGAACACACATTTCAATGACTCTGGTTGTTGTTAGTAAAAAGAACACACATGCAATGACAATGGTGGATTCATGTGTGGTCTCTAAAGAGAACACACATTTCAATGACTATGGTTGTTGTTAGTAAAAAGAACACACATGCAATGACACTGGTGGATCCATGTGTGGTCTCTGAAGAAAACACACATGCAATGACTCTGGCCATTGTTAGTAAAAATAGAACACATGCAATAACACTGGTGGATCCATAGGTGGATTATGAAAAGAACAGACATGCAATGCCACCGGTGGATCCATATGTGGTATGTGAAAAGAACACATTTCAATGACTCTGTTGTTAGTAAAAGAACACACATGCAATGACATCAGGATCCATGTGGTCTCTAAAGAGAACACACATGCAATGAATCTGGTTGTTGTTAGTCAAAAGAGCACACATGCAATGACACTGGTGGATCCATAGGTGGATTGTGAAAAGTACACACATGCAATGACACTGATGGATCCATATGTGGTATCTGAAAAGAACACATATGCAATGACTCTAGTTGTTGTTAGTAAAAAGAACACACATGCAATGACACTAGTGGATCCATGTGTGGTCTCTGAAGAGAACACACATTTCAATTACACTGGTGGATCCATATGTGGTATGTGAAAAGAACACACATGCAATGACTCTGGTTGTTGTTAGTAAAAAGAACACACATGCAATGACAGTGGTGGATCCATAGGTGGATTGTGAAAAGAGCACACATGCAATGACACTGGTGGATCCATATGTGGTATGTGAAAAGAACACACATGCAATGACTCTGGTTATTGTTAATAAAAGAACACACATGCAATGACACTAGTGGATCCATGTGTGGTATCTGAAGAGAACACACATGCAATGACTCTGGTTATTGTTAGTAAAAAGAGCACACATGCAATGACACTGGTGGATCCATAGGTGGATTGTCAAAAACACACACATCCAATGACACTGGTAGATCCATATGTGGTATGTGAAAAGAACACACATGCAATGACTCAAGTTGTTGTTAGTAAAAAGAACACACATGTAATGACACTGGTGGATCCATTGGTGGATTGTGAAAAGAGCACACATGCAATGACACTGGTGGATCCATATGTGGTATGTGAAAACAACACACATGCAATGACTCCAGTTGTTGTTAGTAAAAATTACATACATGAAATGACATCAGGATCCATGTGTGGTCTCTGAAGAGAACACACATTTCAATGACACTAGTGGATCCATATGTGGTATGTGAAAAGAACACACATGAAATGACTCCATTTGTTGTTAGTAAAAAGAACACACATGCAATGACACTGGTGGATCCATATGTGGTATGTGAAAAGAAGACACATGCAATGACTCTAGTTGTTGTTATTAAAAAGAACACACATGCAATGACACTAGTGGATCCATGTGTGGTCTGTGAAGAGAACACAGATTTCAATGATTCTGGTTGTTGTTAGTAAAAAGAACACACATGCAATGACACTGGTGGATCCATGTGTGGTCTTTGAAGAGAACACACATGCAATGACACTGGTGGATCCATAGGTGGATTGTGAAAAGCACACACACATCCAATGACACTGGTGGATCCATATGTGGTATGTGAAAAGAACACACATGCAATGACTCAAGTTGTTGTTAGTAAAAAGAACACACATGCAATGACACTGGTGGATCCATATGTGGTATGTGAAAAGAACACACATGCAATGACTCCAGTTGTTGTTAGTAAAAAGTACACACATGTAATGACATCAGGATCCATGTGTGGTCTCAAGAGAACACACATTTCAATGACACTGTGGATCCATATGTGGTATGTGAGAAGAACACACATGAAATGACTCCATTTGTTGTTAGTAAAAAGAACACACAATGAATGACACTGGTGGATCCATATGTGGTATGTGAAAAGAACACACATGCAATGACTCTAGTTGTTGTTGTAAAATAACACACATGCAATGACACTAGTGGATCCATGTGTGGTCTGTGAAGAGAACACAGATTTCAATGATTCTGGTTGTTGTTCTTAAAAAGAACACACATGCAATGATTCTGGTTGTTGTTAGTAAAATGCGCACACATGCAATGACACTGGTGGATCCATAGGTGGATTGTGAAAAGAGCACACATGCTATGACACTGGTGGATCCATATGTGGTATGTGAAAAGAACACACATTTCAATGACTCTAGTTGTTGTTAGTAAAAAGAACACACATGCAATGACATCAGGATCCATGTGTGGTCTCTGAAGAGAACACACATTTCAATGACACTAGTGGATCCATATGTGGTATGTGAAAAGAACACACATTAAATGACACTATTGGATCCATAGGTGGATTGTGAAAAGAGCACACATGCAATGACACTGGTGGATCCATATGTGGTATGTGAAACGAACACCATGCAATGACTCTGGTTGTTGTTAGTGAAAATAACACACATGCAATGACATCAGGAACCATGTGTGGTCTCTGAAGAGAACACACATTTCAATGACTCTGGTTGTTGTTAGTAAAAAGAACACACATGCAATGACAATGGTGGATTCATGTGTGGTCTGTAAAGAGAACATACATTTCAATGACTATGGTTGTTAGTAAAAGAACACACATGCAATGACATCGGTGGATCCATGTGTGGTCTCTGAAGAAAACACACATGCAATGACTCCGCCATTTTAGTAAAAAGAGCACACATGTAATAACACTGGTGGATCCATAGGTGGATTAAGAAAAGAACACATATGCAATGACACTTGTGGATCCATATGTGGTATGTGAAAAGAACACACATTTCAATGACTCGTTGTTGTTAGTAAAAAGAACACACATGCAATGACATCAGGATCCATGTGTGGTCTCTAAAGAGAACACACATGCAATGACTCGTTGTTGTTAGTCAAAAGAGCACACATGCAATGACACTGGTGGATCCATAGGTGGATTGTGAAAAGTACACACATGCAAGGACACTGGTGGATCCATATGTGGTATGTGAAAAGAACACACATGCAATGACTCTAGTTGTTGTTAGTAAAAAGAACACACATGCAATGACACTAGTGGATCCATGTGTGGACTCTGAAGAGAACACACATTTCAATGACACTGGTGGATCATATGTGTTATGTGCAATGAACACACACGCAATGACTCGTTGTTGTTAGTAAAAGAACACACATGCAATGGCACTGGTGGATCCATAGGTGGATTGTGAAAGAGCACACATGACACTGGTGGATCCATATGTGGTATGTGAAAAGAACACACATGCAATGACTCAGTTGTTGTTATTAAAAGAACACACATGCAATGACACTAGTGGATCCATCTGTGGTCTATGAAGAGAACATAGATTTCAATGATTCTGTTGTTGTTAGGAAAAGAACACACATGCAATGACATTGGTTGATCCATGTGTGGTCTTTGAAGAGAACACACATGCAATGACTCTGGTTGTTGTTAGTAAAAAGAGCACACATGCAATGACATTGGTGGATCCATAGGTGGATAGTGAAAAGATCAAACATGCAAAGAGACTGGGGGATCCATATGTGGTATGTGCAGAGATCACACATTTCAATGACTCTAGTTGTTATTAAAAAAGAACACACATGCAATGACATCAGGATCCATGTGTGGTCTCTGAAGAGAACACACATTTCAATGACACTAGTGGATCCTTATGTGGTATGTGAAAAGAACACACATGAAATGACACTATTGGATCCATAGGTGGATTGTGAAAAGAGGACACATGCAATGACACTGGTGGATCCATATGTGGTATGTGAAACGAACACACATGCAATGACTCGTTGTTGTTAGTGGAAAGAACACACATGCAATGACATCAGGATCCATGTGTGGTCTCTCAAGAGAACACACATTTCAATGACTATGGTTGTTGATAGTAAAAATAACACACATGCAATGACAGTGGAGTATCCATGTGTGGTCTATGAAGACAACACACAAGTAATGACCCTGGCCTTTGTTAGTAAAAATAGAACACATGCAATAACACTGGTGGATCCATAGGTGGATTATGAAAAGAACAGACATGCAATGACACTGGTGGATCCATATGTGCTATGTGAAAAGAACACACATTTCAATGACTCTGGTTGTTGTTAGTAAAAAGAACACACATGCAATGACACTGGTGGATCCATGTGTGGTCTCTAAAAGAACACACATGCAATGACTCTGGTTGTTGTTAGTCAAAAGAGCACACATGCAATGACATTGGTGGATCCATTGGTGGATTGTGAAAAGTACACACATGTAATGACACTGATGGATCCATATGTGGTATGTGAAAAGAACACATATGCAATGACTCTTGTTGTTGTTAGTGAATAGAACACAGATGCAATGTCATTGTTTGATCAATGTGTGTTCTCTGAAGAGAACACACATTTCAATTACACTGGTGGATCCATATGTGGTATGTGAAAAGAACACACATGCAATGACTCTAGTTGTTGTTAGTAAAAAGAACACACATGCAATGACACTAGTGGATCCATGTGTGGTCTCTGAAGAGAACACACATTTCAATGACACCGGTGGATCATATGTGGTATGTGAAAAGAACACACACGCAATGACTCAAGTTGTTGTTAGTAAAAAGAACACACATGCAATGACACTGGTGGATCCATAGGTGGATTGTGAAAAGAGCACACATGCAATGACACTGGTGGATCCATATGTGGTATGTGAAAAGAACACACATGCAATGACTCCAGTTGTTGTTATTAAAAAGAACACACATGCAATGACACTAGTGGATCCATCTGTGGTCTATGAAGAGAACATAGATTTCAATGATTCTGTTGTTGTTAGGAAAAGAACACACATGCAATGACATCAGGATCCATGTGTGGTCTGTGAATAGATCACACATGCAATGACTCTGGTTGTTCTTAGTAAAAAGAGCACACATGCAATGACACTGGTGGATCCATAGGTGGATTGTGAAAAGAGCACACATGCAATGACACTAGTGGATCCATATGTGGTATGTGAAAAGAACACACATTTCAATGACTCTAGTTGCTGTTAGTAAAAAGAACACACATGCAATGACATCAGGATCCATGTGTGGTCTCAAGAGAACACACATTTCAATGACACTAGTGGATCCTTATGGTATGTGAAAAGAACACACATGAAATGACACTATTGGATCCATAGGTGGATTGTGAAAAGAGCACACATGCAATGACACTGGTGGATCCATATGTGGTATGTGAAACGAACACACATGCAATGACTGTTGTTGTTAGTGGAAAGAACACACATGCAATGACATCAGGATCCATGTGTGGTCTCCAAGAGAACACACATTTCAATGACTATGGTTGTTGTTAGTAAAGAACACACATGCAATGACATCGGTGGATCCATGTGTGGTCTCTCAAGAAAACACACATGTAATGACCCTGGCCATTGTTAGTAAAAATAGAACACATGCAATAACACTGTGGATCCATAGGTGGATTATGAAAAGAATGACATGCAATGACACTGGTGGATCCATATGTGCTATGTGAAAAGAACACACATTTCAATGACTCGTTGTTGTTAGTAAAAAGAACACACATGCAATGACATCAGGATCCATGTGTGGTCTCTAAAGAGAACACACATGCAATGACTCTGGTTGTTGTTAGTCAAAAGAGCACACATGCAATGACACTGGTGGAACCATAGGTGGATTGTGAAAAGTACACACATGAAATGACACTGATGGATCCATATGTGGTATGTGAAAAGAACACAAATGCAATGACTCTAGTTGTTGTTAGTAAAAAGAACACACATGCAATGACATCAGGATCCATGTGTGGTCTCCAAGAGAACACACATTTCAATTACACTGGTGGATCCATATGTGGTATGTGAAAATAACACACATGCAATGACTCTGGTTGTTAGTAAAAAGAACACACATGCAATGACACTGGTGGATCCATAGGTGGATTGTGAAAATAGCACACATGCAATGACACTGGTGGATCCATATGTGGTATGTGAAAAGAACACACATGCAATGACTCTTGTTGTTGTTATTAAAAAGAACACACATGCAATGACACTGGTGGATCCATGTGTGGTATCTGAAGAGAACACACATGCAATGACTCTGGTTGTTGTTAGTAAAAAGAGCACACATGCAATGACACTGGTGGATCCATAGGTGGATTGTCAAAAGCACACACATCCAATGACACTGGTAGATCCATATGTGGTATGTGAAAAGAACACACATGCAATGACTCAAGTTGTTGTTAGTAAAAAGAACACACATGTAATGACACTGGTGGATCCATAGGTGGATTGTGAAAAGAGCACACATGCAATGACACTGGTGGATCCATATGTGGTATGTGAAAACAACACACATGCAATGACTCCAGTTGTTGTTAGTAAAAATTACATACATGTAATGACATCAGGATCCATGTGTGGTCTTTGAAGAGAACACACATTTCAATGACACTAGTGGATCCATATGTGGTATGTGAAAAGAACACACATGAAATGACTCCATTTGTTGTTAGTAAAAAGAACACACATGCAATGACACTGGTGGATCCATATGTGGTATGTGAAAAGAAGACACATGCAATGACTCTAGTTGTTGTTATTAAAAAGAACACACATGCAATGACACTAGTGGATCCATGTGTGGTCTGTGAAGAGAACACATATTTCAATGATTCTGGTTGTTGTTAGTAAAAATAACACACATGCAATGACATGGTGGATCCATGTGGTCTTGAAGAGAACACACATGCAATGACACTGGTGGATCCATAGGTGGATTGTGAAAAGCACACACACATCCAATGACACTGGTGGATCCATATGTGGTATGTGAAAAGAACACACATGCAATGACTCAAGTTGTTGTTAGTAAAAAGAACACACATGCAATGACACTGGTGGATCCATCTGTGGTATGTGAAAATAACACACATGCAATGACTCCAGTTGTTGTTAGTAAAAATTACATACATGTAATGACACTGGTGGATCCATGTGTGTCTCAAGAGAACACACATTTCAATGACACTGGTGGATCCATATGTGGTATGTGAGAAGAACACACATGAAATGACTCCATTTGTTGTTAGTAAAAAGAACACACAATGAATGACACTGGTGGATCCATATGTGGTATGTGAAAAGAACACACATGCAATGACTCTAGTTGTTGTTGTTAAAAATAACACACATGCAATGACACTAGTGGATCCATGTGTGGTCTGTGAAGAGAACACAGATTTCAATGATTCTGGTTGTTGTTCGTAAAAAGAACACACATGCAATGACTCTGGTTGTTGTTAGTAAAATGCACACACATGCAATGACACTGGTGGATACATAGGTGGATTGTGAAAAGACCACACATGCAATGACACTGGTGGATCCATATGTGGTATGTGAAAAGAACACACATTTCAATGACTCTAGTTGTTGTTAGTAAAAACAACACACATGCAATGACATCAGGGATCCATGTGTGGTCTCTGAAGAGAACACACATTTCAATGACACTAGTGGATCCATATGTGGTATGTGAAAAGAACACACATTAAATGACACTATTGGATCCATAGGTGGATTGTGAAAAGAGCACACATGCAATGACACTGGTGGATCCATATTTGGTATGTGAAACGAACACCATGCAATGACTCTGGTTGTTGTTAGTGAAAATAATACATGCAATGACATCAGGAACCATGTGTGGTCTCAAGAGAACACACATTTCAATGACTCTGTTGTTAGTAAAAAGAACACACATGCAATGACAATGGTGGATTCATGTGTGGTCCAGAAGAGAACATACATTTCAATGACTATGGTTGTTGTTAGTAAAAAGAACACACATGCAATGACATCGTGGATCCATGTGGTCTCTCAAGAAAACACACATGCAATGACTCTGGCCATTTTTAGTAAAAAGAGCACACATGTAATAACACTGGTGGATCCATAGGTGGATTATGAAAAGAACAGACATGCAATGACACTAGTGGATCCATATGTGGTATGTGAAAAGAACACACATTTCAATGACTCTGGTTGTTGTTAGTAAAAAGAACACCCATGCAATGACACTGGTGGATCCATGTGTGGTCTCTAAAAAGAACACACATGCAATGACTCGTTGTTGTTAGACAAAAGAGCACACATGCAATGACACTGTGGATCCATAGGTGGATTGTGAAAAGTACACATGCAAGGACACGATGGATCCATATGTGGTATGTGAAAAGAACACACATGCAATGACTCTAGTTGTTGTTAGTAAAAAGAACACACATGCAATGACACTAGTGGATCCATGTGTGGTCTCTGAAGAGAACACACATTTCAATGACACTTGTGGATCCATATGTGGTATGTGAAAAGAACACACACGCAATGACTCTTGTTGTTGTTAGTAAAAAGAACACACATACAATGACACTGGTGGATCCATAGGTGGATTGTGAAAAGAGCACACATGCAATGACACTGGTGGATCCATATGTGGTATGTGAAAAGAACACACATGCAATGACTCCAGTTTTTGTTATTAAAAAGAACACACATGCAATGACACCAGTGGATCCATCTGTGGTCTATGAAGAAAACATAGATTTCAATGATTCTGGTTGTTGTTAGGAAAAAGAACACACATGCAATGACACTGGTGGATCCATGTGTGGTCTTTGAAGGGAACACACATGCAATGACTCTGGTTGTTGTTAGTAAAAAGAGCACACATGCAATGACACTGGTGGATCCATAGGTGGATTGTGAAAAGAGCACACATGCAATGACACTGGTGGATCTATATGTGGTATGTGAAAAGAACACACATTTCAATGACTCTAGTTGCTGTTAGTAAAAAGAACACACATGCAATGACACTGGTGGATCCATGTGTGGTCTCTGAAGAGAACACACATTTCAATGACACTAGTGGATCCTTATGTGGTCTCTGAAGAGAACACATATTTCAATGACACTGGTGGATCCATATGTGGTATGTGAAAAGAACACACATGAAATGACACTGGTGGATCCATATGTGGTATGTAAAAAGACCACACATGCAATGACATCAGGTGGATCCATGTGTGGTCTCTCAAGAGAACACACATGCAATGACTCTGGTTGTTGTTACTAAAAGAGCACACATGCAATGACACT
Source organism: Avena insularis (assembly GCA_023614405.1). Lineage (NCBI taxonomy): Eukaryota > Viridiplantae > Streptophyta > Magnoliopsida > Poales > Poaceae > Avena > Avena insularis. The sequence goes on along the minus strand of JAJUPC010000198.1, from coordinate 50,271 downwards.
GTGGATTGTGAAAAGTGCACACATGCAATGACACTGTGGATCCATATGTGGTATGTGAAAAGAACACACGTGCAATGACTCCAGTGTTGTTAGTAAAAAGAACACACATGCAATGACACTGTGGATCCATGTGTGGTCTCAAGACAACACACATTTCAATGACACTGTGGATCCATATGTGGTATGTGAAAAGAACACACATGAAATTACTCAGTTGTTGTTTGTAAAAGAACACACATGCAATGACACTGTGGATCCATATGTGGTATGTGAAAAGAACACACATGAAATGACTCGTTGTTGTTAGTGGAAAGAACACACATGCAATGACATTCGTGGATCCATGTTTGGTCTCGAATAGAACACACATTTCAATGACTCTGTTGTTGTTAGTAAAAAGAACACACATGCAATGACATCAGGATCCATGTGGTCTCTGAAGAGAACACACATGCAATGACTCTAGTTGTTGTTAGTAAAAAGAGCACACATCCAATGACACTGGTGGATCCATAGGTGGATTGTGAAAAGAACACACATGCAATGACACTGGTGGATACATAGGTGGATTGTGAAAAGACCACACATGCAATGACACTGGTGGATCCATATGTGGTATGTGAAAAGAACACACATGCAATGACTCCAGTTATTGTTAGTAAAAAGAACACACATGCAATGACCCTAGCGGATCCATGTGTGGTGTCTGAAGAGAACACACATTTCAATGACACTAGTGGATCCATATGTGGTATGTGAAAAGAACACACATGAAGTTACTCTAGTTGTTGTTAGTAAAAATAACACACATGCAATGACACTGGTGGATCCATATCTGGTATGTGAAAAGAACACACACGAAGTGACTCTGGTTGTTGTTAGTGAAAAGAACAAACATGCAATGACACTAGTGGATCCATGTGTGGTCTCTGAAGAGAACACACATTTCAATGACAATGGTTGTTGTTAGTAAAAAGAACACACATGCAATGACACTAGTGGATCCATGTGTGGTCTCTGAAGAAAACACACATGCAATGACTCTGGCCATTGTTAGTAAAAAGAGCACACATGCAATGACATTGGTGGATCCATAGGTGGAGTGTGAAAAGAACACACATGCAATGACACTGGTGGATCAATATGTGATATGTGAAAAGAACACACATTTCAATGACTCTGTTGTTAGTACAAAGAACACACATGCAATGACATCAGGATCCATGTGTGGTCTCAAGAGAACACACATGCAATGACTCGTTGTTGTTTGTCAACAGACCACACATGCAATGACTCTAGTTGTTGTTAGTCAAAAGAGCACACATGCAATGACACTGGTGGATCCATAGGTGGACTGCAAAGAACACACATGCAATGACACTGTGGATCCATATGTGGTCTGTGAAAAGAACACACATGCAATGACTCTAGTTGTTGTTTGTAAAAAGAACACACATGCAATAACACTGGTGGATCCATGTGTGGTCTCTGAAGAGAACACACATTTCAATGACACTGGTGGATCCAAATGTGGTATGTTAAAAGAACACACATGCAATGACTCTAGTTGTTGTTAGTAAAAAGAGTACACATGCAATGACACTGGTGGATCCATAGGTGGATTGTGAAAAGAACACACATGCAATGACACTGGTGGATCCATATGTGGTATGTGAAAAGAACACACATTAAAAGACACAAGTTGTTGATATTGGAAAGAACACACATGCAATGACATCAGGATCCATGTGTGGTCTCTAAAGAGAACACACATTTGAATGACTATGGTTGTTGTTAGTAAAAGAAAACACATGCAATGACACTAGTGGATCCATGTGTGGTCTCTGAAGAAAACACACATGCAATGACTCTGGCCATTGTTAGTAAAAAGAGCACACATGCAATGACACTGGTGGATCCATGTGTGGTCTCTGAAGAGAAATAACATTTCAATGACACTAGTGGATCCATATGTGGTATGTGAAAAGAACACACATGAAATGACACTATTGGATCCATAGGTGGATTATGCAAAGAGCACACATGCAATGACACTGGTGGATCCATATGTGGTATGTGAAACGAACACACATGCAATGACACGGGTGGATCCATGTGTGGTCTGTGAAGAGAACACACATTTTAATGACATTTTGGATCCATATGTGGTATGTGAAAAGAACACACATGAACTGTCTCCAGTTGTTGTTACTAAAAAGAACACACATGCAATGACACTGGTGGATCCATATGTGGTATGTGAAAAGAACACACATGCAATGACTCTGGTTGTTGTTAGTGAAAAGAACACACATGCAATGACACTAGTGTATCCATCTGTGGTCTCTGAAGAGAACACACATTTCAATGACTCTGGTGGATCCATATGTGGTATGTGAAAAGAACACACATGAAATGACTCTAGTTGTTGTTAGTAAAAAGAACACACATGCAATGACACTGTGGATCCATATGTGGTATGTGAAAAGAACACATGATATGACTCTGGTTGTTGTTAGTGAAAAGAACACACATGCAATAACACTGGTGGATCCATGTGTGGTCTCAAGAGAACACACATTTCAATGACTCTGTTGTTGTTAGTAAAAAGAACACACATGCAATCACATCAGGATCCATGTGTGGTCTCTGAAAAGAACACACATGTAATGACTCTGGTTGTTGTTAGTAAAAAGAGCACACATGCAATGACACTGGTGGATCCATAGGTGGATTGTGAAAAGAGCACACATGCAATGACACTGGTGGATCCATATGTTTTATGTGAAAAGAACACACATGCAACGACTCCAGTTGTTAGTTAAAAGAACACTCATGCAATGACACTAGTGTTTCCAAGTGTGGTCTCTGAAGAGAACACACATTTCAATGACACTAATGGATCCATATGTGGTATGTGAAAAGAACACATGAAATGACACTGGTGGATCCATAGGTGGATTGTGAAAAGAGCACACATGCAATGACACTAGTGGATCTATATGTGGTATGTGAAAATAACACACAACAATGACTCTAGTTGTTGTTAGTAAAAAGAATACACATACAATGACACGGGTGGATCCATGTGTGGTCTCAAGAGAACACACATTTGAATGACATTTTGGATCCATATGTGGTATGTGAAAATAACACACATGAACTGTCTCCAGCTTGTAGTTACTAAAAGACCACACATGCAATGACACTGGTGGATCCATATGTGGTATGTGAAAAGAACACACATGCAATGACTCTGGTTGTTGTTAGTGAAAAGAACACACATGCAATGACACTAGTGTATCCATCTGTGGTCTCTGAAGAGAAAACACATTTCGATGACTCTGGTGGATCCATATGTGGTATGTGAAAAGAACACACATGAAATGACTCTAGTTGTTGTTAGTAAAAAGAACACACATGCAATGACACTGGTGGATCCATATGTGGTATGTGAAAAGAACACACATGAAATGACTCTGTTGTTGTTAGTGAAAAGAACACACATGCAATAACATCAGGATCCATGTGTGGTCTCTGAAAGAGAACATACATTTCAATGACTCTGGTTGTTAGTAAAAAGAACACACATGCAATCACACTGGTGGATCCATGTGTGGTCTCTGAAAAGAACACACATGTAATGACTCTGGTTGTTGTTAGTAAAAAGAGCACACATGCAATGACACTGGTGGATCCATAGGTGGATTGTGAAAAGAGCACACATGCAATGACACTGCTTGATCCATATGTTTTATGTGAAAAGAACACACATGCAATGACTCCAGTTGTTGTTAGTAAAAAGAACACTCATGCAATGACACTAGTGGATCCAAGTGTGGTCTCTGAAGAGAACACACATTTCAATGACACTAGTGGATCCATATGTGGTATGTGAAAAGAACACATGAAATGACACTGGTGGATCCATAGGTGGATTGTGAAAAGAGCACACATGCAATGACACTAGTGGATCTATATGTGGTATGTGAAAATAACACACAGCAATGACTCAAGTTGTTGTTAGTAAAAAGAATACACATACAATGACACTGGTGGATCCATGTGTGGTCTCTGAAGAGAACACACATTTCAATGACACTGGTGAATCCATATGTGGTATGTGAAAAGAACACACATGAAATGACTCTTGTTGTTGTTAGTGAAAAGAACACACATGCAATGACACTGGTGGATCCATGTGTGGTCTCTGAAGAGAACACACATTTCAATGACTATGGTGGGTGTTACTGGAAAGAACACACATGCAATGACACTGGTGGATCCATGTGTGGTCTCTGAATAGAACACACATTTCAATGACTCTCTTTGTTGTTAGTAAAAAGAACACACATGCAATGACACTAGTGGATCCATGTGTGGTCTCTAAAGAGAACACATATGCAATGACTCTGTTGTTGTTAGTAAAAGAGCACACATCCAATGACACTGGTGGATCCATAGGTGGATTGTGAAAAGAACACACATGCAATGACACTGGTGGATCCATATGTGGTATGTGAAAAGAACACACATGCGATGACTCCAGTTGTTGTTAGTAAAAAGAACACACATGCAATGACACTGGTGGATCCATGTATGGTCTCTGAACATAACACATATTTCAATGACACTGGTGGATCCATATGTGGTATGTGAAAAGAACACACATGAAATTACTCCAGTTGTTGTTAGTAAAAGAACACACATGCAATGACACTGTGGATCCATATGTGGTATGTGAAAAGAACACACATGAAATGACTCGTTGTTGTTAGTGAAAAGAACACACATGCAATGACACTAGTGGATCCATGTGTGGTCTCTGAAGAGAACACACATTACAATACAAATGGTGGTTGTTGGTAAAAATAACACACATGCAATGCCACAGGTGGATCCATGTGGTCTTTGAAGAAAACACACATGCAATGACTCGCCATTGTTAGTAAAAAGAGGACACATGCAATGGCACTAGTGGATCCATAGGTGGATTGTGAAAAGAACAGACATGCAATGACACTGGTGGATCCATATGTGGTATGTGAAAAGAACACACATGCAATGACTCCTGTTTTTGTTAGTAAAAATAACACACATGCAATGACACTAGTGAATCCATGTCACTCTCCGAGAGAACACACATTTCAATGACACTGTGGATCCATATGTGGTATGTCACCAGAACACACCTGAAATGACTCCAGTTGTTGTTTTTGAAAAGAACACACATGCAATGACACTGGTGGATCCATATGTGGTATGTGACTAGAACACACATGAAATGACTCTGGTTGTTGTTAGTGGAAAGAACACACATGCAATGACATCGGTGGATCCATGTGTGGTCTCTGAATAGAACACACATTTCAATGACTCTGTTTGTTGTTATTAAAAAGAACACACATGCAATGACACTGGTGGATCCATGTGTGGCATCTGAAGAGAACACACATGCAATGACTCTGGTTGTTGTTAGTAAAAAGAGCGCACATCCAATGACACTGGTGTATCCGTAGGTGGATTGTGAAAAGAGCACACATGCAATGACACTGTGGATCCATATGTGGTGTGTGAAAAGAACACACATGCAATGACTCAGTTGTTGTTAGTAATAAGAACACACATGCAATGACATCAGTGGATCCATGTGGTCTTTGAAGAGAACACATTTGAATGACATTGGGGATCCATATGTGGTATGTGAAAAGAACACACATGAAATGTCTCCAGTTGTTGTTAGTAAAAGAACACACATGCAATGACACTGGTGGATCCATATGTGGTATGTGAAAAGAACACACATGCAATGACTCTGGTTGTTGTTAGTGAAAAGAACACATGCAATGACACTAGTGTATCCATGTGTGGTCTCTAAAGAGAACACAAATTTCGATGACTCTGGTGGATCCATATGTGGTATGTGAAAAGAACACACATGAAATGACTCTAGTTGTTATTAATAAAAAGAACACACATACAATGACACTGGTGAATCCATATGTGGTATGTGAAAAGAACACACATGAAATGACTCTACGGTTGTTGTTAGTGAAAAGAACACACATGCAATAACACCGTGGATCCATGTGTGGTCTCTGAAGAGAAGACATATTTCAATGACACTAGTGGATCCATATGTGGTATGTGAAAAGAACACACATGAAATGACACTAGTGGATCCATAAGTGGATTGTGAAAGAGCACACATGCAATGACACATGTGGATCCATATGTGGTATGTGAAAAGAACACACATGCAATGACTCTAGTTGTTGTTAGTAAAAAGAATACACATGCAATGACACTGGTGGATCCATGTGTGGTCTCTGAAGAGAACACACATTTCAATGACACTGGTGAATCCATATGTGGTATGTGAAAAGAACACACATGAAGTGACACTGGTGGATCCATGTGTGGTCTCTGAAGAGAACACACATTTCAATGACTATGGTGGGTGTTAATGGAAAGAACACACATGCAATGAAACTGGTGGATCCATGTGTGGTCTCTGAATAGAACACACATTTCAATGACTCTCTTTGTTGTTAGTAAAAAGAACACACATACAATGACACTGGTGGATCCATGTGTGGTCTCTGAAGAGAACACACATGCAATGACTCTGGTTGTTGTTAGTAAAAAGAGCACACATCCAATGACACTGGTGGATCCATAGGTGGATTGTGAAAAGAACACACATGCACTTACACTGGTGGATCCATATGTGGTATGTGAAAAGAACACACATGCAATGAATCCAGTTGTTGTTAGTAAAAAGAACACACATGCAATGACACTGGTGGATCCATATGTGGTATGTGAAAAGAACACACATTTCAATGACTCTGGTTGTTGTTAGTAAAAAGAACACACATGCAATCACACTGGTGGATCCATGTGTGGTCTCTGAAAAGAACACACATGTAATGACTCTGGTTGTTGTTAGTAAAAAGAGCACACATGCAATGACACTGGTGGATCCATAGGTGGATTGTGAAAAGAGCACACATGCAATGACACTGGTGGATCCATATGTTTTATGTGAAAAGAACACACATGCAATGACTCCAGTTGTTGTTAGTAAAAAGAACACTCATGCAATGACACTAGTGGATCCAAGTGTGGTCTCTGAAGAGAACACACATTTCAATGACACTAATGGATCCATATGTGGTATGTGAAAAGAACACATGAAATGACACTGGTGGATCCATAGGTGGATTGTGAAAAGAGCACACATGCAATGACACTAGTGGATCTATATGTGGTATGTGAAAATAACACACAACAATGACTCTAGTTGTTGTTAGTAAAAAGAATACACATACAATGACACGGGTGGATCCATGTGTGGTCTCTGAAGAGAACACACATTTGAATGACATTTTGGATCCATATGTGGTATGTGAAAATAACACACATGAACTGTCTCCAGTTGTAGTTACTAAAAAGAACACACATGCACTGACACTGGTGGATCCATATGTGGTATGTGAAATGAACACACATGCAATGACTCTGGTTGTTGTTAGTGAAAAGAACACACATGCAATGACACTAGTGTATCCATCTGTGGTCTCTGAAGAGAAAACACATTTCGATGACTCTGGTGGATCCATATGTGGTATGTGAAAAGAACACACATGAAATGACTCTAGTTGTTGTTAGTAAAAAGAACACACATGCAATGACACTGGTGGATCCATATGTGGTATGTGAAAAGAACACACATGAAATGACTGGTTGTTGTTAGTGAAAAGAACACACATGCAATAACATCAGGATCCATGTGTGGTCTCTGAAGAGAACACACATTTCAATGACTCGTTGTTGTTAGTAAAAAGAACACACATGCAATCACACTGGATCCATGTGTGGTCTCTGAAAAGAACACACATGTAATGACTCTGTTGTTGTTAGTAAAAAGAGCACACATGCAATGACACTGGTGGATCCATAGGTGGATTGTGAAAAGAGCACACATGCAATGACACTGCTTGATCCATATGATATATCGGGAAAGAACACACATGCAATGACTCCAGTTGTTGTTAGTAAAAAGAACACTCATGCAATGACACTAGTGGATCCAAGTGTGGTCTCTGAAGAGAACACACATTTCAATGACACTAGTGGATCCATATGTGGTATGTGAAAAGAACACATGAAATGACACTGGTGGATCCATAGGTGGATTGTGAAAAGAGCACACATGCAATGACACTAGTGGATCTATATGTGGTATGTGAAAATAACACACAGCAATGACTCAAGTTGTTGTTAGTAAAAAGAATACACATACAATGACACTGTGGATCCTTGTGTGGTCTCTGAAGAGAACACACATTTCAATGACACTGGTGAATCCATATGTGGTATGTGAAAAGAACACACATGAAATGACTCTGGTTGTTGTTAGTGAAAAGAACACACATGCAATGACACTGGTGGATCCATGTGTGGTCTCTGAAGAGAACACACATTTCAATGACTATGGTGGGTGTTACTGGAAAGAACACACATGCAATGACACTGGTGGATCCATGTGTGGTCTCTGAATAGAACACACATTTCAATGACTCTCTTTGTTGTTAGTAAAAAGAACACACATGCAATGACACTAGTGGATCCATGTGTGGTCTCTGAAGAGAACACATATGCAATGACTCTGGTTGTTGTTAGTAAAAAGAGCACACATCCAATGACACTGGTGGATCCATAGGTGGATTGTGAAAAGAACACACATGCAATGACACTGGTGGATCCATATGTGGTATGTGAAAAGAACACACATGCGATGACTCCAGTTGTTGTTAGTAAAAAGAACACACATGCAATGACACTGGTGGATCCATGTATGGTCTCTGAACATAACACATATTTCAATGACACTGGTGGATCCATATGTGGTATGTGAAAAGAACACACATGAAATTACTCCAGTTGTTGTTAGTAAAAAGAACACACATGCAATGACACTGGTGGATCCATATGTGGTATGTGAAAAGAACACACATGAAATGACTCTGGTTGTTGTTAGTGAAAAGAACACACATGCAATGACACTAGTGGATCCATGTGTGGTCTCTGAAGAGAACACACATTTCAATGACTATGGTTGTTGTTAGTAAAAAGAACACACATGCAATGACACTGGTGGATCCATGTGTGGTCTTTGAAGAAAACACACATGCAATGACTCTGGCCATTGTTAGTAAAAAGAGGACACATGCAATGGCACTAGTGGATCCATAGGTGGATTGTGAAAAGAACAGACATGCAATGACACTGGTGGATCCATATGTGGTATGTGAAAAGAACACACATGCAATGACTCCAGTTTTTGTTAGTAAAAAGAACACACATGCAATGACACTAGTGAATCCATGTCTGCTCTCTGCCGAGAACACACATTTCAATGACACTGGTGGATCCATATGTGGTATGTGAAAAGAACACACATGAAATGACTCCAGTTGTTGTTTTTGAAAAGAACACACATGCAATGACACTGGTGGATCCATATGTGGTATGTGACTAGAACACACATGAAATGACTCTGGTTGTTGTTAGTGGAAAGAACACACATGCAATGACACTGGTGGATCCATGTGTGGTCTCTGAATAGAACACACATTTCAATGACTCTGTTTGTTGTTATTAAAAAGAACACACATGCAATGACATCAGGATCCATGTGTGGCATCTGAAGAGAACACACATGCAATGACTCTGGTTGTTGTTAGTAAAAAGAGCGCACATCCAATGACACTGTGTATCCAGGTGGATTGTGAAAAGAGCACACATGCAATGACACTGTGGATCCATATGTGGTGTGTGAAAAGAACACACATGCAATGACTCCAGTTGTTGTTAGTAATAAGAACACACATGCAATGACATCAGTGGATCCATGTGGTCTTTGAAGAGAACACACATTTGAATGACATTGGGGATCCATATGTGGTATGTGAAAAGAACACACATGAAATGTCTCCAGTTGTTGTTAGTAAAAGAACACACATGCAATGACACTGTGGATCCATATGTGGTATGTGAAAAGAACACACATGCAATGACTCTGGTTGTTGTTAGTGAAAAGAACACACATGCAATGACACTAGTATCCATGTGTGGTCTCTAAAGAGAACACACATTTCGATGACTGTGGATCCATATGTGGTATGTGAAAAGAACACACATGAAATGACTCTAGTTGTTATTAATAAAAAGAACACACATACAATGACACTGGTGGATCCATATGTGGTATGTGAAAAGAACACACATGAAATGACTCTGGTTGTTGTTAGTGAAAAGAACACACATGCAATAACACTAGTGTATCCATGTGTGGTCTCTGAAGAGAACACACATTTCAATGACACTAGTGGATCCATATGTGGTATGTGAAAAGAACACACATGAAATGACACTAGTGGATCCATAAGTGGATTGTGAAAAGAGCACACATGCAATGACACTGGTGGATCCATATGTGGTATGTGAAAAGAACACACATGCAATGACTCTAGTTGTTGTTAGTAAAAAGAATACATGCAATGACATCAGGTGGATCCATGTGTGGTCTCTCAAGAGAACACACATTTCAATGACACTGGTGAATCCATATGTGGTATGTGAAAAGAACACACATGAAGTGACATCAGGATCCATGTGTGGTCTCAAGAGAACACACATTTCAATGACTATGGTGGGTGTTAATGGAAAGAACACACATGCAATGAAACTGGTGGATCCATGTGTGGTCTCTGAATAGAACACACATTTCAATGACTCTCTTTGTTGTTAGTAAAAGAACACACATACAATGACATCAGGATCCATGTGTGGTCTCTGAAGAGAACACACATGCAATGACTCGTTGTTGTTAGTAAAAGAGCACACATCCAATGACACTGGTGGATCCATAGGTGGATTGTGAAAAGAACACACATGCACTTACACTGGTGGATCCATATGTGGTATGTGAAAAGAACACACATGCAATGAATCCAGTTGTTGTTAGTAAAAAGAACACACATGCAATGACACTGGTGGATACATGTGTGGTCTCTGAAGTGAACACACATTTCAATGACACTGGTGGATCCATATGTGTTATGTGAAAAGAACACACATGAAATTACTCCAGTTGTTGTTAGTAAAAAGAACACACATGCAATGACACTGGTGGATCCATATGTGGTATGTGAAAAGAACACACATGAAATGACTCTGGTTGTTGTTAGTAAAAAGAGCACATATGCAATGACACTTGTGGATCCATAGGTGGATTGTGAAAAGACCACACATGCATTGACACTGGTGGATCCATATGTTGTATGTGAAAAGAACACACATGCAATGACTCCAGTTGTTGTTAGTAAAAAGAACAGACATGCAATGACACTAGTGGATCCATGTGTGGTCTCTGAAGAGAACACACATTTGAATGACTCTGGTTGTTGTTAGTAAAAAGAATACACATGCAATGACATTGGTGGATCCATGTCTGGTCTCTGAAAAGAACACACATGTAATGACTCTGGTATTTGTTAGTAAAAAGAGCACATATGCAATGACACGAGTGGATCCATAGGTGGATTGTGAAAAGAGCACACATGCAATGACACTGGTGGATCCATATGTTGTATGTGAAAAGAACACACATGCAATGACTCCAGTTGTTGTTAGTAAAAAGAACAGACATGCAATGACACTAGTGGATCCATGTGTGGTCTCTGAAGAGAACACACATTTCAATGACACTAGTGGATCCATATGTGGTATGTGAAAAGAACACACATGAAATGACACTGTTGGATCCATAGGTGGATTGTGAAAAGAGCACACATGCTATGACACTGGTGGATCCATTAGTGGTATGTGAAAAGAACACACATGCAATGACTCTAGTTGTTGTTAGTAAAAAGAATACACATGCAATGACATCAGGATCCATGTGTTGTCTCTACAGAGAACACACATTTCAATGACACTGGTGAATCCATATGTGGTATGTGAAAAGAACACACATGAAATGACTCTGGTTGTTGTTAGTGAAAAGAACACACATCCAATGACATCAGGATCCATGTGTGGTCTCAAGAGAACACACATTTCAATGACTATGGTTGTTGTTAATGGAAAGAACACATGCAATGACACTGTGGATCCATATGTGGTATGTGAAAAGAACACACATGCAATGACTCTGGTTGTTGTTAGTTAAAAGAACACAGATGTAATGACACTAGTGGATCCATGTGTGGTCTCTGAAGAGAACACACATTTCAATGACACTGGTGGATCCATAGGTGGTATGTGAAAAGAACACACATGAAATGACACTGGTGGATCGATAGGTGGATTGTGAAAAGAGCACACATGCAATGACACTGGTGGATCCATATGTGGTATGTGAAAAGAACACACATGCAATGACTCTAGTTTTTATTAGTAAAAAGAACACACATGCAATGACACTAGTGAATCCATGTGTGGTCTCAAGAGAACACACATTTCAATGACACTGGTGGATCCATATGTGGTATGTGAAAAGAACACACATGAAATGACTCCAGTTGTTGTTTTTAAAAAAGAACACACATGCAATGACACTGGTGGATCCATATGTGGTATGTGAAAAGAACACACATGAAATGACTCTAGTTGTTGTTAGTGGAAAGAACACACATGCAATGACATCAGGATCCATGTGTGGTCTCCAATAGAACACACATTTCAATGACTCTGTTTGTTGTTAGTAAAAAGAACACACATGCAATGACACTGGTGGATCCATGTCTGGTCTCTGAAAAGAACACATATGTAATGACTCTGGTTGTTGTTAGTAAAAAGAGCACACATGCAATGACACTGGTGGATCCATAGGTGGATTGTGAAAAGAGCACACATGCAATGACACTGGTGGATCCAGATGTTGTATGTGAAAAGAACACACATGCAATGACTCTAGTTGTTGTTAGTAAAAAGAACAGACATGCAATGACACTAGTGGATCCATGTGTGGTCTCTGAAGAGAACACACGTTTCAATGACACTAGTGGATCCATATGTGGTATGTGAAAAGAACACACATGAAATTACACTGCTGGATCCATAGGTGGATTGTGAAAAGAGCACACATGCTATGACACTGGTGGATCCATTAGTGGTATGTGAAAAGAACACACATGCAATGACTCTAGTTGTTGTTTGTAAAAAGAATACACATGCAATGACACTGGTGGATCCATGTGTGGTCTCTAAAGAGAACACACATTTCAATGACACTAGTGAATCCATATGTGGTATGTGAAAAGAACACACATGAAATGACTCTGGTTGTTAGTGAAAAGAACACACATGCAATGCCACTGGTGGATTCATGTGTGGTCTCTGAAGAGAACACACATTTCAATGACTATGGTTGTTGTTAATGGAAAGAACACACATGCAATGACACTGGTGGATCCATGTGTGGTCTCTAAATAGAACACACATTTCAATGACTCTGTTTGTTGTTAGTAAAAAGAACACACATGCAATGACATGGGTGGATCCATGTGTGGTCTCTGAAGAGAACACACATGCAATGACTCTAGTTGTTATTAGTAAAAAGAGCACACATCCAATGACACTGGTGGATCTATAGGTGGATTGTGAAAAGAACACACATGCAATGACACTGGTGGATCCATATGTGGTATGTGAAAAGAACACACATGCAATGACTCCAGTGGTTGTTAGTAAAAAGAACACACATGCAATGACATCAGGATCCATGTGTGGTCTCAAGAGAACACACATTTCAATGACACTGGTGGATCCATATGTGGTATGTGAAAAGAACACACATGAAATTACTCCAGTTGTTGTTAGTAAAAAGAACACACATGCAATGACACTGGTGGATCCGTATGTGGTATGTGAAAAGAACACACATGCAATGACTCTAGTTGTTGTTAGTAAAAAGAATACACATGCAATGACACTGGTGGATCCATGTGTGGTATCTGAAGAGAACACACATGCAATGACTCGTTGTTGTTAATAAAAGAGCGCACATCAATGACACTGGTGGATCCATATGGTGTGTGAAAAGAACACACATGCAATGACTCCAGTTGTTGTTAGTAAAAGAACACACATGCAATAACACTGGTGGATCCATGTGTGGTCTTTGAAGAGAACACACATTTGAATGACATTGGGGATCCATATGTGGTATGTGAAAAGAACACATGAAATGTCTCCAGTTGTTGTTAGTAAAAAGAACACACATGCAATGACACTGGTGGATCCATATGTGGTATGTGAAAAGAACACACATGCAATGACTCTGGTTGTTTTTAGTGAAAAGAACACACATGCAATGACACTAGTGTATCCATGTGTGGTCTCTGAAGAGAACACACATTTCGATGACTCTGGTGGATCCATATGTGGTATGTGAAAAGAACACACATGAAATGACTCTAGTTGTTGTTAGTAAAAAGAACACACATGCAATGACACTGGTGGATCCATATGTGGTATGTGAAAAGAACACATGAAGTGACTCTGGTTGTTGTTAGTGAAAAGAACACACATGCAATGACACTAGTGGATCCATGTGTGGTCTCTGAAGAGAACACACATTTCAATGACTATGGTTGTTGTTAGTAAAAAGAACACACATGCAATGACATTTGGTGGATCCATGTGTGGTCTTTGAAGAAAACACACATGCAATGACTCGGACATTGTTAGTAAAAGAGGACACATGCAATGGCACTAGTGGATCCATAGGTGGTGTAGTCCCCAACCTTTAATAAGATTGAGTCCTCGTGTTTACAATGCTAGTCCCTGGATCATTAGCTAGCATCCAGTTCAGATGTAATATCAAGAAACAAAGGTCATAATACAACTTTATAACCAGGAATAACATAATTTTATTACATCAAACATAGCTCATTGGCTATTTACATTACATTGCAGCGGAATAACTATAGTCATGGGTCCTTCATCTTCAAAGTGCCACAGTGCATATGTTGGTTGTAGACTTGTAATCCTAATCAATCAATCCTTACTAAAATCAATCAAACCTGCAACATCATAAGTTACAGCCACAAGGGTCAATACATTTGAATTGTATTGGCAAGTGATACTTTGGTAGTATAGTGGAGTCTATCATCTATATGCATTTTGGCTAAGTGGAGTTGAGGCTTGCATTGCTCAAAATAGATTTTTCCTATCTTTTTGAAAACACTAAGTTCTTGTTTGGCAAAAACAAATTCCAAGGCATCTATCAATCAAAGACTGAAGATCCACTCAGGGCATCTATCAATCAAAGACTGAAGATTTGCTTGGCAAAAACAATTTCCCAATCTAAGATTTTGAGATCCTTGTACCAAGCCATCTCTCCATCAAAGATTGAAGAATTTCACACAACCCTTGTTCACCCACAAGTTTTAATTTAGAAATTGGAGTGATGAGATTCTTGACTGCTTCCATGTCTTGATGCTCAAATTGTCCTTTACTGTGGACTTGGCTAAGTACTTAGGTTTTCACTCTGCAGAGGTGGTGCACTTTACCCACAAGACTTGGTTTCCCAAGACAAAATCTTCAGAAGCTTTCCTTAGACCAACATGGACGTTGCCCAACCTATCAATCACTACCACCCACTGTCCATGTGGCTAAGTTCTTGCAACCTATATGATCATGGCAGAGCCCATATTGCCAAGTGGTTGCACTTGAAGCTTCTCAACATTTGACATCTCAAATCTCTTTGTTTCCTAGGTGGCCATCCACAAGTGAGATACACTAAGGTAAACCATAAACATGGGCCTTGTGAACCACTCAACCAAAAACCACCATGCAAGTCCCATTCCACCCAGGAGATTCATTAACTTAGTTGTTTTGTTAAATAAAACACAAGTCCATAGACTTAGAAATTTTCATAGTGTGAATATATTCCACCCAAGTTTTCTATTAGCTAGGCTAAGCTTGGTAGTAATAGGATTCTTAACTAAGGAAAATCCTTCTAAGGATTCATTCTACTAGTTTTCCTATAGCAAGGTATATTCTTAGCAAAATAAAAACCATGCAAGTTTTACTTAGCAAAACACTAATGCATAGTGAAAATAATGGGATAATGATATGAAGCATCACTTGCCTTTTTGGTAGAGGGTATAGGTTTACTCCTTGACCTTGCAACACTCACACTCTTCAAGTCACTATAATCAATCAAGCAAGGCACAAACTCAATCTACCAATCAAGCAAAACAACACACACATAAAATAACAAAGTCAAAGAAATGCATGCAAGCATGCCAAGCTTTGCTTTGTTTGCAAAAGTGGTTCCTAGTGGGTCATAGACATTTGGGTATATCTAAGTCATGCATAAGTATGCAAAGGTTGGTTCTATTGTAGGGATGGTCTTCACTAGGCTTCTAAACTTTGTGAGTTCCAAATTGGTCATTTACCAAAATGGCAAAAGTCATTTGCAAAAGGGTTTCTATTAGATTCCTAAACTTTGTAAGATCCAAATTGGTCATTTACCAAAGTGGCAAAGTTGTTAGCAAAAGGTTTCACCTCAAAACCATTTTCAAAACAAGGCACCTATTTGGTCATTTTATGTGGTGAAGAAATATGTCTACTAGGGTTTTAGTCTATAGGGTTAACCAAATGAGTTGCTATTGCAAAACTTGGTGTTTTGGGTCAGTAGGTTTGGTCCAAAACATTTTCTCAAAGTTTTCTTTATGAAAGCATTTTCATAAACAAAACAAATAGTTTTAGTTAGCTAGAAATGGACTAAACTAATTAATCCATCCTATTCTTTTCCAAAACCATTTTCCAAACTATGGGTTGGTTCCTAGGGTCTAAGGTCACAACAAACCAATTTGCAAAGGTTTTAACCTAAGAATCATTTTTAAATGATTTTTCTAATGTTAGCAAGCGTACAAAAGAATCTACAAAATCAAACAAGCTAACAGATACTATTTGCTAAACTAAGGGTAGGTTTGGCTAGGGCTTGTCTTGCTGATTCCAACGACATAAAATTTGTAAAATTTGGACGTGTGGATCAAAAGATACATGGGTTTGAAAATGGCCAAAGGATCTGTTTTCAAATTTCTTTTAAACAGATCTAGTGCCACGCGTTGCGCTGTGATTGGCCGGTACCGGTTCGGCCGGATCGGCATCGTGGAGCGTTAGATCTAAGTTAAATCGTGCGGTGCAGAGAGCATACCCATTCGCGTTTTAAGTGATCTATCGTGTGTGTCCGATCCAGATCCTACGGCTGCTATCAATCAGACCTCTAATCGGCGTGCGGTGGCTACGGGCGGCATGGTCCGGTCCACGGCGGAGCCGGTGATACAAGAAGCTAGAGGACGTGGTAAGGCTCACCGAGATCGTTGACGCTATCGATGCTCAGCGGTCGTGTTGGCCAAGGCGCCGGGTCGCGTAATTTCGCCGGAGTTGGGAACAGCGGCGGCTACCGTGAGTCGAAGACGGCTGTGGACCACGAGAAGACAAACGGAGGATCGGGTTAGACGCAGGTGATCATGTCGGAGCTATGAGCGTGAACAAGAGGGCTCGGGGCGGTCGAGGCTTACCGGGAAACGTTGCCGGAGAAGAAGCAGACTCGGCGGCGCTCTGTGCTTGTCGGAGTCGTCGCTACAGATCACCCTAAGGCGAAACAAAGGCACGATAAGATGCGGGCGACCATGGGGTTCATGTGAGCATGATCGAGAGGTGCTGGGGTGGACGGAATTCACCTGGAAGGTTCGCCGGAGAAACGACAGACGTCGGTGTGGTGCTGTGGTCGTCGTTGTCGAGGCTCTAGGGTGCCTGCGGGTGAGCTGGTGCTACGGGGATTATCGCCAGGAGGTGTGGATCACGTGAAGATGGTCGAGGAGGCAAGGGGCAGTGGGGTTTCGCCGAATTGTCACCGAACATCGTCGGAGCAGTGGAGCTGGAGCTCGAAATTGGGGCAGTCTAAAGCGTGTCAGCGCGAGGCGTCAGAGGGGATTTATAGAGGATGCCCTGGCGTTTCCATCTGCGTGATCAAGGCGAGGTAAAGGCTCGGCGTTAAGGTGAATTAAGTCGGAGCAATCAACGGCAGAACGGGGGGGAAAGGAACGAGTCGCTGAGGAGGTTGAAGACGATGAACAGCTGTCTGTGGGGTCCTCCGTCGATGGAAAAGAAAGGAAGGAGGGTCCACGGGTCTACTCAGTGGGTTTCTTTTCTGGCAGAAAAAACGGTTCGGGAGAGAAATAAGAGGAGGTGGGGTCTGTTGTCAGTGAGGAGAGGGGAAGTGGGTCCACGCTGATCGAGTGGGTCGGGCTTCCGAGTGTAAAATGTTTTCCTTCGGGAGGAAGAAGTCTGCTGGCCGGGCCTTAGTGGGTCATTGTTAATGCTCTATTTTTTTTTCTGTCTAAACCTTTTCTTTTCTAATTCTTTTTCTGTTTTCAATTCAAACAATTAATTCAAACAAATTCAAATTCAAACAACACTCAAATCAATTCAAACAATCACTAACTTCACTTTGAATTTGGTTCTGTTTGGCAACATAATCCAAATCTCAAAATGAAATAATATTTTATTTATTTTTAGGATCCATTTAATAATTAAATAAAATGGATCTTTAGTTATTAGGGTTTTTTTTATTTAATAAAATTTCCATTTGAAATCCAATTATTTTCAAAACCAAACCAGAAGGTTTAATTTGAAACATAAAAGAATACTTGGAAACTTATTTAAATAAATAAATAAGTTTTGGTGTTTTAATTAAAATGGGAAAGCCTTTACTTAAATAAAATTGGATATTTAAATCCTTATCATTTTATTTAAATAAACCTTTACTCATTTTATCAAAACAAAATATTTTTTTACAAAAGCTTGGCCAAAATTAATTTGGCTCACCTTTTCATTTGAAAAAGAGTCTTTTATTAAAAGATCTAAAATAGTATTTCCAAAACAATTTATCTTCCTTTGATAAATGTTTTATCTTTATAAATCCCTTTAGGATTACCTGATCACCAATTGGTAAGGGCTTTTGGGTAAGGGCTTTAAAGGCTTTGGAAATTCATTTTCCTTAACTCATTATATTCACAAGATCTTGTCTATGGTTCCAAACTAAGTGAAACCAACCTCTATGGTCTTTCTTTATCCTTTGTGAATATTTGTTGATCAAATTTGGTATGGATCAAATCCATGGATTTGGAGATACTTTGGAAAATGATTTCCTTCCATTAGGGTTTAGGGTTTTGGTTTACTTTCCAAATGTTCAAATTTCCAGATACATTCATTGAGGAATGCATTTCCCTTGATTTGGATTGTTGAATTCAAACTTTGACCAAAGTTTGTTCAGATGGATTTTAAGTCTCCTTTTAGAAACAAAAGTTTCTTTTCACCCTGATTTTCAACAAAAATTTATTTTGTTTAATTTATTTTTCACATTACAAGATTTGGAAAATCTTGGGATGTGACAGGTGGATTGTGAAAAGAACAGACATGCAATGACACTAGTGGATCCATATGTGGTATGTGAAAAGAACACACATGCAATGACTCCAGTTTTTGTTAGTAAAAAGAACACACATGCAATGACACTAGTGAATCCATGTCTGGTCTCTGCCGAGAACACACATTTCAATGACACTAGTGGATCCATATGTGGTATGTGAAAAGAACACACATGAAATGACTCCAGTTGTTGTTTTTGAAAATAACACACATGCAATGACACTGGTGGATCCATATGTGGTATGTGAAAAGAACACACATGAAATGACTCTTGTTGTTGTTAGTGGAAAGAACACACATGCAATGACACTGGTGGATCCATGTGTGGTGTCTGAATAGAACACACATTTCAATGACTCTGTTTGTTGTTAGTAAAAATAACACACATGCAATGACACTGGTGGATCCATGTGTGGCATCTGAAGAGAACACACATGCAATGACTCTGGTTGTTGTTAGTAAAAAGAGCGCACATCCAATGACACTGGTGTATCCGTAGGTGGATTGTGAAAAGAGCACACATGCAATGACACTGGTGGATCCATATGTGGTGTGTGAAAAGAACACACATGCAATGACTCCAGTTGTTGTTAGTAAAAAGAACACACATGCAATGACACTGGTGGATCCATGTGTGGTCTTTGAAGAGAACACACATTTGAATGACATTGGGGATCCATATGTGGTATGTGAAAAGAACACACATGAAATGTCTCCAGTTGTTGTTAGTAAAAAGAACACACATGCAATGACACTGGTGGATCCATATGTGCTATGTGAAAAGAACACACAAGCAATGACTCTGGTTGTTCTTAGTGACAAGAACACACATGCAATGACACTAGTGTATCCATGTGTGGTCTCTAAAGAGAACACACATTTCGATGACTCTGGTGGATCCATATGTGGTATGTGAAAAGAACACACATGAAATGACTCTAGTTGTTGTTAATAAAAAGAACACACATACAATGACACTGGTGGATCCATATGTGGTATGTGAAAAGAACACACATGAAATGACTCTGGTTGTTGTTAGTGAAAAGAACATACATGCAATAACACTGGTGGATCCATGTGTGGTCTCTAAAGAGAACACACATTTCGATGACTCTGGTGGATCCATATGTGGTATGTGAAAAGAACACACATGAAATGACTCTAGTTGTTGTTAATAAAAGAACACACATACAATGACACTGGTGGATCCATATGTGGTATGTGAAAAGAACACACATGAAATGACTGGTTGTTGTTAGTGAAAAGAACATACATGCAATAACACTAGTGGATCCATATGTGGTATGTGAAAAGAACACACATGAAATGACTCCAGTTGTTGTTTTTGAAAATAACACACATGCAATGACACTGGTGGATCCATATGTGGTATGTGAAAAGAACACACATGAAATGACTCTTGTTGTTGTTAGTGGAAAGAACACACATGCAATGACACTGGTGGATCCATGTGTGGTGTCTGAATAGAACACACATTTCAATGACTCTGTTTGTTGTTAGTAAAAATAACACACATGCAATGACACTGGTGGATCCATGTGTGGCATCTGAAGAGAACACACATGCAATGACTCTGGTTGTTGTTAGTAAAAAGAGCGCACATCCAATGACACTGGTGTATCCGTAGGTGGATTGTGAAAAGAGCACACATGCAATGACACTGGTGGATCCATATGTGGTGTGTGAAAAGAACACACATGCAATGACTCCAGTTGTTGTTAGTAAAAAGAACACACATGCAATGACACTGGTGGATCCATGTGTGGTCTTTGAAGAGAACACACATTTGAATGACATTGGGGATCCATATGTGGTATGTGAAAAGAACACACATGAAATGTCTCCAGTTGTTGTTAGTAAAAAGAACACACATGCAATGACACTGGTGGATCCATATGTGCTATGTGAAAAGAACACACAAGCAATGACTCTGGTTGTTGTTAGTGAAAAGAACACACATGCAATGACACTAGTGTATCCATGTGTGGTCTCTAAAGAGAACACACATTTCGATGACTCTGGTGGATCCATATGTGGTATGTGAAAAGAACACACATGAAATGACTCTAGTTGTTGTTAATAAAAAGAACACACATACAATGACACTGGTGGATCCATATGTGGTATGTGAAAAGAACACACATGAAATGACTCTGGTTGTTGTTAGTGAAAAGAACATACATGCAATAACACTGGTGGATCCATGTGTGGTCTCTGAAGAGAAGACACATTTCAATGACACTAGTGGATCCATATGTGGTATGTGAAAAGAACACACATGAAATGACACTAGTGGATCCATAGGTGGATTGTGAAAAGAGCACACATGCAATGACACTGGTGGATCCATATGTGGTATGTGAAAAGAACACACATGCAATGACTACAGTTGTTGTTAGTAAAAAGAATACATGCAATGACACTGGTGGATCCATGTGTGGTCTCTGAAGAGAACACACATTTCAATGACAATGGTGGATCCATATGTGGTATCTGAAAAGAACACGCATGCAATGACTCTAGTTGTTGTTAGTAAAAGAACACACATGCAATGACATCAGGTGGATCCATGTGTGGTCTCAAAGAGAACACATTTCAATGACTATGGTGGGTGTTAATGGAAAGAACACACATGCAATGACACTGGTGGATCCATGTGTGGTCTCTGAACAGAACACACATTTCAATGACTCTCTTTGTTGTTAGTAAAAAGAACACACATGCAATGACACTCGTGGATCCTTGTGGTGTCTATATCTAGAACCCACATGCAAGTTCTCTGTTGTTGTTTGTTAAAAGATCACACATGCAATGACACTGGTGGATCCATAGGTGGATTGTGAAAAGAACACACATGCACTTACACTGGTGGATCCATATGTGGTATGTGAAAAGAACACACATGCAATGAATCCAATTGTTGTTAGTAAAAAGAACACACATGCAATGACACTGGTGGATACATGTGTGGTCTCTGAAGTGAACACACATTTCAATGACACTGGTGGATCCATATGTGGTATGTGAAAAGAACACACATGAAATTACTCCAATTGTTGTTAGTAAAAAGAACACACATGCAATGACACTGGTGGATCCATATGTGGTATGTGAAAAGAACACACATGAAATGACTCTGGTTGTTGTTAGTAAAAAGAGCACATATGCAATGACACTTGTGGATCCATAGGTGGATTGTGAAAAGAGCACACATGCAATGAAACTGGTGGATCCATATGTTGTATGTGAAAAGAACACACATGCAATGACTCCAGTTGTTGTTAGTAAAAAGAACAGACATGCAATGACACTAGTGGATCCATGTGTGGTCTCTGAAGAGAACACACATTTGAATGACTCTGGTTGTTGTTAGTAAAAAGAACACACATGCAATGACATTGGTGGATCCATGTCTGGTCTCTGAAAAGAACACACATGTAATCACTCTGGTTGTTGTTAGTAAAAAGAGCACATATGCAATGACACTGGTGGATCCATAGGTGGATTGTGAAAAGAGCACACATGCTATGACACTGGTGGATCCATTAGTGGTATGTGAAAAGAACACACATGCAATGACTCTAGTTGTTGTTAGTAAAAAGAATACACATGCAATGACACTAGTGGATCCATGTGTGGTCTCTAAAGAGAACACACATTTCATTGAAACGTGTGAATCCATTTGATTTTTGTTAAAATAACAAACATGAAATGACTCTGGTTGTTATTAGTGAAAAGAACACACATGCAATGACATCAGGGATCCATGTGTGGTCTCAAGAGAACACACATTTCAATGACTATGGTTGTTGTTAATGGAAAGAACACACATGCAATGATGCTGGTGGATCCATGTGTGGTCTCTGAATAGAACACACATTTCAATGACTTTGTTTGTTGTTAGTAAAAAGAACACACATGCAATGACACGGGTGGATCCATGTGTGGTCTCTGAAGAGAACACACATGCAATGATTCTGGTTGTTGTTAGTAAAAAGAACACACATGCAATGACACTGGTGGATCCATAGGTGGATTGTGAAAAGAACACACATGAAATTACACTGGTGGATCCATATGTGGAATGTGAAAAAACACACATGCAATGACTCCAGTTGTTGTTAGTCAAAAGAACACACATGCAATGACACTGGTGGATCCATGTGTGGTCTCTGAAGAGAACTCACATTTCAATGACACTGGTGGATCCATATGTGGTATGTGGAAATAACACACATGAAATGACTCTAGTTGTTGTTAGTAAAAGAATACACATGCAATGACATCAGGATCCATGTGTGGTCTCTGAAGAGAACACACATTTCAATGACACCGTGAATCCATAGGTGGTATGTGAAAAGAACACACATGAAATGACTCTGGTTGTTGTTAGGAAAAAGAACACACATGCAATGACACTGGTGGATCCATGTGTGGTCTCTAAAGAGAACACAGATTTCAATGACTATGGTGGGTGTTAATGGAAAGAACACACATGCAATGACACTGGTGGATCCATGTGTGGTCTCTGAATAGAAAACACATTTCAATGACTCTCTTTGTTGTTAGTAAAAAGAACACACATGCAATGACACTTGTGGATCCATGTGTGGTCTCTGAGAGAACACACATGCAATGACTCTGGTTGTTGTTAGTAAAAGAGCACACATCCAATGACACTGGTGGATCCATAGGTGGATTGTAAAAACACACATGCAATGACACTGTGGATCCATATGTGGTATGTGAAAAGAACACACATGCAATGACTCTAGTTGTTGTTAGTAAAAAGAACACACATGCAATGACATCAGGGATACATGTGTGGTCTCTGAAGAGAACACACATTTCAATGACACTGGTGGATCCATATGTGGTATGTGAAAAGAACACACATGAAATTACTCCAGTTGTTGTTAGTAAAAAGAACACACATGCAATGACACTGGTGGATCCATATGTGGTATGTGAAAAGAACACACATGAAATGACTCTGGTTGTTGTTAGTGAAAAGAACACACATGGAATGACACTAGTGGATCCATGTGTGGTCTCTGAAGAGAACACACATTTCAATGACTATGGTTGTTGTTAGTAAAAAGAACACACATGCAATGACACTAGTGGATCCATGTGTGGTCTTTGAAGAAAACACACATGCAATGACTCTGGCCATTGTTAGTAAAAAGAGCATACCTGCAATGACACTAGTGGATCCATAGGTGGATTGTGAAAAGAACAGACATGTAATGACACTGGTGGGTCCATATGTGGTATGTGAAAAGAATACACATTTCAATGACTCTGGTTGTTGTTAGTAAAAAGAACACACATGCAATGACACTGGTGGATCCATGTGTGGTCTCTGAAGAGAACACACATGCAATGACTCTGGTTGTTGTTAGTAAAAAGAGCACACATGCAATGACACTGGTGGATCCATAGGTGGATTGTGAAAAGAACACACATGCAATGACACTGGTGGATCCATATGTGGTATGTGAAAAGAACACACATGCAATGACTCCTGTGTTTGTTAGTAAAAAGAACACAGATGCAATGACACTAGTGGATCCATGTGTGGTCTCTAAAGAGAACACACATTTCAATGACACTGGTGGATCCATAGGTGGTATGTGAAAAGAACACACATGAAATGACACTGGTGGATCGATAGGTGGATTGTGAAAAGAGCACACATGCAATGACACTGGTGGATCCATATGTGGTATGTGAAAAGAACACACATGCAATGACTCTAGTTTTTATTAGTAAAAAGAACACACATGCAATGCCACTAGTGAATCCATGTGTGGTCTCTGAAGAGAACACACATTTCAATGACACTGGTGGATCCATATGTGGTATGTGAAAAGAACACACATGAAATGACTCTAGTTGTTGTTAGTGGAAAGAACACACATGCAATGACACTGGTGGATCCATGTGTCGTCTCTGAATAGAACACACATTTCAATGACTCTGTTTGTTGTTAGTAAAAAGAACACACATGCAATGACACTGGTGGATCCATGTCTGGTCTCTGAAAAGAACACACATGTAATGACTCTGGTTGTTGTTAGTAAAAAGAGCACACATGCAATGACACTGGTGGATCCATAGGTGGATTGTGAAAAGAGCACACATGCAATGACACTGGTGGATCGAGATGTTGTATGTGAAAAGAACACACATGCAATGACTCTAGTTGTTGTTAGTAAAAAGAACAAACATGCAATGACACTAGTGGATCCATGTGTGGTCTCTGAAGAGAACACACGTTTCAATGACACTAGTGGATCCATATGTGGTATGTGAAAAGAACACACATGAAATGACACTGCTGGATCCATAGGTGGATTGTGAAAAGATCACACATGCTATGACACTGGTGGATCCATTAGTCGTATGTGAAAAGAACACACATGCAATGACTCTAGTTGTTGTTAGTAAAAATAATACACATGCAATGACACTGGTGGATCCATGTGTGGTCTCTAAAGAGAACACACATTTCAATGACACTGGTGAATCCATATGTGGTATGTGAAAAGAACACACATGAAATGACTCTGGTTGTTGTTAGTGAAAAGAACACACATGCAATGACACTGGTGGATCCATGTGTGGTCTCTGAAGAGAACACACATTTCAATGACTATGGTTGTTGTTAATGGAAAGAACACACATGCAATGACACTGGTGGATCCATGTGTGGTCTCTAAATAGAACACACATTTCAATGACTCTGTTTGTTGTTAGTAAAAAGAACACAGATGCAATGACATGGGTGGATCCATGTGGTCTCTGAGAGAACACACATGCAATGACTCTAGTTGTTATTAGTAAAAAGAGCACACATCCAATGACACGGGTGGATCTATAGGTGGATTGTGAAAAGAACACACATGCAATGACACTGGTGGATCCATATGTGGTATGTGAAAAGAACACACATGCAATGACTCCAGTGGTTGTTAGTAAAAAGAACACACATGCAATGACACTGGTGGATCCATGTGTGGTCTCTCAAGAGAACACACATTTCAATGACACTGGTGGATCCATATGTGGTATGTGAAAAGAACACACATGAAATGACTCCAGTTGTTGTTAGTAAAAAGAACACACATGCAATGACACTGGTGGATCCGTATGTGGTATGTGAAAAGAACACACATGCAATGACTCTAGTTATTGTTACTAAAAGAATACACATGCAATGACATCAGGATCCATGTGTCTCTGAAGAGAACACACATGCAATGACTCGGTTGTTGTTAATAAAAGAGCACATCCAATGACACTGTGGATCCATATGTGGTGTGTGAAAGAACACACATGCAATGACTCCAGTTGTTGTTAGTAAAAGAACACACATGCAATAACATTGGTGGATCCATGTGTGGTCTTTGAAGAGAACACACATGAATGACATTGGGGATCCATATGGTATGTGAAAAGAACACACATGAAATGTCTCCAGTTGTTGTTAGTAAAAAGAACACACACATAATGACACTGTGGATCCATATGTGGTATGTGAAAAGAACACACATGCAATGACTCTGTTGTTTTTAGTGAAAAGAACACACATGCAATGACACTAGTGTATCCATGTGTGGTCTCAAGAGAACACACATTTCGATGACTTCGGTGGATCCATATGTGGTATGTGAAAAGAACACACATGAAATGACTCTAGTTGTTGTTAATAAAAAGAACACACATGCAATGACACTGGGGGATCCATATGTGGTATGTGAAAAGAACACACATGAAATGACTCTGGTTGTTGTTAGTGAAAAGAACACACATGCAATAACACTGGTGGATCCATGTGTGGCCTCTAAAGAGAACACACATTTGAATGACTCTGGTTGTTGTTAGTAAAAAGAACACACATGCAATGACACTGGTGGATCCATGTCTGGTCTCTGAAAAGAACACACATGTAATGACTCTGGTTGTTGTTAGTAAAAAGAGCACACATGCAATGACACTGGTGGATCCATAGGTGGATTGTGAAAAGAGCACACATGCAATGACACTGGTGGATCCAGATGTTGTATGTGAAAAGAACACACATGCAATGACTCTAGTTGTTGTTAGTAAAAAGAATACACATGCAATGACACTGGTGGATCCATGTGTGGTCTCTAAAGAGAACACACATTTCAATGACACTGGTGAATCCATATGTGGTATGTGAAAAGAACACACATGAAATGACTCTGGTTGTTAGTGAAAAGAACACACATGCAATGACACTGGTGGATCCATGTGTGGTCTCTGAAGAGAACACATTTCAATGACTATGGTTGTTGTTAATGGAAAGAACACACATGCAATGACACTGGTGGATCCATGTGTGGTCTCTGAATAGAACACACATTTCAATGACTCTGTTTGTTGTTAGTAAAAAGAACACACATGCAATGACATGGGTGGATCCATGTGTGGTCTCTAAAGAGAACACACATGCAATGACTCTAGTTGTTATTAGTAAAAAGAGCACACATCCAATGACACTTGTGGATCTATAGGTGGATTGTGAAAAGAACACACATGCAATGACACTGGTGGATCCATATGTGGTATGTGAAAAGAACACACATGCAATGACTCTAGTGGTTGTTAGTAAAAAGAACACACATGCAATGACATCAGGATCCATGTGTGGTCTCTGAAGAGAACACACATTTCAATGACACTGGTGGATCCATATGTGGTATGTGAAAAGAACACACATGAAATTACTCCAGTTGTTGTTAGTAAAAAGAACACACATGCAATGACACTTGTGGATCCGTATGTGGTATGTGAAAAGAACACACATGCAATGACTCTAGTTGTTGTTAGTAAAAAGAATACACATGCAATGACCCTGGTGGATCCATGTGTGGTCTCTGAAGTGAACACACATTTCAATGACTATGGTTGTTGTTAGTAAAAAGAACACACATGCAATGACACTGGTGGATCCATGTGTGGTCTCTGAAGAAAACACATATGCAATGACTCTGGCCATTGTTAGTAAAAAGAGCATACATGCAATGACACTAGTGGATCCATAGGTGGATTGTGAAAAGAATGGACATGCAATGACACTGTGGATCCATATGTGGTCCGTGAAAAGAACACACATGCAATGACTCTGGTTGTTGTTAGTAAAAGAACACACATGCAATGACATCAGGGATCCATGTGTGGTCTCTGAAGAGAACACACATGCAATGACTCTGGTTGTTGTTAGTAAAAAGAGCACACATGCAATGACACTGGTGGATCCATAGGTGGATTGTGAAAAGAACACACATGCAATGACATTGGTGGATCCATATGTGGTATGTGAAAAGAACACACATGCAATGACTCCAGTGTTTGTTAGTAAAAAGAACACAGATGCAATGACACTAGTGGATCCATGTGTGGTCTCAAGAGAACAAACATTTCAATGACACTGGTGTATCCATAGGTGGATTGTGAAAAGAACACACATGCAATGACACTGGTGGATCGATAGGTGGATTGTGAAAAGAGCACACATGCAATGACACATGTGAATCCAAATGTGGTATGTGAAAAGAACACACATGCAATGACTCCAGTTGTTGTTAGTAAAAAGAACACACATGCAATGACACTAGTGAATCCATGTGTGGTCTCAAGAGAACACACATTTCAATGACACTGTGGATCCATATGTGGTATGTGAAAAGAACACACATGAAATGACTCAGTTGTTGTTTTTAAAAGAACACATGCAATGACACTGGGTGGATCCATATGTGAAAAGAACACACACGAAATGACTCTTGTTTTTGTTAGTCATAAGAACACACATGCAATGACACTGGTGGATCCATGTGTGGTCTCTGAATAGAACACACATTTCAATGACTCTGTTTGTTGTTAGTAAAAAGAACACACATGCAATGACACTGGTGGATCCATGTGTGGTCTCCTTGAAGAGAACACACATGCAATGACTCTGGTTGTTGTTAATAAAAAGAGCGCACATCCAATGACACTGGTGGATCCATATGTGGTGTGTGAAAAGAACACACATGCAATGACTCTAGTTGTTGTTAGTAAAAAGAACACACATGCAATAACACTGGTGGATCCATGTGTGGTCTTTGAAGAGAACACACATTTGAATGACATTGGGGATCCATATGTGGTATGTGAAAAGAACACACGTGAAATGTCTCCAGTTGTTGTTAGTAAAAAGAACACACATGCAATGACACTGGTGGATCCATATGTGGTATGTGAAAAGAACACACATGCAATGACTCTGGTTGTTTTTAGTGAAAAGAACTGTAACATCCCTAAAATCATATTTCAAAACTCATTCATATCATCCTTGCATCCTTCATTCATTTAGGGTTTTTCTCAAAATCATTTAGAAACAGAAGTTTGAGCTATGATTTCATGTGAGCAAATTCAACTCAATTGACCATCACCCTTTGAGAGTGGATTGTTTAGGAATTTGTTTGCTTGCCTCCATTGTTGGAAAGATTAGGTGTAGCATTTTAACCCAAGTTTCCAATTTAGAAATAATTTCAAAACCCTATTTCAAACATTTACAAACTAGAGACAAAGTCTCTGTTTGTTTCAAAGCCAAGCTTGACCAAGCCCTAGCAAGGTAACCACATGGCTAATTGACTGATTTTGAAACCACAGTACCCTACAAAAATCCCCAGAATTGTTTGAATTCAAAAAGGATTTGAATTCATATCAAAATCATTCCAGAAAATAGAATTAGAAAAAGAAAAGAAGCTAACAAAGGAAAAGTCACTGGGTGAAATCCGGCATCCAGCCCAGAAGAAACAGGCCCATCAAGCCCACACGGAACCTTCTTTTCATTTTCATTAGCGCGACGAACGTGTTGGGGGTCACGATGATGCACCCCACTTCCACTCGGCGCTTGACGACGGCGGGCCTCCTCCACGCCAAAGATCGTCTCCCACCAGTTCATCCCCAAATCAACGCGGCTGTTTTCTGTGTTTAATTCGTGGCGTCAATTCGATTCAATTCCCGAGTGATTCTATCTCATGACCAGGCTATATAAACCCCTCCGCTTCTCTCCTTCTCCCTCAAACCCGAACCAGGCGCTACCGTGCGAAAGCATTGCTTCTCAGCCCGCTGCCTCCGACGAGCGCAGCCACGATTCCGTGAGTTCGAGCTCCCTCGCCTCTCGTTCTTGCTATTTGGTTCGGTGAGCTCAAGGCTTCTTTTAACACACTTCGCTTGCCCTCGTATGAACCGCTCCGCAACATCGCCGATCACACCGACTTCTACACGAACTCCGGCGAGCTCTAGTGGTAAGTCCAGACCGTCCTAAGCCTTGTTCTCCGCGATCTTCTGCATCTAACCACACCTCCCGTTTGCATCCTAGTGATCTACAATGTCGCCTTCGACCTCGAGCAGAACCACTGTTGCCAGATCCAACTCCGGCGAGAAATCTACCGCAACCCTGAGCGCCCCTTGCCGAGCTGACCACACGTCGAGCATCCCCACGTCCTTGCGGTCTCGGTGAGTATCCTCCCCACCCTCCTAGCGATCTGTATCACCGGCGCCGCCATCATCCGACCGTCGCCGCCGCGCACAGCCGATAAGAGCCGCCAGATTTTGACTTGTTGTTTTAGATCGTTGGATCTGTATCGTAGGGCTAGGATAGAATTTTAAGCGAAGCGGTATGCGCGTGTCTGAACCGCCAGATCTCATTTAGATCTTGCGGCTGCAGAGCTCGATCCAGTGCGAAACGGTACGCGCCAATCACGACATGACGCGTGGCTAGGAGCTGATCTGAAAACAGAATTTAAAACAGATTTTGATCCAATTTTCAAATGCCTATAACTTTTGAATGCCACGTTAGAATTTTGCAAACTTTATACCGTTGGATTCAGTGAGACAAGACCTTTCTGAATATCCAATGTGTTTAGCAAATAGTAACCATTAGAATGACTTTATTTGTAGAAACTTGTTTAAGGCTAGTTTGAGAATAGTTTTAGTTTAGTAATTTGTTTTAGGGTTAAATATGTTTAGTGGGCAAACTTGTGACTTGTTAAGTTTCTGTAATCATGTACTTGCTTGGTAGAGTTTTCAAAATCACCACTTAGTAAATTCATGCATGCATGCATTCATATTATTTTTGTTTGTATATATTGTGTGTAATTGTGTGCTACAACTTTGTGTGTAGATTTTGCTAGTGATTGTGATTGTGACGAGTGCTACTCTCCACATTACCAAGGAAAGTGATATCTTCATGAATATTCCATTCCTATTATTTTATACTTGCATTAGATATTTTTTGCTAAGACTTGCATGCTACTTTTTCAAATGTTGGTGGGAAATCCTATATAGTTAGAATGGTAGAATTGCTAGGAAATTTCCCCTAAGGATAAGTTGCCATGCCATGCTTAGCCTAGCTAATAGAAAACAAGGGGGGATTATTTGTTTATGCTATGGAAAAATCTCTAAGTCTAAGGACTTGTGTTTTGTTTAATAAAACAACTAAGTTAATGAATCACCTGGGTGGAATGGGACTTGCTTGGTGGTTTTTGGTTGAGTGGTTCACAAGGCCCATGTTTCTGGTTTACCTTAGTGTATCTCACTTGTGGATGGCCACCCAGGAATAAAGAGATTTGAGATGTCAAATGTTGAGAAGCTTCAAGTGCAACCACTTGGCAATATGGGCTCTGCCATGATCTTAGGTTGCTAGAACTTAGTCTCTTGGACAGTTGGTGGTAGAGGGACTGATAGGTTGAACGTCCATTTGACTAAGGAAAGGCTTCTGAAGGATCTTGTCTTGGGAAACCAAGTCTTGTGGGAAAGTGCACCACCTCTGCAGAGTGTAAAACCTAAGTACTTAGCCATGTCCCTGGTAAAGGACAATTTGAGCATCAAGACATGGAAACTTCAAGAATCTCATCACTCCAATTTCTAAATAAAATTTGTGGGTGAACAAGGGTTAAAGGATCTTCAGTCTTTGATTGGTAGATGCCTTGGAAAGGATCTTCAGTCTTTGATTGGTAGATGCCTTGGGTAAGTTTCCTGCCAAGCAAAAACTTAGTGTTTTCAAATGATAAGGAAAAATCTATTTTGAGCAATGCAAGCCTAAGCTCCACCTAGCCAAATGCATATAGTATTATAGTCCTTGCCAATACTATTCCAAAGTATTGACCCTCTGTGGCTGTAACTTGTAATGTTGCAGGTTACTCCGATGATGATTAGGAGTCATGAGTCTACACTCAACATGCTTGCCTGTGGCACATGAAGATGAAGACTTATGTTTATTTACTTATTCCATAAACTCTTGTATTAGGCCTTGGCCCTGAGTTGTAAAAGACTATGTTTTATCTCTGGAATGACTGTAATAAACGACCTTTGTATCTGTGTACTTCATCTTAAACTGTGGATGCTAGCATTGATCCAGGGACTAGCATTGCAATCACAGGGATCCTTTCCTTTGATAAGGAGGGGTCTTATAGATGGTATCAGAGCATTGTGTTGCATGTAGGATTATGACCCTAGGATTGGAAACCAATAAGGAAATTTTTTAACTACTTCTACACTTGTCTATTCTTCTCGTAAACTTTTCTAATCTTCTCATTCTCATCTCTATTTGTAGATGAACTCCATCAACGAAGCCGTGAGGAGAGGACCACTCATGACCATGACCTTGGAGTGTGAGACTGAGTTTCCCAAGATTCTCAAGGACCTCATGGAGACAATGGAAGTACATGGTGCAGCTGTGTATAAGGGCTTTCCAGTGATGGAGGAAGGAGTGGAGTATTGGTGGGTGCAACTTCACTTGTACAAAAACAAGGAAGACAACCACAAAGAAAGAGGCTTCTGCATGTACACCAACACTTTTATGCACACCACATTCTTTGAGTCAGCAAAAGAAGCAGCTTGGAAGACTATCAAAGAACTAAGTGCTAGAGTCAAGTGCAGGATGCTCAACCTCCAAAAAGACTTAGAGAAGGAGAAAGAACATACCCAAGAGTTGGAAGTCACCAACCAAACCTTAAGGGGAGATATTATAGACTTAGTGATAGAAGCATATGAACAAGATAGGCTGATTGCCTCTAGGAACATTGTGTTAGCCACCAGATCCAGTGAGATAGGTTTGTAGGCGCACTTCGTTAGTTGGACCACCACCTATCACCTTATTTTCCAAATGATACCTTAAATAAGTTTGAACCTTGGTTGATGTAATGGATTCATGTATGCATGACTTTTGTGATTTTGTGTTCCATGGATATGTATGAATGTTTGTCTTGTTTATCTTAAATTGTGTTGTTCTAACTTTTTCAATCTTATAAATAGATGCCTATTGCCATCAGCACTGTTGAGGAGTTCCAGGTTACCCGTTTTGGTCCTCGTATCGTAGAGCTTACTACTTTGCTCGATCTCCCTCTTCCCATCATTACGGTGCACCCACTCACCAAGTTTGAGAGGAAGGACCTCTGGGGCTTCAAGGTGAACCAGCCAGGACGCCAGACAGAGCCTACTACGGAGGCCGCTGCCTTCAAGCTTATGCACGATGACAGGGAGAGAGGCATGGAGGTTGTCATGCAGACCTGATAGGACGCATTAGCCGCTCGCTACTCCCCGAGTTAGAGGCACTCACTTCCACGCCTTCGGAAGGCGTGATGATGACGGAGAGTCCATCGACTTTGAGGACGACTCGAGGACCACAACAGAGCCGATGCGCCTGTACCTCCAGGACTAAGAGACTCTTATTAGGCACGTGGATACTGACAGGACCAACGTCATGCTTAGCAATGACGAGCTCAGTGTGCATGAGAAGGACAAGCTCTTCGCATGCAGCAGACGAGATAGTCAAGGAGATGGAGGCGAAGTTCGAGACCCAAGACCGTAAGTTCAAGAGTCAAGAGAAACGTGTCCAGGATAGGAACAAGAGGATTCGGGACATGACCGAGGAACTGCAGTCCAAGGACTTTGAGTTAGAGCAGCAGCAGACAGTGATTGAGAGACTTCGTTCCCAGAATAGGGCTCTCGAGACCAAGATCGACTCCTTGACCACTACCATCGAGGAGAACAAGACCGCAATGGAGAACGCAGGTCTTACCTTTGTCGAGGAGGAGATTGATGTGGACGAGTAGACTTGACTACTCAGTTATCTTTATTTTACCGTACTTGTTATTAGTGAACTTATTATTGGACCATCCGACTTGTGGATGGCTTGCCACTTGTGTGTTTTACTTTGAGACTTTTGTTATCTTGTTGTTGATCTTTTACCCTTTTGTTGCATGCTATGTGTTTGCTTGTGTGATGTATTGTGCATGAATCATGTAAGGGTATCTCATTCTTATCTCTATATGAACAAACCACAGATGCCTCCCCGTCGCGCAAACCCCAACCCCAACCCCAACATTACCCTAGAAATGCAATAGATGATGAATGCGCAAACACAGCTTATGCAAATGATGACGACATTCATCCAAAACCAGAACAACAACCACAACAACCCCAATAACAACAACAACACCTTCGGGTTTTGATATGCTCACCAGATTTCTGCGTCTGAGGCCAGCTAAGTTCTCAGGAACGACTGATCCCATGGTGGCCAATGATTGGCTACGTTCTGTGAACAAAGACTTAGTGACCGTAGGCTGCACGGATGCTGAAAAAGTCAGGTTCGCGGCACATCTGTTGGAAGGACCAGCCGCCGCATGGTGGGACAACTTCCAGATCACCACTCCTATTGATGAGGTGACTTGGGCTATCTTTGAAGATGGCTTTCGAACTACTCATATCTCACCAGGAATGATGAGCCTGAAAAAGAAGGAGTTTCACAACCTGAAGCAGCGCCACCACAGCGTGGCTGAATATATTGAAGAGTTCAACAATCGCGGCGCCATGCACCGGATGAGGTTGACACAGATGCCAAAAGAAAGGAAAAGTTTCGAAGGCTTAAATGATGAGCTGAATCTGCAATATCGTGGCATATGTTCCAACTTATCATTCAGGTGACAAGGCTGTTATTGTGGAGAATAAAATGAAGCAAGTCGAGAGTAGAAAGAGGAAACATCTGACAAGCACTGCTCGGGATCGCTCATAAACAATCTCACTATGATGATAATGTCACCGAGGATCCCACAAGCATGGGAAATTTAACAAGCACCACAACCACAACTCATGACAACAAGCATCATCGCAACATGACAATGATAAGTACAAAAATCACAAGAGTGGATATAAGAGCCACCACTGGAAGTGGAAGTGGAAGTCATCCTAAAAGGACATCAACAAAGTTGAATGCTTCAAATGCAAGAAGATGGGGCATTATGCTAATGAGTGCCCTGAAAAGAAGGTTGAAGGACCTAACAAGCCCAATCCTTTTCAGAAAGGACAGGTTAACCACATCAATGTGGAGGAGGTCTATGAAGAACCTGATGCTGTTGCTGGTAAGTTCAGACTCAATTCCATCTCAGCATTTGTACTCTTTGACACTGGTGCATCTCACTCATTCATATCAAAAGCATTTGTCGAAAGAAATGAACTACCGGTAGAAACCATTGGGTGTCCTATAAGAGTAAGTTCTCCTGGTGGAGAAATGATAGTAAACTGGATGTCATGATTTAGTCATAGAGATCGGAAAACAATAAGTTTCAAAGGAACCTAATAATCCTAAATTCCCAAGGATTGGAAGTGATTTTGGGAATGGATTGATGGCTAAGTATGAGGGAGTACTAGATTGTGCTAATCGCAGCCACTCACAACCCCTCAAGGTAAGAGGATAAAATTCAAGTCCAATTTTAAATCTAAAGGAAGTAAGCTGAATTCTCTTAAGGGGTTAGCATGGACAGTGTTAATTGTGTGAATATCCGGATGTGTTTCCTAAGAGTTACCGGAATGCCACCAGATAGAGATGTAGAGTTTATAATAGATTTGGTACCGTGTTCTGGACCAAGAGCAAAGAGGCCTTATAAAATGTCATTGACGAACTTAAAGAACTCAAGAAACAGCTTGGAGAACAATTACGTAAAGGATTCATCCAGCCAAGTTCTTCATCTTGGGGAGCCCCAGTAGTGTTCGTAGAAAAGAAAGATAGAACTCAAAGATTATGCATAGATTACCGTTCTCTCAACGAGGTAACCATCAAGAACAAATATACTTTGCCAAGAATCAATGACTTGTTTGATCCTAGAAGGAGCATGTGTTTTCTCAAGATTGATCTTCGTCGGCTATTTTCAACTCAAGATAAGAGAACAAGACATACCTAAAACAGCATTCACCACAAGGTATGGATTGTATGAGTACACGTGATGCCTTTTGGTTTAACCAACGCCCAAAGATACTTCATGAATATGATGAACAAGGTGTTCATGGAATTTCTCGACAAGTTCGTTGTCGTTTTCATCGATGACATCTTAGTCTACTCCAAGAGCAAGGAAGAGCATGAAAGACATCTCCACTTGATACTTGAGAAACTGAGGGAACATAAGCTTTATGCCAAATTCAGCAAGTGTGAGTTTTGGTTGGAAGAAGTTGGATTTCTTGGTCACATTATGACAAAGGATGGTGTAGCAGTTGATCCTGCTAAAGTTTCAGCTGTGACAGAATGGGAGTCACCTAAGAACGTAAAAGAGGTTCGTAGTTTCCTTGGTTTAGCAGGTTACTAGAGAAGATTCATTGAAATTTTTTCAAAGGTGGCTAAACCAATGACAGAATTGCTAAAGAAAGATAAGAAATTTGCTTGGTCTGAAGGTTGTGAACTCAGCTTTCAAGAATTAAAGAAGAGGCTTGTGTCAGCACCAGTTCTATGCCTACCAGATTTGGAAAAGGATTTCCAAGTGTATTGTGATGCTTCTCATCAAGGATTAGGTGTCGTACTTATGCAAGGCGGAAAAGTTGTGGCTTATGCCTCGAGACAACTCAAAACTCATGAAGTAAACTATCCTACTCATGATTTAGAGTTAGCCGCTGTTGTCCATGCACTCAAAACATGGAGACATTACCTTTTGGGAAAACGTTGTGAAATATTCATCGATCATAAGAGTTTGAAGTATATCTTCACCCAGAAGGAAATCAATATGAGACAAAGGAGATGGCTAGAACTTATCAAGGATTACGACTTCAGTTTGCAATACCACCCCGGTAAAGCAAATGTACTAGCAGATGCTCTAAGTCGTAAGGCGTTTGTAAGGTGAATTGCCAGATGACTTGTGTAAGCAATTCAAGGAACTCAGGTTGGAGATTGTGCCAGAAGGACATCTCATGTCTTTGGATGTTCAACCCACTCTGTTGGATAAGATTAAAGAAGCCCAAAAGGCGGATAAAGAAATCGAAGAGATTAAGGAAAGGATTAGCCTAGGGAAAGCTAAAAGTTTCCACATAGACGAACAAGGTACTTTATGGCACGGGAAACGTATTTGTGTTCCACAAGATCCGGAATTGCGGAAACTGATTCTACAAGAAGCCCATAACTCTCCATATTCTATTCACCCGGGAAACACCAAAATGTACATGGATATGAAAGAAAGATTTTGGTGGAACAATCTCAAAAGGGACATCGTCGGCCGCATTGCTTTGTGTGACGTGTGTAGTAGAGTGAAAGCGGAGCATCAGAAACCAGCAGGTTTGCTTCAACCAATGCCTATTCCTGAATGGAAGTGGGAAAATATTGGTATGGATTTCATTACCGGATTACCAAGGACCAGGTCAGGGTATGATTCCATATGGGTAGTAGTGGATCGCCTAACTAAAGTGGCTCATTTTATACCCGTAAAGACAACTTATACCAAAGGCAAAGTTAGCCGAATTTACATGAGCAGAATTGTATGTCTTCACGGTGTGCCAAGGAGTATTGTGTCCGATAGAGGAACTCTTCACTTCTCACTTTTGGAGACAGCTTCATGAATCTTTAGGAACAAGGTTGGAATTAGATCGCTTTCATCCTCAAACGGATGGACAAACGGAAAGGACTAACCAAATTCTTGAAGACATGTTGAGGGCATGTGCCCTAGACTATGGAGCAAGTTGGGATGAAAGTCCGCCTTTACGCAGAAGTTCTCTTACAATAACAGCTACCAATCTAGCAATCGGATGGCACCGCTTGAGTTTCTCTAAGGAAGAAGTGGACCACCCCATTGCTATGGAATGGTGTGGGAGAAAGAAGTTTGTTTGGACCAGATCTTATCAAAGACGCCAAGAAAAGGTCAAATTGGTTAGGGACAGTTGAAGATAGCATGCCTCGACGTAAAAGCTACGAAGTTGGGGATAGAGCTTATCTTAGAGTATCACCACTTCGTGGAGTGAAAAGATTTGGAGTCAAAGGAAAGTTGGCACCAAGATATGTTGGACCATTCAACATTCTAAGTCGCAAGGGAGAAGTTGCATACGAAATTGAACTGCCAGCATCTTTATCAGCAGTCCATAATGTTTTCCATGTGAGTCAGCTCAAGAAATGTCACCCAGAAATGGAAGAATCATCTTTGAAGGATACCATACCTTTGGAAGAAGTTCAACTAGAAAGTGATCTCACCTATGAAGAAAAGCTCAAAATTCTTGAGACCGCAGAAGAGTCACAAGGACAAAGATCAAGTTTTGCAAAGTGCAATGGAGTCATCATTCGAGGAGGAAGCAACATGGGAAAGAGAAGATGATCTTCTAAAGACCACCTCACCTATTTGTTAGTTAATCCAATCTCGAGGGCGAGATTCATCTTAAGGGGGTTAGATTTGTAACATCCCTAAAATCATATTTCAAAACTCATTCATATCATGCTTGCATCCTTCATTCATTTAGGGTTTTTCTCAAAATCATTTAGAAACAGAAGTTTGAGCTATGATTTCATGTGAGCAAATTCAACTCAATTGACCATCACCCTTTGAGAGTGGATTGTTTAGGAACTTGTTTGCATGCCTCCATTGTTGGAAAGATTAGGTGTAGCATTTTAACCCAAGTTTCCAATTTAGAAATAATTTCAAAACCCTATTTCAAACATATACAAACTAGAGACAAAGTCTCTGTTTGTTTCAAAACCAAGCTTGACCAAGCCCTAGCAAGGTAACCACATGGCTAATTGACTGATTTTGAAACCACAAGACTTACAAAAATCCCCAGAATTGTTTGAGTTCAAAAGGATTTGAATTCATATCAAAATCATTCCAGAAAATAGAATTAGAAAAAAGAAAAGAAGCTAACAAAGGAAAAAGGCCATGGCTGAAATCCGCCCAGCAAAGAAACAGCCCATCAAGCCCACCCGAACCTTTCTTTACTTCTCTCACGCCACGAAGACGATTCAGCCGGCCGATGACAGACCCCACTTCCACCTTGCGACTTCGCCGACGAGCGGCCTCCACGCCAAGATCGCTTCCACCCGCACGACCAGTTCATCCCCAAATCAACGCCCAGCTTCGTGTTTAATTCGGCGCCAATTCGATTCAATGCCCGAGTGATTCTCGCCATGACCAGGCTATATAAATCCCTCCGCCTCTCCTTCTCCTCAAACCCAACGAACCAGAGCACCACCAGGCGCGAGCATTGCTTCCTGTCTCTGCTGCCTCCGACGAGCCGCAGCCACGATTCCGTGAGTTCCGAGCTCCTCCGCCTCTCGTTTGCTATCTGTTCGTGAGCCTCGCGCTTCTTTTAACACACTTTTTTGCCTCGTATGAACCGTAGTTCGCAATATCGATAACGCCGCCACCGTTTCTACACGAACTCCGCGAAGCTCTAGTGGTAAGTCCGCACCGCCCTAAGCCTTGTCGTTCACACTGCATGTTCTCCGTGATCTTCGCATCTAACCACACCTCCCGCTTGCATCCTAGTGATCTACAACGCCGCCTCCGACTCGAAAGGTAAACCATCACTGCGATCCAACTCCGGCGAAATCTACCGCAACCCCGAAGCGCCTTTGCCGAGTCGACCACATCGCCGAAAGCATCCCCACGCCCTGCGGTCTCGGTGAGTATCCTCCCACCCTCCTAGCGATCTGTATCACCGCGCCGCCATCAGACGACCGTGCCGCTGCCAAGACACCGATAAGCGCCGCCAGATTTTGACTTGTTGTTTTAGATCGCTGATCTCGTAGGGTGGCTAGGATAGAATTTGCTTAGTGGTGCGTTGTCTTGCCGGTTCAGATAAGCTATGGTTCCGAACCGCCAGATCTCATTTAGATCCCGCGTCGCGGAGCTCGATCCAAGGCGTAAACGGTACGCCGCCAATCATTTACATGACGCTGCTAGGAGCTGATCTGAAAACAGAATTTAAAACAGATTTTGATCCAAGTTTCAAATGCCTATAACTTTGAATGCCACGCTAGAATTTTGCAAACTTTATACCGCTGATTCTGTGAGACAAGACCTTTCTGAATATCCAATGTGTTTAGCAAATAGTAACCATTAGAATGACTTTATTTGTAGAAACTTGTTTAAGGCTAGTTTGAGAATAGTTTTAGTTTAGTAATTTGTTTTAGGGTTAAATATGTTTAGTGGGCAAACTTGTGACTTGTTAAGTTTCTGTAATCATGTACTTTCTTGGTAGAGTTTTCAAAATCACCACTTAGTAAATTCATGCATGCATGCATTCATATTATTTTTGTTTGTATATATTGTGTGTAATTGTGTGCTACAACTTTGTGTGTAGATTTTGCTAGTGATTGTGATTGTGACGAGTGCTACTCTCCACATTACCAAGGCAAGTGATATCTTCATGAATATTCCATTCCTATTATTTCATACTTGCATTAGATATT
The DNA here is from genome assembly GCA_023614405.1 of Avena insularis. NCBI lineage: Eukaryota > Viridiplantae > Streptophyta > Magnoliopsida > Poales > Poaceae > Avena > Avena insularis. Next base: position 8,990 of record JAJUPC010000198.1, on the reverse strand, counting down.
TTTTGCTAAGACTTGCAAGCTACTTTTTCAAATGTTGGTGGGAAATCCTATGTAGTTAGAATGGTAGAATTGCTAGGAAATTTCCTGTAACATCCCAAAAATCATGTTTCAAAAACTCATTCATTTCATTCTTGCATCATTCATTCATATAGGGTTTTTCTCAAAATCATTTAGAGACAGAAGTTTGAGCTATGATTTCATGTGGGCAAATTGTCTCAATTGGCCAACACCCTTTGGGATTTGATTGTCTATGATCTTGTTTGCTTGCCTCCATGGTTGGAAAGGCTAGGTGAAGCTTTTAACCCAAGATTCAAAATTTAGAAATAGTTTCAAAACCCTATTTCAAATATTTGCAAACTAGAGCAAATCTCTGTTTACTTTTGAAACCCAAGCTTGACCAAACCTTTGCAAGGTAACCACTAGGATATTTGATTGTTTGTGAACCCACAGAACCCTGCAAAAATCCCCAAAGAAGTTTGAATTCAAAAGGATTTGAATTCATATCAAATTCTATTCAGAAAATGAAATTAGAAAAAGAAAAGGCTTAAAGAAAGGAAAAGGGCCGAGCGCCGAATCGCCCAAAGATGATCAAGCCCAAGAAGCCCACCCGGGATCTCTTTTCTTCACACACGCTGAACAAGACGTTAAGTCGCTGACAGACCGACCCCACTTTCACCTCGTGACTTTCATCGACGAGCGGGCCCGGTCCACGCCGCCTCGCCTTCCTCAGATCGGCCGCGACCACGCCGCCGCAGCAGTGATGGCCGGAAATGGCGCGCGAATGGGCATTTAACCGCGAAGGCTTCGCCGATTCTGCTATAAGTTCCTCTCGCCGCGATCTTTTTCCCCAAACACCTCGCTCACTCCGCCACCAGTGTCCTCAATCAGCTTTGCACCGCCATGAGAGCCTCTCCGCGATCGATTCCGTGAGCCTAGTGTTCCCTCTCTTGTTCTTACAATCTGACTCAGATGTCTTGGCGCATCTCGACCTCACTAGTCCGCTTGTATCGCCTCTGTCGCCGGTTTCGACACCGCGAAAGCACCGACGGCGACATCAACTCCGACGAAGTTTTCCGGTAGGTGCAGCACCGCCTCGCTTTCCCGCTCATGCTCACTACGCTTGACTCAGGAATCTAACCGTGTCGCTATCTTGCCTTTGGAGTGATTCAGAAGCGACGCCCACGACGACCACCCGACGCACCCGACGCCGCCTTTCCACTCCGGGAGCAATCTAGGACACCCGAGCACCCCTTGACCAACCGCAGTACGACGAGCTTCACCATGACCTCCGAGCCCGTGAGCTACTCCTATTTCTCCTCTCCGCTCGCATCGCCGCAACGCCATCGACCGACAGCCTGCCGCTGTAGCCGCCGCCTCCGCCAGTTCTTGGTCGAGAAATAGCAGTTAGATTCAGATCGTAGCGCTTAGGATAGATCCACTTAACCCAAGCGGCACGATCTGAGCCGCCAGATTTCATTTAGATCCAGCGGTTCAGACTCGATCCGCATTTAACCGCACGGGCGAATAAGAACATGACGCGTGGCTAGGTTAGATCTGAAAATAGATTTAAAACCAGAAATTTGATCCAAATTCAAATGCCTATATCTTTTGAATTCCACGTTGGAATTTTGCAAACTTTATACCGTTGATTCAGAAAAACAAGACCTTTCTGCCTATCCTTTTGTTTAGCAAATAGTAACCATTAGATGTGCTAAAATTGCAGAGACTTGTTTGAGGCCTTTTTGAGTATAGATTTAGTTTAGTATTTTGTTTTAGGGTCATTTAAGTTGTCTTGGCTATTTTGTGACTTGTTTAGTTTCTGTATTCATGCACTTGCTTGGTTGAGTTTTCAAAAATCATCACTTGGTAGATTCATGCATGCATGCATTCATATTATTTTTGTTTGTATATTGTGTGTAATTGTGTGCTATAACTTTGTGTGTAGATTTTGCTAGTGATTGTGATTGTGACGAGTGCTACTTCCACACTACCAAGGCAAGTGATATCTTCATGAATATTCCATACCTATATTTTATACTTGCATTAGATATATTTTGTTAGGACTTGCATGCTACTTTTATCAATTGATGATGGGAAATCCTATTTAGAATAGAATGCTAGAGTTGCTAGGAAAATTCCCAAGGATAAGTTGCCATGCCATGCTTAGCCTAGCTACTAGAAAACAAGGGTGGTTTATATATATACACTATGGAAAAAATATTCTAAGTCTGAGGACTTGTGTTTTGTTTAATAAAACAACTAAGTTAATGAATCTCCGGTGGAATGGGACTTGCATGGTGGTTTTTGGTTGAGTGGTTCACAAGGCCCATGTTTATGGTTTACCTTAGTGTATCTCACTTGTGGATGGCCACCCAGGAACAAAGAGATTTGAGTTGTCAAATGTTGAGAAGCTTCAAGTGCAACCACTTGGTAATATGGGCTCTGCCATGATCTTAGGATGCTGGAACTTAGTCTCTTGGACAGTGGTAGATGGATGATAGGTTGAACGCCCCATTTGACTAAGGAAAGGCTATCAAGGATCATATCTTGGGAAACCAAGGCTTGTGGGGAAAGTGCACCACCTCTGCAGAGTGTAAAACCTAAGTACTTAGCCATGTCCCTGGTAAAGGACAATTTGAGCATCAAGACATGGAAACTTCAAGAATCTCATCACTCCAATTTCTAAATAAAACTTGTGGGTGAACAGGGGTTAAAGGATCTTCGCCTTTGATTGGTAGATGCCCTGAGTGGATCTTCGCCTTTGATTGGTAGATACCTTGGGATAGTCTTTGCCAAACAAAAAACTTAGTATTTTCAAAAGTTAAGGAAAAATCTATTTTGAGCAATGCAAGCTTCAAGCTCCACCAGCCAAATGCATATAGTATTATAGTCCACTTAAAATATACTAAGGTATCACTTGCCAATACTATTCCAAAGTATTGACCCTCCGTGGGTCAGAACTTATGATGTTGCAGGTTACTCGATGATGAATAGGAGTCATGAGTCTACACTCAACATGCTTGTGTGGCACATGAAGATGAAGACTTATGTTTATTTACATATTCCATAAACTTGTATTAGGCCTTGGCCATGAGTTGTAAAAGACTATGTTTTATCTCTGGAATGACTGTAATAAACGACCTTGTATCTGTGGTACTTCATCTTAAACTGTTGATGCTAGCATTGATCCAGGGACTAGCATTGCAATCACAGGGATTCTTTTCCTTTAATAAGGAGGGATCTTACAGATGGTATCAGAGCACTGTGTTGCCTGTAGGATTATGACCCTAGGATTGGAAACCACTAAGGAAAATTTTAACTTCTTCTACACTTGTCTATTCTTCTCAGAACTTTTCTAATCTTCTCATTCTCATCTCTATTTGTAGATGAACTCCACAACTAAGCCGTGAAGAAAGGACCACTCATGACCATGACCTTGGAGTGTGAGACTGAGTTTCCTAAGATTCTCAAGGACCTCATGGAAACCATGGGAGTACATGGAAAAGAAAGGTACAAAGGCTTTCCAGTGATGGAGGATGAAGTGGAGTATTGGTGGGTGCAACTTCACTTGTACAAGAATAAGGAAGACAACCACAAAGAAAAGGGCTTCTGCATGTACACCAACACTTTTATGCACACCACATTCTTTGAGTCAGCAAAAGAAGCAGCTTGGAAGACTATCAAGGAACTAAGTGTTAGAGTCAAGAGTAGGATGCTCAACCTCCAAAAAGACTTAGAGAAAGAGAAGGAACATACCCAAGAGTTGGAAGTCACCAACCAATCCTTAAGAGGAGATATTATAGACTTAGTGATAGAAGCATGTGAACAAGATAGGGTGATTGCCACTAGGAACATTGTGTTAGCCACCAGATCCAATGAGATAGGATTGTAAGCGCACTTCGTTAGTTGGACCACCACCTATCACTTTATTTTCCAAAATGATACCTTAAATAAGTTTGGACCTTGGTTGATGTAATGGATTCTTGTATGCATGACTTGTATGATTCATGTGTGTCCCAAGAATGTGTTTGAATGTTTGTCTTGTTTATCTTAAATTGTGTTGTTCTAACTTTTTCAATCTTATAAATAGATGCCTATTGCCATCAACACTGTTGAGGAGTTCCAGGCTACCTGTTTTGGTCCTCGTATCGTAGAACTTACTACTTTACTCGATCTCCCTCTTCCTATCATTACGGTGCACCCACTCACCAAGTTTGAGAGGAAGGACCTTTGGGGCTTCAAGGTGAACCAGCCAGACGCCAGACCGAGCCTACTACGGAGGCCATCGCCTTCAAGCTTATGCACGATGACAGGAGAGAGGCATGGAGGTGGTCATGCAGATCCGATAGGACGATTGTTAGACGCCACTCCCGACAGGTTAGAGGCACTTCACTTCCACGCCTTCTAAGGCGTGATGATGACGGAGAGTCCATTGACTTTGAGGACGACTCGAGGGTCACAAGCAGAGCCGATACGCCTATACCTCCGTGACTTAGAGACTCTTATTAGGCACGTGGATACCGATAGGACCAACGCCATGCTTAGTAATGACGAAGCTCCTGTGCAGCCATGAGAAGGACAAGCTCTTGCACAAAGCAGGACGAGATAGTCAAGGAGATGGAGACGAAGTTCGAGACCCAAGACCGTAAGTTCAAAAGTCAAGAGAAGCGTGTCCAGGATAGGAACAAGAGGATTCGTGATATGACCGAGGAACTATAGTCCAAGGACTTCGAGTTAGAGCAGCAGCAGACAAAGGATTGAGAGGCTTCGCTCCTAAGAGGGCTCTCAAGGCCAAGATCGACTCTTTGACCACTATCATCGAGGAGAACAAGACCGCAATGGAGAACGCAGGTCTTACCTTTGTCGAGGAGGAGATTGATGCCGATTTAGCAGATTTGACTACTCGCTTATCTTTATTTTCCGTGACTTGTTATTTGAGAACTTATTGTTGGACCATCCGACATGTGGATGGCTTGCCACTTGTGTGATTGTACTTTGAGACTTTGTTATCTTGTTGTTTAGATTTTATCCTAGTGTTGCTTGCTATGTGTTTGCTTGTGTATGTATTGTGCATAAATCATGTAAGGGTATCTCATTCTTATCTCTATATGAATAAACCATGATGCCTCCCCGTCAGCAAAACACCAACCCCAACCCCAACATTACCCCGGAAATGCAACAAATGATGAATGCGCAGACACAACTTATGCAAATGATGATGACATTCATCCAGAACCAGAACAACAACAACCCCAATCCCAACAACAATAACAACAATAACAACAACAACAACAACCTCTGTGTTTTGATATGCTCACCAGATTTCGCCTAAGGCCAGCTAAGTTTTCGAACGACTGATCCCATGGTGGCCAATGATTGGCTACGCTCGTGGAACAAAGACTTAGTGACCGTGGGATGCATGATGCTGAAAAGGTCAGTTCAAAGACATCTGTTGGAAGGACCAGCCACGATGGTGGGACAACTTCCAGATTACCATGCCTATTGATGAGGTGACTTGGGCTATCTTTGAAGATGGATTTCAGATTACTCATATCTCACTGTATGATGAGCCTGAAAAAGAAGGAATTTCACATCGAAAAATACCACCACTGTGGGCTTGAATATATTGAAGAGTTCAACAATCATGCGTTATGCACCGGATGAGGTTGACACTCGATGCCAAAAGGAAGGAAAAGTTTCGAAGGCTTGAATGACGAACTGAATCGAAATTGGTCTGGGTATATGTTCCAACTTATCAACGCTATGTGACAAGGCTGTTATTGTGGAGAATAAAATGAAGCAAGTCGAGAGTAGAAAAAGGAACACTGACAAGCATAGCTCAGATCGCCTCATAAACGATCTCACTATGATGATAGTGTCACCAGGATCCCACAAGCATGGGAAGTTTAACAAGCACCATAAACCACAACCGCTATGACAACAAGCATCATCGCAGCCATGACAATGATAAGTACAAGAACCACAAGAGTGGATATAAGAGCCACCATAGTGGAAGTGGAAGTGGAAGTGGAAGTCAGCCTAAGAAGGACAACAACAAAGTTGAATGCTTCAAATGCAAGAAGCCGGACATTATGCTAATGAGTGTCCCGAGAAGAAAGTTGAAGGACCTATCGCTTCCAACTTTTCGTAAAGGACAGGTTAACTACATTAATGTGGAGGAGGTCATGAAGAACCTGATGCCGCTTGCCGGTAAGTTCGTACTCAATTCCATCTCAAAGCATTTGTACTCTTTGACACTGGTGCATCTCATTCATTCATATCAAAAGCATTTGTCTAAAGAAATGAACTACCGGTAGAAACCATTGGGTGTCCTATAAAAGTAAGTTCTCCGGTGGAGAAATGATAGTAAACTTAGGATGTCATGATTTAGTCATAGAGATCGGAAAACATAAGTTTCAAAGAAACCTAATAATCTTGAATTCCCAAGGATTGATATAATTTTGGGAATGGATTGATGGCTAAGTATGAGGGAGTACTAGATTGTGCAAATCGCATATTTCACTCACAACCCCCAAGGTAAGAGGATAATATTCAAGTCCAATTTTAAATCTAAAGGGAGTAAGTTGAATTCTCTTATGTTAGCATGGACAAGTGCCAATTGTGTGTGAGTATCCCGATGTGTTTCCGGAAGAGTTACCAGGAATGCCACCAGACAGAGATGTGGAGTTTATAATAGATTTGGTACCGTGTTCGGACCAAGAGCCAAGAGGCCTTATAAAATGTCGGCTGACGAACTTAAGGAACTCAAGAAACAACTTGGAGAACAATTGCAGAAAGGATTCATCTAGCCAAGTTCATCATCTTGGGGAGCTCCAGCTTTGTTCAGAGAGAAGAGAGACGTAACTCGAGGTTATGCACAGATTACTGCTTCTCTCAACGAGGTAACCATCAAGAATGCAAGTATCCTTTGCCAAGAATAAACTTGTTTGATCAGCTAGAAGGAGCATGTGTGTTCTCGAAGATTGATCTTCGTCAAAAGCTATTTTCAACTCAAGATAAGAGAGCAAGACATACCTAAAACAGCATTTACCATGAGGTATGGATCAGATGAGTACACTGTGATGCCTTTTGGTTTAACCAACGCCCAAAGATACTTCATATGAATATGATGAACAAGGTGTTCATGGAATTTCTCGACAAGTTCGTTGTCGCTTATCGATGACATCTTTTTTAGTCTACTCCAAAGAGCAAGGAAGAGCATGAAAGACATCCACGCTGATACTTGAGAAACTAAGGGAACATGCTTTGCTGCCAAGTTCAAAGAAGTGTGAGTTTTTGGTTAGAGGAAGTTGATTTCTTGGTCATGTTATGACAAAGGATGGTGTAGCAGCTTGATCCTCCTGTAAAGTTTCACCGGGTGACAGAATGGGAATTTCCAAGAATGTAAAAGAGGTTCGTAGTTTCCTTTGGTTTAGCAGTGTTACCATGTAAGGTTCTATTGAAAATTTTTCTAAGGTTGCTAAACCAATGACAGAATTGTTAAAGAAAGATAAGAAATTTGCTTGGTCCAAGGATGGAACTCAAATTTTCTAAGAATTGAAGAAGAGATCTGTGTCGTACATCGGACCAAGCCTGTTTTACCAGATTTGGAAAAGGATTTAAGTATATTATGATGCTTCTCATCAAGGATTAGGTGCCAGACTTATGCAAGGCGGAAAAGTTGTGGCTTATGCCTCGAGACAACTCAAAACTCATGAAGTAAATTATCCCACTCATGATTTAGAGTTAGCCGCTGTCAGTCTATGCACTCAAAACATGGAGACACTACCTTTTTGGGGAAACGTTGTGAAGTGTTCACCTGACCATAAGAGCTTGAAATATATCTTCACCCGTATGAGATCAATATGAGACAAAGAAGATGGCTAGAACTTATCAAGGATTATTTACTCTGAATTTGCAATACCACCCCTAGAAGAAGTGCCAAATGTAGTAAAGCAGATGCTCTAAGTCGTAAGGCTGCTTGTAAATGGTTCGATACCAAAGGTGAATTGCCCAATGATTTGTGTAAGCTAATTAAGGAACTCGGGTTGGAGATTGTTGCCGGAAGGACATCTTATGTCTTTGGATGTTCAACCCACACTCGCTGGATAAGATTAAAGAAGCTCAAAAGATGAGCAAAGAGATCAAGAGATTAGGGAAAGGATTAGCCAAGGAAAGCTAAAAGTTTCCATATGGACGAACAAGGTACTTTATGGCACGGAAACGATTTGTGTTCCAGTGCATAAGATCCGAAAATGCGGAAAACTGATTTTACAAGAAGCCCATATAACTCTCCGTGATTCTATTCACCCAGAAACACCAAATGTACATGGATAAGGAAAGAAAGAGATTTTGGTGGAACAATCTGTAAAAGGGACATCGCCAACACATTGCCTTGTGTGACGTGTGTAGTAGAGTGAAAGCGGAGCATCGTAAACCAGCAGGTTTGTTTAACCAATGCCTATTCCTGAATGGAAGTGGAAAATATTGGTATGGATTTCTAACACGGATTACCAAGGACCAGGTCGTATGATTCCATATGGGTAGTAGTAGATCGCCTAACTAAAGTACACAATACTCATTTTATACCTTGTGAAAGACAATCTTATACAAGTGCCAAGTTAGCCAAAATCTACATGAGCAGAATTTTATGCTTTCAATGGAGTACCTAAGAGTATTGTGTCCGAGTAGAGGAACTCAATTCACTTATCACTTTTTGGAGACAAAATTCATGGAATCTTTAGGAACGAGATTGGAATTCGTGCACTGCTTTTCATCCTCAAACTGATGGACAAAACAGTAAAGGACTAATCAAATTTTGAAGATATGTTGAGGTATGCCCTAGACTATGGAGCAAGTTGGGGATAAAAGTCATTTTACGCAGTAAGTTCCTTACAACAACAACATACCACTATTATCTAGTATTGGGATGGGTACCATTTGAGTTTCTATATCACTAGAAGAGTGTGTACCACCCTATCATATGGAAT